>LPNX011163284.1:130991-146361 GCA_001517045.1 Pseudotsuga menziesii | reverse complement strand
TTCATTGTAGATACTTGGTGGGAGAACTATGGTGGTTGTGTACCTATTCTACAGAGGCTTGCCATTCGAGTGCTCAGCCAGACATGTAGCTCTTCTGGTCGCAAGCGCAACTGGAGTGTATTTGAAAAAGTACACTCCAAAAAGCGCAACAGGTTAGAGAATTTCAAATTTTCAAATTCATTATATAATATAAAATTATAAATTATTAAATTCTAATTTATAGATTTATGCCACTTTAATATTTAATATTTATGATCCTCCTCCAGGTTGGATACTCAGCGCCTTAATGATTTGGTCTACGTCCACTACAATCTCAGGTTGTGGGTGAAGCAATATCAGAGAAAAGTTGATGTGAAGGCCATTTCATTGGATGAGATTGACACCACCGCTGCATGGAGTGCAGAGTGTGAGGAGCCTATTATGGAGGTAGCCCCTGATTGGCTAGAGGATGATCATGGTGAGACTGATACAGTCTCAGAGGATTTGGATGAGCATGTTCCAATTCCAAAGGAGTTTCACACCGATTCTGGGAGTGTGCCACAGTTTAGAGCTAGAGGGAGATAGACCCGGTGGTAGCATAGGCACTAGTACTGGTAGAGGAGCAGGAGCTGCAGGACTACCTCCTCAACCTTCTCATTCTTCAGGACATCAGTTTCGGCCACCTTCTCCAGTTTCTAGAGGACATCATTTTGCAGGGTCTTCTTTTAGAGGACGTCAGAGTCCAGTACGAGGCCCACAAGCCTCAAGGGCACCTACTTCTAGTTCTAGAGGAAAGGCCATTTGCACAGCGATTACCTTTTCCCGTAAAAGGGGTAGAGGGAATCAATAGTTTATTTACTTTATTTCATTGTAGATGACTCGTGAGTCATGATGATGATCATGACATACATTTGTTATATTTTTTATGACTTAAAATGCAAGGACATGATCCATTTTGTATGTGTGATGTATCTCGATTCTCTAGACATCTTATATATCTTATATATCGGTTTTCTTTCCATATTCATGTAGCAATGTGTTTATTTGATGTTATTGTTGCTTTAGATGTTTAAAAAATTGAAAAAAAATGAATATTTTTCTATTTTTTAAGTTTGCCGATTTTTTCCTGATGTTTGCCGATGTTTTGACGAGATATCCCGAAACGATGTTTCCTGGACCCTGCCGATTTTTTCGCCGCGCCGATGTTTGCAACACTGGTTTAATCACAAATTTTAACACTTTTCTAGAGGTGTAAACGACATAATATTTGTTAGATGGTAACATTTGGATACATCCATCAAGTAATTTTAGGGTTTGAAATCGATGTTTAGAAGTAGTTGACATGTTCCTGTTTAAATGCTTGCCAGCGGGTGACTTATCTATGGCACTTGAGATAGAAGAATATTGTTTAAGACAATATTTGAGTTTGTTGATTTTAATTGTTATAAATGAAACAACTACCTTTAAATCTAATTGATGAATGGTAGTCTAAAGTATGTATGTCTCATGGCCTTTTTGATATATATATATATATATATATATATATATATATATTTGAGTTTGTTGATTTTAGTTGTTATAAATGAAACAACTACCTTTAAATCTAATTGATGAATGGTAGTCTAAAGTATGTATGTCTCATGGCCTTTTTGATATATATATGTCTGCTGCCGTTTCCTTGCCGTATCATATCCCACATTTTTCAAAATTTGTGGTATCCGTATCCATTCTCGTATCCGTTTCAATGCAACTTAGGTTTCCACATGCTTCATATATCATATATTGATTTCTATATTGTTGTGTTTTAATTCCGTTGCAATATCTTGTGTTGATTGTGTTCATCAAACTCCTAAAATAACTCATTCATCACCATCCACTAAGCCTTAGCAAACTAATAGGGTCTACCTCCCTTGGCTTCGTTAGGAGTTGGCCTAAACAGAGGAGTCAAGAACAAGGTGACAGCCTTGACTCGAGACATGCCGCCAAGGATAGACCGAGTGGCTTGAAGATTTCTGCCACGTTCCCCCTAGGTGTGTGAAAGGAGACAACAGATCCCCCATAGGTTTTTTTCAATTTCCACACAAAAACGCTTCGCATTAAACGGGTCAATTGTTTAAAGTTTTTAATGTAAAAACTCAAAATGTCATAAAAGTGTGGCTAGGGGGGCAAAATTTTCCATGGGGGGGATCGTTTTCTGACTTAGAGCACCCACTTTTGAGAGAAATTGAGTGATTATTTATCACTTAAATTAATTTTCTCTCGAAAAGGCCAAAAAAGACAAATAATTGGGAAGAATCAACATCTGATGATTTATGGGAACATGTCTGGGACATGTTTTAGTCATCCGAAGTGGTGGCAAAAGTTTGGTAAAGCAAAGTAGAGTTCAAGAGAGCCAAAATGGGTGATTGGATTCTTGATTGAGATCTCATTTTGATGAGTGTGAATTCACATGAAGAGGGGCACATTTCTCAAAAGGAGAGCACATTCCTCATGTGTGAGGTGTCTCTTTGTGAGAGGGGCCTTATATGTTTCATTAGAGGTGTCACAAATCAACCCAAAGCCACCTCAAGTGACCTCCAATCATTCCTAAATCAACTCAATCAATTTTTACAAGTGTTAATGAAGATCTCCCTTGGAGAACGCGCCCCCCTTCCCCATTGTGGTTATCTAGGCAAGCTCTTGCTCTCTCATTTCTCATGGTCAAAGAGGAACGAAAGGATAGTCATCTTTTTACTTGTAACAGTGTAATATTTTATGAATAAAAAGACTTTGGAGGTCCATGGTGTGTCACATTAGTGTGTGGATGGTTATTGTCACTGATATATGACATAATTGTTTTATTGCTTTTGCTTTGCTTCTGGAGGTGATTTATCTGGCCTTGGAGAATGTTGTAATCAACTCATAGGGTAAATGATTCTAGTTTGATTTCATTTACTATCTTTCTATTTGTAGAGATCTAGGAGTAGTAGACTATAGTTGGTTATACTTATGCTCTCATAATATTTGTTTGTAGAAATACCAGATTTAGTCCTTGTTTGCAAGTATTGTTAGTGATGCAGGTTTCCTTGCTTGATGGAGTGGATGATCTTGGTTGACTCTCCCATTCTTCAATCAGTCTTAAGAAAGGCATAGTCCCTCTGCTTCCCACCGTTGGATTCTGTAGACCTAGACATTCGGGCTTGGACTCTTCTTTTCTTCTCTCCTTCCTTCTCTTAATTTAAACCTTCTTTGGTTACGGTTTCTTTGGTACATGCTTAAGTAAATAAGTTAGAATTGAAACAAATATTTAAGAGTTGATTTATCTAAGTATGTCGCTAGATCTAGTTGTTCACGCTTCATTTGTAGTAGATCTAGATTATGTAAGTACTTATACTTATTGTCCATCTTTCAATTAATTAACATGTCATGCTTTTAATGGTTTATTTGGCACATTCGTTGCAATTCAAGTGGCTGGTTTTAGACTTTTGTTTCTAGGACAAGGGGAAGTGTTGCCAAAAAATCGAAGATCTAGGCCATCCAAGGCCTCCTAGAGCAATATTCCTTGATCCTACTTCAAATTATAAACCTTGTAAGCCTTTAGATCCAAATCAATCAGGACCAAAGGCATCCACCTTTTCTCTTGTAATATTATGTTATAAAGGAAAAGCAAGTGAGCTACCCAACACCCACACCCCATCCCCCTACAGGGAGTCGTGTTGTCTCTTGGTGTGGTTTGTTTCTTTTAAATTTTTCCTTTCCTTTTTTAAAGTATACTAACTAATAGAATAGTTTTGTTTTTAATTAGTTTAGCTTTCTTTTAAGTTTTATTTATAAGTAAACGAACCCGACCTTGCTTTCTCAAAGTACCGAAAGAGCTTGCTCAAGTAAGGGAAAAGATATTCTTGGCCTTCAGTAATTGGTGAAACATTTCATTGCTTTGCAAATTATTTCCTTACCTTTTGCATTTAATTGGAATAAATGCTTTGCATAATCTCCGCATATGGTCTTATCCATTGCAGGCTTGCCTAAGCTTTGGAACAACCAGAAACAAGATTCATCGCACTCAATAAACTTTCACATTTAACTAAATAACTCAAACTTATTTAAAACTAATCCCCCGGTGTCTCGCCTTGTCATTTATGGGAAAATTTCACAGTGAAGCAGAAACCACTAGATAGGGAGCGTGGGGATCCGTTAGGATACACCCTTGTTTGGTGTCAGTGTTGGACACACCTCCGTGACTCTGATCTAGCCCACATTTCATGTGTTAAACCACACTCAGCAAATCTGGATTTGGTTCCTCGTACCTCACAATATATCAGAACCCCCTTTCCTGTAATCCACTCATCCATAATAATTTAAACTGACCAAGTAGCATTGCACAACTTTCAGCATACTCCATTTACCCTTTGGCACTGGTTTATCACAATCATGTTTGCTTGAACCAATTGATGTGTCATGAATTAAATTGTATCATTTGTTGCTATCATTAATCGTCTTTTGTTAATGCTCTTGTTTCAGTATTTCACTTTGTTATCCACTCATTTTGCACGATTTTTGGTGAGTCGCCAAAGTATTGAACAAGTACACCTGTTCATGATCAGAGTTCAGAAGTCTGCTAGCCTTTTTCTGGAAGTCTGTTCGAAATTGTTTTGTAATACATGTTCATACCCCCTTGGGGAAATTGTAAAAAATGTCCTGACATTTAATTTTTTATAAAAGGCTCGGCTTCTTGGACTTGAGCATCAAGCCAACTAGCCCAGAGTGTTTTTTCCCTTGGTTATTATTGATTGTTGAACAAACGACTAATAATTTCTGAGTTTTTCACTCACACCTCCAAAGCTAGGGTAGTTGTCTTGGTGTTTCAACCTTAGGAGGTTATTAGAGCTTTCGTATCAGTGTTTTTCAACATGCTAGGCATTTCGATTGAGTCGTATGAACATGTACTAGGTCCCCCTAGAGTTTCGTTTGATTCCAAGAAAAAATAATTTGTTTCATTCTTTAAGCCATTTTTTAATGGTTTAAATGGAAAAATTCAAAATGTAAAAAAAGTGTGATCCAGAGTTTGTTTTTGGCGTGGTTGGGCTCATTTTCAAGCCCAGAGCAGCATATTTACCCCAGGAGCCACTTTCACTATGTTTGGGCCAGCTGAAGCATCCTAAAAGACATCATTCGGCTAACTAAACATCAAAGTGGCATTTTAATGCTAAATTTGGATAAAATGCACTAAGTCTGAATATTAAAAAAACAAGTCAAAAATCAAATATTTTTTAAGCGGGGGGTGACATTGCATGTGGGCCATGTTGAGTTACGACTCTCTTTAGCATGAAGTGGAAGTAAAACTATGATTATAATTTTGGAATAGTGAATGTTTTATTACGGGTGGTGACGTAAACCACTTCACACCAAGTTCAAACTCACGCGTGAGAAGAGAGGTGGACCCCTCCCACTTTGAATTTTTATTTTGCTTGGTTTTAAAACTTTGGTTTTTAAAAAAAAACTTTGATGGATTAAAACTCACGTGGGTTATGAAGGTTGACATCAAGCTTTCACGTAGAGGTGAATTAAGGCTAGCGTGAGTGGGTAATAATCTTTGGATTATGCTTGTGATTAAGGTTGTTCATGCAACTCACGCGTGAATCCAATGACATGAGCCTCCTCCACGCTAGCCTATTTGGAGCTATCGAATCTTAGGGATTGGGTGACATCACCCCTTTCACCAAACTTTGTGCAAACTCACGCATGAGAGGAAAGGTTGACGCCAATGCAAGTTGATTTGGTGATTTGGCATTAGATGGAGTTGGTTGGCAGTTGATTGAGAGCTAAGTGTGAGAGGTGTCAATCACCTCTTCACTTCCTCTTCACTTCAAGCTTAGCTTAACTCTGGGTTGATCTTGATTTCATTAATCCCCCCCGGGGCTGGGTTTTGTTATAAATAAGAGGTCTCTTCTCCCTTTTCAAGGTGGATGATTTTGCAAAGGACCTCTGCCCGTATGATTGTAATTTTATATATTTCTTATGAATAAAATTGAGTCTTTGGAGGACAATTTGATGGTGCAAGAACTTTCATGGTGAATATTCGGCTTATAACCAAGGTGATATCTGTGTAGCTATTTTATTATTTATGCATGCTGTGTTATCTAGCTTAGAAGGTTATATTCTAATCCATAGAGTAGGCATTTGAAGTTTCAGCTTGCTTGCTTATGTGTAGTTATACACGATCTAAGAACTGCATGTTGTATTCAGTTATACTTATGATTTTCGGTTCTTGTTTGATTTATGCATACTAGATCTAATCACTTGCTTGAAGGGTATTGTAGTTTTGTATATCACCAAACGTGAAGTAGAGATCGGAGCTCAGTTGCATCTTATCTCTCTTCACTCTATTTTTCTAATGTTTCTTGTCCCACGGGTTCCCTCCATGCTCAAATTTATTCAGGCTTGGGCTTGAAGTCTTCCTTATCCATCCTCAAACTTCAAAAAATATTGCTTTCCGATTACTTTTGTTTTGTTTCATAACAAGTAGATCTAAGTGTTAAATCTTATCATTTCTATCTCTTGTTATATAGATCTAAGAGTTTGTTTAAGTTTATCTTACCAAAAGCTTACACCTAGCTTTGTTTAGTCTTAGTACTTGAAGTAGCATATTATTCCTATCAATTGCAAGTACTAGAGCTTAAATTTTCATGCATTTTTGGCTAACATGCAAGCTTTTTCTTGAGTTTTGTGTTGGCTGGTTTTTGTACTCATCTTTCAGGAAAGAAGAGTTTTGGAGACGCATGCAAAGACTTGAACCATAAAAAAAGCCCATTCCAACCCCCTCTCCCAATCTCCCACTTCTTCTCTACCCATTCTTCAAATTTTTGGAAATTTTTTTGATCCTAACTCCAAAGGACAAAAAGTATTCCTCAAGAGAAAAAAACATTGTAAAAGAAATTAATGAAAAGTGAGTGGGATAAAGGCTCCCACACCCCACTTCTCCCATTTGGGGGAAGCCCGTATCATCCCTTGTTTTTTGTTTTTACTTTTCACATGCATAATAATTATTTAGAGTAGAATAGTCTCTTTACTTTCATAAAATAAAACTTTGTTAGTATAGTTTTATTTCAGTCTTGCTGCTTTTATTTAATTGCTAAAAGAAAAAGAAGGAACCCAAAATCTCTTGAATCTCACCGAAAGGTGGATCAATAGTTCTCTCTGTCAGAGAGTTTATTGTTAGTTTTATCTTTATTTCTGATTTATTTGTTCTTAAATTTTTAAAGCAATCCAACTGTTGCTTTCCTGGGTACCCGAAAGGTGAAATAGACTCTTCGGTCGTCATCTAAACAACTCATTGTTACGTCTCTAATAAAATAAACTAAGACTCCTTCCTCGTATGCTCTACACCACTGCAGCTTGTCTGATCAGTTGGTTGTATCAAAAAGGGATACGAGTTACTAGATTTAATAGGAAAATCCACACAAGTCATTTTCTCGAGAACTCGCGAGGTTGCAAAGGGTAATAACTACAGAGTTAGGGGGCTACTCCAAGCAGGTTCATCCTCGCCCTGTTGGACACTTGGTATTACCGCTTTAGCACTCAATTAGAAGGGACTTGACTTGTTGGGACAAACCCACAATCAACCCACGCCCTTAATTACTCATCAATAATTTTAAAACTAACCAACGAGACCACTGCAATACTTACACGACACAACAACACTCTGCTTTTACAAGCACTCCATATTCATCGACACTGGTCTAATTTACTTTCAATGCTTAAATCAATTATTGTAAAATGTCGTGAATGGTGCTCACATTGTCATATGTTGTTGATGTGATTTCTTTCTTGCAATAGTTCGTTGTGTTATTTTATCCATTTCATATTAACTCCTAAATTTAGTCTTTTCTTTCGTAGACTAAAAACCATAGATTTTCTTCTAATAGGGACCACCCCCCTTGGATTCGTTAGGATTTAGCCTAAACAGAGGAGCCGAGATCAGGTGACAGCACCTGGCTCTTTGCTTGCCCCCAAGGCCACACCTTTCCCGCTTCGGGAAACAGCAGTCCAAAATATTTTTGCTGCCGGTGTGCATTCGGCAGGCAACACACTTCAAACTTCTAGAATTAATTTCATTGTCGTAACTTAGCATAAAAGTCATAGTTTTGTTTTTCTAGGGACCACCCCCCTTGGCCTCGCTAGTAGTTGGCCTAGACGGAGGAGTTGAGTGTTGAGTGACAGTATCTCAACTCAAGAACTTGCCACCAAGGACGCACCCAGTGGCTTGAAGATTTTTTCCACATTACCCAAGGTACGTATCCGGTTGCAACAAACCTGAAGCTTCAAATCCGACGAACCTTGTGACACTAATTCACACTTGTTTGGTCAACCTCACTAGTATTTATTCAAGCAACATTTGCTAACAATCATCACACATTAATCAATAATCTGATTGGTTAACTTGAATAAGGAACTTTCATTTTATTACCAACTAGTAACATTTCGCTTTGTTGATAGTAGATATTAAATCGTCATGACATGGACATTGGACACAAATCAATCACAATAGCCTCATTAGTTACACCACTAAAACATCCTTAAAATCCACTATGAAACCAAATCTAAGCTAGGGCCTCATTTGCCTTTATCAATCTTTCATCTTTGTACCCTAGCCCCCTTCACCCATAGTGTGCCACATTTAAACCTTTGTAATTATCTCAGGCATACTATCTTTTTGTAAATCGATCAAGCTAGTACTTGAGAAAGTTGGATAACATCTGGCAAGTATCTCTGAAAGCTTTGTTGGGGACACCTTCCATGGTTAGTCTAGGTCTATTTAGGTGGATTTAGGAGACCTAGAGAGAGAGGAGTCTATCCGAGTGACAAAAAGGGATTCCTAAGGATTTGTCAGGATAGCAGTCTATTAATCCTTGAAGTCTCAAGGCTGCTAGGTTGTGCATCAACAAGAACCTTTTGCCTTCTTATCTACAACCAAAGTTTGTGTAACCTAGCTTTTCATATTTGCAATTGTATTTTAATGGATTATTGATGTAGTTCTTCTTCATAGAATAATTTTCTTTCTTCCCTTCCTTTACAAATCCTCCCCTATCACCAATGCATGGTTTGAAATAATATCTTGCCCCAGAAATCTCTAATAGTATAAGTTGTATGCTTTTCATGCAGGTGCTAGGTTTCCTTTGCATTTCCTCCTACCATATCTAATACTCTGTGTTCAATATTCTCTCACTTGTACCTCATCCATGTAGTACTCTTCATAATTACTTGGAAACAGAAAAACACCTAATCTCTCTGCATCACCCTACACATTAACAAATTACATTGAAAGTGGTCTATTCCGATTCCAAATGCTTAAATAGCTTAAGAGTTTAGAATTTCCAAAATATTATCTTGTTATTATCTCACCAAGTCCAGTGAAGTATGATGTCAAATCAGCATGGTCTATTGAATTCATTCTTTCCGATTAGAGATTTGAAGGAAATGTTTCAACTTTTCATCTTTCATTAATCCTAAAGAATTCACCTGTCACAGATTCAATCAGAAATATACCTATTCATTCTGTACTGAAGATATTGTTTAATGCCAATTTAATTTACCTNTCATCTTTCATTAATCCTAAAGAATTCACCTGTCACAGATTCAATCAGAAATATACCTATTCATTCTGTACTGAAGATATTGTTTAATGCCAATTTAATTTCCCTGCCAGTAAAGTATTTCATGCACACATGCACTGGTAGGGACACCTTCAGGCCACATTGGTATCACAATGTAAACAGCAAACCTCTCATTTTTTATGATTTTACTGGCAATCTTCAAAGCCAATTCCATAGGAATTATATTGTTTGCACCTGATCATAAAAGGTAAAAACCAGAGTCAAATAATAGTGTAAGAAACGTTAGGCTGAAGTAGCAATCAGGGGAAACAATGCATTGGCCTATTGTCAATAGCATAGTGGGCAAGTTAATCAGGACCATGCAGTTAATAGAGATCTTAAAGGGATGACATATTTTAGATCCATCTGAATTTCAGATTATTTATTGTGATGAAAAATAACTAATGAAACAGGTTGCTACCAGATATGCATACCGCTGATACAAAAATGACGATGGCCACGTGCAGCACAAAACTTCTAAATTATATAAACACTGTTTAATAACAAAAAAAGGTACAACCATTGAGCTATTATATGACAAATACCAACATTTGTATTGATCTGCAAAATATTTCAATACTTCAAAATAAATTAAAATACAATGAAATAAATGCTTCAATACCTCATTCCAGCAATTTTTTATGTGCTCCAAAATTTCTGTGGTGTGTTACCATAAAAATGAGTATCCTACTTTCATTAATTTGCCTTCATTCAATGTCCCACAAATATATTAATCTCACTAAATTCTTAGGACACATAAGCACATAAATAGCAGTGTAATCCTACATCTCTATTAATAATACTGAATATTATTTTTCTCCCTTTCCTCTTTTTGAAAATGTTGTGTATAGAAGGTGTCTGGATTGCTTCAAAATTTAATAGAATTCATTGAAATGAAAATTCAATAACTTCTTAAAGACACGATGAAAAAATATGGAAAAATCATGGTCCCCAACATTGATGTGTTGTCTTCAAAGGGGTACTTTTAGTTTTTTTGTTTTGAATTGGAAATTAAGGAAGATGCTGTGTCAAACTAAACATGTCAGTTTAATGCTAGTTTTTCATATTGGTCCACTTCAAAAAATTCTAATAATTATTGCATGTGGCTGTTGGATACAAACTTATAGACAGGTGTTAGTACAATCTGTCTAGATCATGTAACATATTTTGTTTTTAATGAACAATAGTTAAATAATGAATTAACTCGTGTCTAAAAACATGACTATTTATCATAATTTCATTAATTAATAACATACTATCAAATACTTGCAAAAATGACATATCAAATGCCAATAAAAAAAATCTAAAAAATAACGGATAGAAAGCTAACACAATTCTCTGCAATTTTTGTTTTTACTACAAAATGAAATTTTAAATACAAATATAATTTTTTTTTGCTCGAAGTGGACAAACTTGCAAAACAACACTCATTTTCTCATTACCCCCCCCCCCCAAAAAAAAACATAGACACCCAAATTCATGATTTCACCCGACAATGAAAAATTTTATACTTGGAAAAATTTTCAGAATTTTCAAATAAAAGCACGATTTTTCCAAGCTTAGATCTAATTGAATGATGTAATTCTTTGAAGACTAATCAGATCTAAATAATTAAAGAAATATAGATTCCAAAAATAAGCATGCAAGAATAAATCTATCTCTTAAGCATCATTAACAAGTAACCGGAAGAAGGAGAAATTTTGAGTTTGAAAGAGGAAGAAAAGAAAGCTTTGCTCAAGCTTGAATCCTTCTGAGATTCGAAGGCATGGCATTCATGGGCACAGGAACATGTTGACTCCTCAATGTCTATTGAAGATGGTGATGCAACTGAGGTCTTCCCCTTACTCCAACGTCATAACCTGCAAAAAACTTGTTCACACTTGCACAAAAAGGATCAAATCTAGTATATTTAACAAATGGAAACCAAAAGGAGCATGGATATAGCTTAATAAAAAATGCTACTCTCAAATCTCAATAAGCCAAAATATCAATAAATAAATTGAAGCGTCATATATTTACCCCATCTGTTTAGTAAAACCCTCCAAGCTATATCGATTACCAATTTACCCCAAGCATAAACAAACTAGAACAATATTACCTCAATGAGCATACAGCATCCACCATGAACATCGACACCAATGGACCTCCAAAGTCTCAATATTATTCAGATAAACAACAATAGTACATGAGCAAAGGTTCCTTGCTTCCGTTTGAATGAGGAAGTGGAACCTCTATTTATACAAAAACCAAGCCCCAGGGGGGAATTAATGAACTAAAGATCAAGCTCAGTGATAAGCCAAGTTGAAGTGAACTTCAATTGAGCTAAACCAAAGTTGAAGGAATGATTGGTGGGATTGATTTGAGTTGATTGGATTCAATACAAGGAGGAGGTGCCACATATCCATGTGTACCCACCAAGCTCCCTACCAACCCAATCGCTTGCTCCACATGCTGGCGTCAATCCCTCAATATTTGTGATCTCCTCACCTCACGCGAATGTACGGAATCCCTAGCGTGAATGACGGATTTGATAATAGAGGTTTGTAATCAAAGTTTGGAATAACATAAGATTTATTAACGGATGGGAAGGGGTCCACCCTCACCCATTCGTAACTATCTCTTATGTTGACGTCACCTTCTCCTTTAAATAAATTCGCTATCACTAAAACCTCTCGTAGCCTCCATACATACCATGTGATAAAATATAGCTTTAATACATGATGGGGTCCACCCCACTCCCACTCATCACATTCGCACTAGCAAATAGCATGAGCTCCATCCTACGTCACTCTCCATATTTAGTAAATCGTAGCAACCTTTTAACCTAAAGTTTTTGATGCCATTTTACTTGAAGAGGGTCGTAAAACAATGAGGGACCTGTTGTCCGCTGATCGCACACCAGCAGCAGAAATCTTCCGAAAGTTGTCTCCTCACTTAGGAAAGTGGGAGAGGTGTGACCTTGGGGGAAAGCACAGAGCCAGGTACTGTCACCTACTCCTAGCTCTTCCATTTAGGCTAACTCCTAGCTCCTCTGTGTAGGCTAACTCCTAACGAATCCATGGGGGGTAGTCCCTAACAAAGAGTTTTCTATGACTCAATGTTTAAGTCAAGTTTTTGATGTTATGATGCGGATGGGTGTTGTGTTGTCCGCCGATTGCACACCAGCAGCAGAAAACTTCCGAAAGTTGTCTCCTCACTTGAGAAAGTGGGAGAGGTATGACCTTGGAAGCAAGCATAGAGCTAGGTACTGTCACCTACTCTTAGCTCCTCCGTTTAGGCTAACTCCTAACAAAGTCAAGGGGGGTAGTCCCTACAAAAGAGTTTCTATGGCTCTTAAGTTGTTTCAGTGTTTTTAATGGTTACGGATGTGGATGGGTGTTGTTTAGGAGTTATTATGATGAAATATGTTTATTTATTATGAATTCTGAACCCAAGACAAAGCAATCCACGTTGCTATCACAAGAATTCGAAGATAGACAATTTTGAGAACTCACGAAATGATAAAGCATTCATAGATATAAACTTTTAATCAAAATATCCAACGGACAAATGGCCCAGATTATCAATAGTGCGTAAAAGAAAGAACCAATGTCTATGGAGTCAACTTATCAGAGATGCTTCAATCGTAAAGATGATGTGAACCTCAAAATAATGCCAGTGAATGTTTATTGCGCTTAATCTTGGTTAATTTTAAAGTTTTTAGATGATCTTGCTTAGGGTTTCAGCGAAAGGTATCAAGAGATCGACCAGGAAAATCTTTCGAGCTACTCCGTTCGAGACATGATGGCCCGCCCAGTATCCCAGGTTGGTTTCGTGAAGATTGACCAGCTAGCTGAGACTCTTAGACAACGAGGAGTTTCGGCGCCCTTACTAGGAATGGCTTGGGAAACTTTCTACAATGTCGGTGCTTTGGTTATGGGGTTAAGTTTTATTGTGTTTTTATTTGCGAACTTAGCAAGTCCATTCACCGTTCTAAGTACGAGCCCAACTCAAAGTCAGCAGAGCATACTAGGTGAAGGATAATCAACGAAGTAAATTAATTAGGGGAATGTGAGTTGCAAAATTTTATTAAGTAAATTAATTAGAACCCTCCAACAGAGAGCGCTCTTGACTTTGTCTTATGACAGAAGTTCAAGAGTCTTAGCTAAACTATATGCTTGATGCAAGAATGTGCAGTGGGAATGCTCTCCGATAGAGAGTGCTCTTGACTTGGGTTATGGCAAGTTCAAGAGACTTTAGCAATTACTTAATTAAACTCAAGAAAAATTACAAGAACTAATCTGCCCAAGAATCTCTTTCAGGTTTTTAGGCCTTAATCGGGAGAGCATGGGGGTAACTAAAACAAAACCAAGATAACAAAAGCAACTCTCCGATAGAGAGCACTCTTGACCCACCTTATGGTGAGATTCAAGAGATTTTGATTCTTTTTAAGTTTTGCAATATTATATCAAAAGAAACAAAACTTGACCTAACCAAGTAATGAAACAAAAAAACTTTTTCTCTTTTCTACTTTATGAAAGATAAACTTTTCAGAAATAAACTACCTTTCCCTATTCTATTCTAAGCATTTATTCTACAAGTATGCAAACATGAAAAGGGATGATACAAGCTTCCCCCAAATGAAGGAAGAGGGGCGTGGGAGCCTTAATCCCACTTGCTCTTTATTATCTTTTTTACAATGCTTTCTTTGACTTTGCTTTTACCTTTCTTGAGAGAACAAGGTGAGAAAGGGATGGAAATAAGAGGTGTTGCCGCCTAATACACACTTTATGACACGGGAAAGTCTCCAACCCGCTTTGTGTGTCCTTGGGGGCAAGTTAGAGCTGGGGACCACTGTCACCACAGTCCACAACTCCTCCGTTTAGGCTAGATCCCAACAGAGCCAAGGGGGGTAGTCCCTACAGGAAAATAAGTTCCAGATTTATTAACTATTAGTTAAAGAGATCTTTTACTAAGATTACAAAATTAAAAGACCAGTGCCTAGATTAAATGGAGTCAAAATATTACAAGTTACAAACGATAACAAATCAAGGTATCTAAGCAATGTACAGATGAATTAAATTTATCAATATAAACAAATGAACAAGATTTACAAGATAGCAACAAAAGTGCTTTAAGTGAAGATTATTAAGCCAACAGTAAATTAAAAAAGGAAAGACTTTAATTTAAATTACTTGAAGCAGTTAATGAAGGTTAAGCATTCACCACATGAACAATTGCAAAGCTGAAAGTAAATACTCGTAATTGAAAAGTGAAAAGCTTGCAAATAAAATAAGAGTGGAAGTGCTTGTAGTAAAACCTTGAACAGCAAGGCAAAGATAAAAATGGACCAATGTTTGTAGGACGTTTTGCAATGTCTTTTGGTAAATTTTAATAAATTTTATTAGAGTTGGAATCTTTGATTATGTTTTAGAACCAGTGGTGTGACTACCCCGATCTAGTTCTTCTCAAACCGAAGAGGGATTGCTGTTGCGCTCAACAGGTGGGAGCAAAGCCCACCCCTAGCTCACAGGTCAAACCCCAATGGCCCGGTGCTCACAAGGAGGATGTCGATGCGCCTAGAGACCCCCTCGGTCTACTACCCCTTGCAGCTTCCGAGTCACTGTTTTTAATCAATTCGAAAATCACTAAATGGATGCCTATTAAACTAGGACTTCCCTTTCCCCTGGTCGTATCTCGGAGTACCCCGAAGGGTGATAACTGAGTAGAGGAGCAGGAAATAGAGAAGCTTTGTTGGTTAATTTTATGGGTTAATTTTA
>LPNX011163284.1:86893-118251 GCA_001517045.1 Pseudotsuga menziesii | reverse complement strand
TATGAGTTTTTGGTCATGCCCTTCGGACTTACCAATGCTCCAGCCACTTTTCAGTCATGCATGAACCACACATTCAGGGCACAGCTACGTAAGTTTTTGCTCGTATTCTTTGATGACATCCTGATTTACAGCAAAACCTGGGAAGAACATCTGAAACACCTGGACAAAACATTGAGTATTTTAGAAGAGCATTGGCTATATGCAAAAATGTCCAAGTGTGAGTTTGGCATGGAGGAAATGCTGTACTTAGGACACGTAATCAATGCAGAAGGAGTACAGGTTGACATGGAGAAAATCTGAGCTATCAGAGATTGGCCTGCGCCAAAAACAGTTACAGAATTGAGAGGATTCCTAGGTCTGTGCACTTATTACCGTCGATACGTTAAGGGATTCTCCCAATTTGCAGCACCCCTCACAGATCTCACCAAGAAGGGAGCATTCACTTGAACAGACTTAGCACATAAAACTTTCGAGGAGATGAAGATTATTATGAGTTTTTGTCCAGTTCTAGCATTACCAGACTTCTCACAACCTTTTGTGGTAGAATGTGATGCCTCAGGGGAAGGGTTAGGAGCAGTGTTGATGCAGAATCATCACCCTATTGCATTTGAGAGCCGTAAACTGAAGAACTATGAGCGCCATTACTCCATATATGACAAGAAGATGCTGGCCATCTTGCATGCTCTCACAAAATTCAGACAGTACCTGGTGGGCAGTAAGTTCAAAATCAAAACCGATCATAACAGCCTCAAGTATTTCCTGGAGCAGAAGGAACTAAATGAGCGACAGCAAAAATGGGTCAGCAAGGTACAAGCCTATGATTTCGAGATCGAGTATGTGAAAGGTAAGACTAATGTAGTAGCTGATGCATTATCCAGGCATCCAGCCCCATTATCTCTCAGTAGTATATCCACGGATTGGAGGGCACTTCTCTCAGTGGAATACTCCAAAAAAAAATTCGCTTGCGAATTATTGGACGAGCAAATTCAGGATGACAGGTACAGGATTGTGGATGACATCATCTATTACAAAGACAGAATATACCTCGTTCCAGAATCCACATTGAGGAAAAAGATCATTCAGGCAGCCCACGATTCTCCTTTATCAAGGCATCAAGGTTTCTTAAAAACCTACAGGCAGATCAGAGAGAGGTTCTCATAGAAGGGCCTCAAGGGGGAGATTATGCAGCATGTCCGGGAATGTAGCATCTGTAAACAGAACAAGATTGAGAACACCCATCCAGCAGGGTTACTCTAGCCACTACCGATTCCAGAACAGAAGTGGGAAAGCATCTCCATGGACTTTATTACAGGCTTGCCCAAGGTCCAAGGGCGAGATTGTTTATATGTAGTAGTTGACAAACTGACCAAGTTTGCACATTTCTTCTCAATATCATCAGACTACTCGGCAGCTCAAGTAGCTAAGTTATTCTTCAGGGAGGTCTTCAGGTTACACGGGTTACCTAAGACCATTGTCAGTGATCGGGATAGCAGATTCACAGGTGCCTTCTGGTAGGAACTGTTCAGATTGGTGGGGACCGAACTGGCTACTAGTACGAGTTATCACCCCCAAAGTGACGGGCAAACAGAAATAGTCAACAAGTCGATCGAAGGATATCTAAGGAACTATGTAGCAGGGCAGCAGCGAACTTGGATCAAATGGCTACACCTAGGGGAGTATTGCTACAACACTACTTATCACATGTCTATTAGGATGACCCCTTTTAAGGCATTATATGGTTATGAGGCCTTGGACTATGCAAATTTGGCATTTGGAGACAGTAGGGCTCCTAAGGCTAAGGATTGGATACAAGACAGTCAGGACATCCTGAAAGTATTGAAAGAGAATTTACAAACAACCCAGAATCAATAGAAGATGTATGCCGACAAACACAGGATTGAGCGGAGCTTTGAGGTAGGGGATTTAGTTTACTTAAGGCTCCAGCCTTACAGACAGTCTTCTCTTAAAAAGAAAGGAGCAGAGAAGTTAAAACCCCGCTTCTATGGACCCTACAAAATAATTCGGAAGGTGGGAGAGGTGGCATATGAACTAGAACTTCCCCAGGAGAGCAAAATTCACAATGTGTTCCATGTATCTAGTCTGAAGAAGACCCTTGGGCAACACATTGCTCCATCCACTGAATTGCCCCCTTTAGATGATGAAGGACTACTGATACTGATTCCCGAACGGATCATACAGACTAGAGAGAGGAAGCTCAAGAACAGAGTAATCAGAGAATACTTAGTTCAATGGAAAGAACTACCGCCAGAGGATGCCACCTGGGAAGGTGAACAGGTATTGCAGCATCCCAGTTTGAAGTTGCCTGAGGACAAGCAATCTCGAGCGGGGAGGACTGTAATGTCCTCTTCCAATTAGGCCTTGAGGCCCAAAACCGCTAACCTATGTGATTCCTGTGGGTTCGAGCGGTTACTGACAGCTAGGGAATCAGCTGAGGACTAATGCCATCCATAGAAGATCTAGGGCATCATCATTTGGTCAAGAAGGGCCACCAGGGCCAAAGGCCACCTTCGTGCATGCCATCCAAGCATTATTTAAATGATGCATGCACTCTTTAAGTCTCCATCCGCATGCATGCAAGTCAACGGCAAATTAGAAGATAAAGTGACCTAATTAGGTCAAAGATTAGGTTTTGCGCAGTTGAACTTTATAAATAGAGGATAAAGCGAGAGGAGACTTCACTTTGGATTATGATTATTTTGGGAGCTCTTGGATAGCAGCACAGCAGTTGGGGTTGGAGACGGAGTCTTCAGCTAACAGGATTTCGGCAGTGAAACATCTATCCTAGTCGTATTCCGGGTAAGCCATACAGGTTCACCACTTGTTCTTCATTCATTCATCAGTTATCTAGTACATGGTATAGATCGTTGCAGGGACACGTGTGCAACCGTAAGAGGGGGTTTTCAGCCAGAAAGCCCTAATCAGCTGTTGGGCCTTCAGATCTCAGTTTCCTTCCGAAACTCGGGCATCATTCTCATCATCAGCTTCATACTCCGGTACCCGGCGATCATCAGATCCATCAGTGCTCATCCGAAGCAGTTATTAGCAGTTTCGGGGTTCTAGGGGCGTGAGTAGCTGCCTCTCTGAAGCAATTCGCTACCCTGCCTAGAGGTCTCAGAACCTCTGCATGCATCAGGCATTTTCTCCGGCACTGAAAAACTATCAACCCTGCAAATTCGTAGTTCCATCGGACACCTCCTTCCTTGAGGGCATCACCCTTTTCTGACTGGGGCGTCTTGCTGCTGGGGGTTCACCTGAAACAGAGGAGATCGGCCCATCTCCGATCCAGTTCTCAGAGCTTGCATACTTTCTTCGAAGCAGTTCAGTCGGCTTATCAGTGGTAAATGTTCATTCTATCTCGCAAACCCTAACCCTAATTTTTCCTATAAAATAGGGATTTTTGCATGGCAGTTTGCATGCCTAGTTGTATCAGCATATTTGTTTAGAAATAGAAAATATCGGGATTTGGGATATTACACTTAGGATCAAATCCCAAGCTTACTTTCTCAGGTCAAAATGAACATATGACACATAGAAGTATTGAGAAGGGAGAAACTTAGATTCAAAATGAGAAAAGTAACAGGAAAGAACTTCTTTTACTTGATGGATGAGGAAAAGAAACTTATGCTTCTCGATTTTCCTGAAAGAGAATGACTCCTTGTGGAACCTACAAAATGAATGTTAACCATAAAAAAGACCCTGTATATCGGACGATACCTAAAAGCACACAATCTTCAAGAGAAAAGCATAGATTATATGAAATAGTGCTAGATTGTTAGCCTTCAAAATTTATACAACCAAATGCTTAAGAATCCAGAAAGAAGGGAGCAAAGAAAGGTATCACCTCACACGGTGAATCATGACCAACATACAGCTTCCGCTTTGACCTCCAAAGTCATCAACTTTATTAAATCTTAAGCAAAATATTACAATAGAAATTCTCCAAAGCTTCTATGCCAAAAATCCGATCACAATAGAGCTAAAAGAGCCTCTATTTATACAATGAGAGAATGCTAAAACCCTAATACCACACCATGCAAGGAGGGCGCAAACCTAGCCATCTAGCCATGTGAGAGAGCACAAACCAAAAATAAAGAAGGTAGGAGTGAGGGGAGGCCTCCACCTAGGCAAGGTGCCCCCACTCCAACCCTAACCATTCCATCTCCAACCCATATGAGCTCTCCATAAGCAAAAGCGTGAGGGATGAGGAAGAGCCACATGAGAGGTTAGGAAGGTAGGCGTGAGCTCATAAGGGAGCCTTTGGCTAGCCAAAACCCTAGCCAACCATGAATCAAGGACCATACCTCTTCCTCTCAACCTCGAACATACCATCAAACCAATAAACAAGCTCCACCTCACCCAGACGTGGTCATCACTGAAGGAGGCGAATTGGCCAAGTGGATGAGAACTCAGTGCTCTTCGATTGCTAACTGAAGAGGACTTGTGCCAACCTCAATCATCATTAATGCCCGATCCCATGTCATTCTACATTTCATTTCATTCAATTCGGATTAATTTGGAGAGATTTGGATTATCTCCAAAATAATCATTTTAATATTTAATCAATAATTTCCCTAAAACTGATTTTTTTGAGAAATTATGAGTTATGTAGCTCAATGATGATATGAAACTTGGAGTTAGCTAGCTAGATATTCATGACTGATTTTTGGTTTAGGGTTGGAGCCTTCAATCACTGAATTTGAACCTCGGATGGCTGACTTATTACAATTTGAATTTTTCCATTTAATTTATGGAAAAATTTAATTCAAAACTTAGGAAAAATTAAAAATAATTAAAATCCTAAATCCAACGCGTCCGGTAAAAAAATTTCAAATTTTTTTATGGGGGTCCTGGTGACTTAGGACATGACCATGCTCTATTCTACTAGTGTCTAGTAGGTTCATACACTTCAGTTGAGCTCTAATAACCCCCCAAGGCCCAGAATTCAAAATCGGGCATTCCAGCTTTGGAGGAAGCGGGAGAAAACCTCATCGATTATACTCGGCTATAGGCAAAGCATAATTGACAAGGGCAAAAAACTCCCTGGAATACCTTAGTTGAGATTCTACGTCTCAGGGAACCGAACCACTCAAACCCCTACTAGCATACTTTATTACAAACCCCGCAGGGCCATGGTCATAATTATTCAAAACAAAAACTGGCTAGGCACAAAGGGTAGATCATCCCATGCACTGGAACACAAACATGTATCATGTTTGCCAAATGGCGGCTCCTCAGTTGATCCAACTATGGTACAAATAAGTGGATAACAATACTCATGCCAAGTCATCCCCACCATTAAAAAATTAACCTTTGACTTTTCTAAATTTTGAGTATAGTGCCAATTTGTTCAAATTTAGCATTTAAATGCTATGCTAATGCTCTGTTAGCCAAATGATGCCTTTCGGGATGCTTCAGCTAGCCGAAACATAGTGAAAGTGGCCCCTAGTTGGGCTTGAAAATGAACCAAACCACGCCAAAAACAAACTCTAGATCATACTTTTTTTACATTTTGAATTTTTCCATTTAAACCATTAAAAAATGGCTTAAAAAACGGAAAAAAAATATATATTTTCATGCAATCAAAGGAAACTCTAGGGAAACGTAGTACATGTTCATACGACTCAAGTTGAATGCCTAGCATGTTGAAAAACATTGACACGAAGGCTCTAATAACCTACTAAGGCCGAAACACCAAGACAACTACCCCAGCTTTGGAGGTGTGAGTGAAAAACTCAAAAATTATTAGTCATTTGTTCAACAACCAATAATAACCAAGAGAAAAAACATGCTGGGCTAGTCAGCTTGATGCTTAAGTCCAGGAAGCCGAGCCTTTTACCAGAAATTAAATGCTACGACATTTTTTTACAATTTCTCTAAGGGGGTATGAACATATATTACAAAATTTTCGAACATACTCCCAAAAAAAGGCTGGCGGACTTCTGAACTCTGATCATGAACAAGTGTACTTGTTCAATACTCTGTCGGCTCACCAAAAATCCACTAAGTGCAAAATTAGTGGATAACAGGATTCACAAAATTGTATGTTCTGAAATGCTAGAGTAGATATTTTGCAATTGTCTCTTGCTAAGTTTTAAATTGTTGTGGATTGATGAGTGGATTAAATTAGGAGGAAGGGAACTCTAAATATACCTGACTGTACAAGGAGTATGTCCAAAACCCTTATCCGATGCGGTTTCACGAGAAGAATATGTGGGCGGGATTGAAATCTACGGGATGTGTCCAACACTACACCAATGAGGGTGTAGCCTAACGGTATATCGACGTCACTATCCAGTGGTTCTCGCTTCCTCTGTGAACTTTCCCCGCAACAAATTAATTTGAGGCGCTGGATTTTCGCCTTGGGAGGTTAATTTGAAAGTGAAACTATTTTAAACTAGTCACCCGCGTTGCTTTTGATGCATCCAACTGGTCGGTCGAACCGCAATGGTGCAGAGCATACACAACGGAGCCTTGGTAATTTTAAAGGATTTTAATGCGATACGTTTGCTTGTTTATTAAGTCCCCAAGAATCTCTTTCAGGTTGTAAACCCTAATCAGGAGAGCAAGGGGAGTAAATTATATGAACAATAAAAGCAACACAATTAGTCCTGTTGTCCGCCGAATGCACACCGTCAGCAAAAATCTTTTGGACTGGTGTTACCTAAGCAAGAAAGGTGTGGCCTTGGGGCAAGCAAAGAGCCAAGTGTTGTCACCTGATCCCAGCTCCTCTGTTTAGGCTAACTCCTAACGAAGCCAAGGGGGGCAATCCCTACGGAAAGTTACTAAGGTTACTTGTGTTTTAACCGTTTTTAGTGTATGATACAGATGAGTGTTGTTTAGGAGTTTTTTGGTGAAGAAACTTACAATAAAATACCCAGTAAACACTTCCAAATAGAATTAAAGATAACCAATCACATAATAATTGCAGGTTAAAAGCAAAGCATTCGTGATACGAAAAAAAGATAACTAGCAATGCTATAGACAGATAATAAGCAAAGTAAATTGAAGACCAGTGCCAAATAGGGTGCAAGAGATTGTTTTGCGCGTGCTTCTTGGTAAGTTTTAATGTAAGTTTTTAAAAGGTGAGTTGGTTATTCCAGGGAAAATGGATCTCCAAGATATACCTTGCAATACTGGAGATATGTCTGGAATTTAGGCTTTGGTGGATTCATACAAGGACATGTTGGCTGCCAAAGTCCCAAGGGTGTGTTCAACACTACACCAACCAGGGATCTAACCTAACGATGCCCCCAAGATCTAAGTACAATGGTTCCAGCGTCCCCAGGCGGAATTTTCCCACACTAAATCTAATCGAGGTGCCGAATTTTCACTTACCTTTGTTGGGTGGTTACTTTTATTAGGGTGACTTGGATTAAAATGTGATAATTGGAAAACTCTACACAAAATACCTATGATTTAATGCTTGCCATTTTATAATTGACGATGGATCCACACATTCCCATTCACACCCCAACGTCACATGCTAGCGTGAGCTTTTACATTCACGTTATCCTCCTTTTTATCTTAATTTGAATTTCAATTTTAGACCAAAGTTTGAGTGCTATCACGCTAAAAAGAAGAATTGCATGACCCATGGTGACATCATGCTATGTCAGCTCACTTTAAAAAATAATGACTTTTTGAATTTTTTTAATATTTGGACTTTTGTGCACTTTGTCCAAATTTAGCATTTAAATTCTATTTTGATGCTCTGTTATCCAAATGATGCCTTCTGGGATGCTTCAGTTGGCCGAAACATAGTGAAAGCGGCCCTTGGGCTAAAGATGCTGCTCTGGGCTTGAAAATGAGCCCAACCATGCCGAAAACGGACTCCGGATCACACCTTTATTACATTTTGAAATTTTCCATTTAAACCATTAAAAAAATGCTTAAAAATTAGAAAAAAAAAATTTCTCAGAATCAAACAGAACTCTAGGGGGACCTAGTACATGTTCGTACAACTCAATTCGAATGCCTAGCATGTTGAAAAACACTGACACAAAGGCTCTAATAACCTCCTAAGGCTCTAATAAACTCAGAAAGTATTAGTCGTCTGTTCAACAACCAATAATAACCAAGGGAAAAAACACCATGGGCTAGTCGGCTTGATGCTCAAGTCCGAGAAGCTGAGCCTTTTCTAAAAAATTAAATGCTAGGACATTTTTTACAATTTCCCCAAGGCAGTATGTATGAACATGTGTTACAAAAAATTTCGAATAGACTCCCAGAAAAAGGCTGGCAAACTTCTGAACTCTGATCACGAACAAGTGTACTTGTTCAATACTCTGGCGGCTCACCGAAAATCCACTAAGTGCAAAATTAGTGGATAACAAGTCCTAGCACACATCTCTTTCCCCTTTCGGGTAAATTAGGAAGTCGTGGGGTTAGTATTTGTATTACTTTGACAAATAAATGATATAACAAAAGTGAAACTTATCAAACTATACCAATCTGCAAAAGAAAACTAAACTAAAAAAAATCACGAAAATGGTACCAACGCAAATCCCCCCATGGGGATGGGGAGTGGGCTCTGAAGAGCCTAGTCAAAAGAACCCTTTATTAGTTTATTACATAATGTTGAAGAAAAATGCACTTTGGTCCTTGTTATCAAGGATCCAAAGGCTTACAAAATTGCGTAGATTTAACTAAAAGTGAATTGGCAAGCTGGGGAGGCCTTGGATAGCCCAAATCTTCGAAAATTGGCCAGCACTTCCTTTTCTTTTATCAACAAACCTGGAAAAACAACAACTTATTAAAACCAAAAGATGCTCAAAAACACTTTAAAAGTGTCTTTGAACATCCATAAAAGAAAATTCTAAAAAAATCCTAAGTCAAAGTTATGATAAAAATGCAAAAAATAACCAAGGAAAGCAAGCTTTCCTTGGGATCTTGGATTGATTTTTGGGAAGCCAATATGATGTGCACTTGGATGCAAGATTTAATTTAAAATTTCAAAGAAAGGCTAGTTTATCCAAACTCGAATTTTACTTAACAATGCCTTGCGAAAAAGAAGCTTTCCTATGCCAGATCTACTTGAAATAAAGGTAAAAAATTTTAAGCACTGCTAGATCTAAGCTATTTGAATCTTGAAAACTAGATCTAAATGAAAATTTAGCTTTTAGTGCAATAGATCTAAGTAAGCAAGAACAATAACCAAATGAGAGTATTGATTTTTATATAAGAGAAAGAGAGGGACTATGTTATTGGAGATTGTTGGAGATTGAGTGGAGTCAAACTAGTTCCACACTTCCTCCAAACTAAATACCTTGAAACTCAATCATAAACTTGCATACTCGTGAGATCTTGAAAAAATATATAAAAAGATACTAAAATAGCATGGAAATAAACTTATTTGGCATGCAAATCTTTGATCTCTAAGCATGCATAAATAAATAGAAATGAAAATAAACTTACTTACAATTCATATTCCTACTGATTCAGAGGAATCCTGATGTGGCAAAATCTATATCCAGAGTAAGCAAAAATTGCAAGAAAGAAGTTGGTTCCCTCATGAAAATGTAACAATTTTGGCCCACACACCAAAGCAACACACCATTAGCCTCCAAAGCTTCTTTATTATCAAGCAAAATAACAATGGCATAAGCCAGTTACAATATCAAGACGTCTCTACTCCAACCCGAACTCCCCTGGAAGAGAGGCAAAGGCTTCATTGTATAGCCAAAGACGAAAAGGGGCGGGGGATCTACAAGTTCTAGTGAAGTCGAGTTCACGTTGAGTTGCATGAGACGATTTAGGATCTTGATTGAGGCATCTTCAAGTAGAGAATGTCACCTCTCCAAGAGAGGTGTGCCCCTCACCAACTCACAACCACTCTCCTCATTCGCCAATAAAAAACATGCCAATACTCATTTGTTAACTTGTTATGATGGTGTCACCTCACCAAACTCATGATTCATACACTTTGAAATATATCCTATGTTTGATGTTTAGCATTTGGAATAGGTCACATACCATGAGGGACCCCTTTGCCATGTCATCCGACTTATTAAACAAGTCATTTTTTACTTTTCAAACTTTGACTTTTGTACCAATTTGTCGCATGATTAGCATTATAATGTTGTTTTGACCCACCTTTAGAGAAGTAATGCTTTACAGATTGATTTGGTCGCCCAAAACATAGGAAAAGTGGCCTATGGGGTTAAGAGGATGCTCTGAGTGTAAAAACGAGCATCCCCATGCCAAAAACGGACTCTGGAACCATATTTTATGCCACTTACAAATTTTTGAATTAAACCTTTAAAAAATAGCCTAATTTTGTGAAAAAAAATAATTTTCTCGGAACTAAACAAAAACTTAGGGGGACCTAGCACATGTCTATACAAATCAATACAAATGACTAGCATGTTTATAAACATTGACACAAAGGCTCTAATAACCCTCTAAGGCCTAACCACCAAGACGACTATCCCAACTTTGGAGCTGTGAGTGAAAAACTCAAAAATTATTAGTCGTTTGTTCAACAACAAATAATTACCGAGGGAAAAAATGCTCTGGGCTAGTCAACTTGATATCTAAGTCTAGAAAGCCGAATATTTTATAAAATTGACCATGCTAGCACATTTTTTACAATTTCCCCAAGGGAGTATGAACATGTGTTACAAAAAAATTTGAAAAAACTCCGAGAAAAAGCTTGGTGGACTTATGGACTCTGAAGAATGAACAAGTATACTTGTTCTACTTTGTCGACTCACTTGAAAAATCCACCAAGTACAACTTAGGTGGTAACAGGGCCAAACTAAAAATCAACCCACTTTAAGCAACTCACCCTTAATAAATTTAAAACAAACCAAGAGCATTTTGTGAAACTTATCTTTCAACATTTTACCTTAATATCTCGACATTGGTATTTACTTGATTCAGTCTTTTATTTCAAGTGCTACGTTGATATGTTGTTAGAGTAATTTTCTTTTCATATTGCTTTTGTTTTAACTTAATAAACTCCTAGATTTTATTTATGCTTTAGCGTAATGGGCCTTAGCTTATTTTTTGTTTAGGGACCATACCCCCCTTGGCTTCGCTAAGAGTTGGCCTAGATAGAGGTGTCAATTGTTAAGTGACATAACTTGACTCGTGACTCGCCCCCAAGGACCCACCTAGTGGCTTGAAGATTTCTGACACTTTACCTGAGGTGTGTGTTAGGCAGCAACAGTACCTCTATGTGCTATCATTTCTTCAGATAGCTATTGTATTGATTAATTGCAGAGATTGTAGATTGTAGCTTATCATATTGCATTGTAGAGATTGTTATTGCAAAGATCGCAAGGAAGGAAGTTGTATTGCGGGAAGCAGCTAGTGAGCAGTGCTATAGAATACATTGGGTGTGTTCTAAAGCAAAGAATTTAAAATCTTGCTTGAACAACAAATTTATAGTGTTGATATTTGTTATAGATGCATGTGTTTCAATATCCTTGGCACCATAGTAGAGCATCATCAATCATCAAAGGACTCAAAACATCATAAAGCATTCAAATTTGAAGATCAATCAACATCAAAGCCAACATCAAATAGTAACTTTCAATAGTCATTTTGTAAGTTTACTTGTATTTTGGTACTTGCAATAGTTAGTTTTGTGACTATTAGATCAAAATTAAGTTGAATTGTATCCTTTAGAGTTATCGTAAAAGTATCTTTGATTATTATTACTATTCACGCGAAGAATCACAGGTGAGTAGGATGAGTCATAGTGGACTCCAAGAGACCTCTTGGAAGATGAATCCAAAGGTCTCATCTCGATTTCTTTATATGTATATCATATTGATGAAATACATATCATGCTTATCTCTATTTGGCCTCGTTCAAACAAGTCGATCTTTCTTCCTGCTTTTGTCTCTAGATTTGGAGGTATTGTGTCATATCGTTTCAATGAAAGGTTGCATAATGTCTCTTAACTTGGAGGAAAATCACACTTAAACGCAGTGCCCCCGAAAGGATCCATATAACTTTTGTTTCTAACAAATATCATCTATCATTCATCGGTGAAAGGTTGTATGTTGTAACAGAACTTCTCACCATCCCCACTCATCCATTTCAGCCCTCTTGACTCTCTTAATGATTCAATTTGCCCCATTTTGATAGGCAATGTTCTCGGTCCTTCCATCACCCCTTTTACTTCACATGCTACAGCTACATGTTTTGCTAAGGCTAACTCTCTAGTTCACCTTGAGTTTTCATTGGCTAGCTTTAGCAATCATAACTGAGGGACACCCCTCTTGTGCTGGAGGAGAGCTGGCCTAAAACAAGAAGGTAGTGTGGTAACATTGGCTCCCCTTTTAAGTTGTCCATTGTCTTGCACTGCTTTTTCGACATTCTAACTTAAATTAGTTTTGTAATAACGTATGCACAGAGACACACACACAAATGGGACCCGCCACTTCTCTCAATCCAACAATCACTGTAGAATAGTACACTCACCAAAATATATTATTTTAAAAATTAAGTCCAAGCTCTTTTCACTAAGCCAAATTCAAGCCAATCAAACACATACCTGCATTCTTGTAAGATGGCCAGTTGTAAGAAGATCCCAAGAAGTATTGATTTTCAATATAGACAAAGTGTTGCGCAGATCGGATGGCCTTAATATAAGCTGTATGGATGCTTGCATCGATAACCAGGCCTTTTCCACAAACAAGATTCTGCTACAATATAGACCAATCAATCCATCCACCATCAGCAAAAATCTTATCAGTGAAATCATATTATACCAAACATCAAAGACAAACAAGGCAATTATCAAAGGTCCACAGCTGACCCATAGACAAAAGCTATATTCAAAAGGCCAAAGAATCAATGGATTCACCTGGCTTGCTGCTATTGTGATAGACTTTGGAAAACCTTTGACTGATCCAGAATCGATTGAACGAAAAACCTAGTATAATGGGAAACAAAGAGTCATAAATTATTTTTTCAAGAGAGAGTTGCATCACCTCAAAAGCAATAATGCCTTTCCAACTACAAAACTTAAGAATACACATTTTAGACTAAAAATTTGTCACATCCAACCTGCACATGCCAATTATTTGGATCATCTTCCTCCAAAACCCATAAATGACGATCACTACTAGGAGGATTCTTTGTGGGGCTACGAATCCATGATATTCGATCCAGATTGAGTAATGCATCATCGCGCCACCGAGTAGTTCTTGTAAAGCGTTTACCAATCTCATGCCATCTTGTTGCTTTACTCCAGCGTTGTTCAAAATTTTTTAGGATATCATATGCAGCAGGGCCTTCTATTTTACAGTGCAAATCATGCCAGGGCTCTCTTGGGCCACCCGAATCAACTGTTCCCTGATATTGGCCCAATCAGAGAAAATTAAAATGAAATTCACTAAAGAACTACAGATTGTATCTGAAATGAAAGATAAATGGATATTCTTTGTGATGAACTGATGCTATTCGACATAAAAGAAATATATGAAATGCAGAAAATATCTGAAAGTGAAACCCTGTAAAGCCAGGGGCAACAATAAGACAAGATTAAATATAAATGAGTTAAGCTATCTGAGGAATAAGAAGTTTCTTTTCAACATTTACAAAACCGAACATAGGGTTGCCTCTCTTCCGCTAAAGAGAGATCGAGCATTGCAACTTTAATGCATTATGAAATTACTAAAACCAAAAAAGGACCACAACATTGCAAATAGCTATGCGTAAAAAAATAAAACAATACAGCTAACTACAATCAGGTGAAGTTTGCCTGTGCACAAATATTATATTTTTACAGAACTTAGAAAACATAAACAAAGCCTTAAAAATAAAGTGGATTATGTGGGATTACCGTAAAAGTAGGATTGTGATAATCATCTTTATGTACAGTCTTAAGAGTCCTGAACAAAGAATGCTTTGGGGTGTCATAACGACCATCGCAGAGATCTAGTCCACCTATAAAGGAGGCAAGCATTCGGTCATTACCAGCAGCTTGGGTATCAACAATAACAAGTTTCTGGTGATGAGTATATAATGTACCAACGACCTGAAAATGCCAACACAAACAAATAAATGATAATTAAATGGAACCATAACCTGCAGTCATAATACTTGTAGCATCAAATGAAAAGTAACAAATCCTAAGAAGAGAGGCCTACTACCAGAAAATTTTAACTTTACTTCTTAGCAACAAAGAAAATACTTAGAAGTTAATGCAACACTATTGAATCACTATTTACTCCAAGTCAATATTATCAGACCCAGACCGAATCACCAAACCGGTGGACCCCAAAAAGTGGAAAAAAGTTGGAACCAGACTGGAACTGGAAAAAGACCAGTTGACCAAAAAATACAAAAAATATTCTCATTTTGATAAAAACAAATGCATATTCATGTACATCAATGTGAATCCAAACCATTAAACACAAATATACAAATCTTTTTCATGTATATGGCAAGTAAAGGGGCATGTAACTAAAATAACACCGAGTGCAATCCATATCTGAATCAAAATATATAAACAACGAGGATCTAAAGACTAAATGGCCTCTAGAGTCCAAAATACATCATTCTATAACAAATAACTACATATCATCAAAATCACTGGCTATATTCGGATCCTATTTGTTTTGTTGCTCCCTCTGCCCCCTTCCTCCAGGATCTAGCCTTTTCCTCTACCTACGATCTCGAAGTTGATCCTCCAAGGACATTAGTCAACACCCTCTAATTTTGATGGAACTTCCTAATCCAAGCATTAAAATAAAGTAGAAAAAGCTTCCCATGCCTAATAAGTGATTTTGCTTGAGTGAAGGGTATATTTTTACTATGGATTGAGTTCAACAATCAATGCAATCAACATCGAGGTACATAGAGGGGTTAATGCTCCTGGTTAAATGTCAATACCATCCCCACACAATAGAATCTAGTGAAAACGTTGTAGTCCTAAAACATGAAAATTGTTAACTCTTCTACATTGTTTTGGTATGGAAACCTGTGTCAGTTTTCTCGTACTCGACATACGTTTCAGACTACTCAGCAGAGTCCATCATTAGGAGGTGTGAGAGGTGTTATCCGCCGATTGCACACCAGCAGTAGAAATCTTCCGAAAGTTGTCTCCTCACTTAGGAAAGTGGGAGAGGTGTGACCTTGGGGGCAAGCATAGAGCTAGGTACTGTCACCTACTCCTAGCTCCTCCGTCTAGGCTAACTCCTAACGAAGCCAAGGGGGTAGTCCCTAACAAAGAGTTTTCTATGGCTCAATGTTTAAGTTAAGTTTTAAATGTTTTCAGATGCGGATGGGTGTTGTTTAGGAGTTTCTGTGATTTTAGATGATTAATATGATAAATTGAGCACAAGACAAAGCAATCCACGTTGCTATCACTGGAATTAAAAGATAGAGAAATATTTGAGCAATTCACGAAAATAAATAAAGCATTCACAGATATGACTTATAATCAAACATTCAATGGACAAATGGCCCAGATTATCAACAATACTAAAAGATGGAACCAGTGCCTATGAAGTAAAATTATCGGAGATGCTTCGTGTTTAGAAAGATGTCAATCCCAAAAGATGCCAGTGAATGTTAGGTTTTGCAAGTGCTCTTGGTAATTTTTAAGAGTTTTTAACAATGGTCTTGCTTTAGGGTGTCAACAAAAAGGTTTATCAAAGTCGGGAGACTCTTTTAAGTTGCCTCCGTTGAAGACATGTCGGGCCCGCCCAGTATCCCAGGCCGATATTGTCAAGTGACCAGCTAGCCGAGAATCTACGACAGCGGGAGGTTTCGGCGCCTCTACTAGAAAGTACTTTGGAAGAATCCCTACAACGCCAGTGTGTTGGTTACGGGGTGTTTAAGTGTTATTAGGTTACTCTTGCGGGGTTTAAAAATCCAGTGCCGTTTCTGGGTACTCCGATCTAGGATCGCTCAGAGCATACTTCAGCAAGGAGGGAGGGGGGTTAATTAATTAAAGGGGCGTGAGTTGCAAATTTTATTAAGTTAATTAATTAAAACCCTCCGACAGAGAGCACTCTTGACCTCGTCTTATGACAGTGGTTTAAAAGACTTAACTAATCTAGATGAAACTAATGCAAGGGTTGTGTAAACCTAAGATGCTCGCCGATAGAGAGTGCTCTTGACTTGTGTTTCTGCAAGTTCAAGAGTCTTACTTATGGATGATTTGATTAAACAAACACAACAATTAATATGAAAGGTGGTTGATTAAAACTCTCCGACAAAGAGCACTCTTGATCCACCTTATGGTGAAATTCAAGAGATTTTGGTTCTTTTTATGATTTAACAATTTATAACAAGACACCAACAAGCAATGATGAATCTAGCAATTAGTGGAAATGAAGCTAAAGAACAACTAGCAATTAGTAAGAATGAAACTAAGTTTAATCAGACACCTAAACTAATTGCTTAAGGAGAATTGAACTAAGTTAATCATGAAAATGAACACAAGACACACTTGCCCAAAATAGGGGAAGTAGAAAAGAAAGGAGACTTGCTCCCACTCAGCCTTTTTTTAATTAATCTTTTACAATGATGATGTGTTCTTTGCTTCTTGGAAGAACGAGGAAAGAAGGGGATGAAAGAGAAGGGATAGCAGTCTTTTTGTTCTTCTTGCACTCCTTGTTTGTTCGTGGCCTTTGGGCTCTCCTTCACCTGTCTGCAATCTAAGAGCTCTAAACACACACTTGTTATGATATTAGTTGATCAAAAATAACTTGAAATTTAATCTACAAACTTGCTACAAACACTTACCCAAACTCACCGAAAAGAAGGAAGAAAAGAGGCAAGAAAAATGCGAGGTAAGAGAGGTGAAAAAGGGGTGAAAAGAGGGGAAAAGACAAGTCAAAGAAGGCTGGAAACTAAGTGAGAAAGAGGGCTGCAAATGAGGGTGAAAAAGGCTGAAAGTATAGCCCAAAAGATGGTTGAAGAAAAAGATGGAAAGGGGCTGCAAAAAGTGGAAACAAAGAGGCAAAAGAGGGTTGTCCAAAAGGGTAAAAATGGGGAAAAGTGGACAGCGAACAAAGGGAAGGAAAGACTGCAAAAAAGAAGGCCTAAAAGGCTGCAAAAAGTAAACAAGGCAGCCAACCGGGGCAAAGGCTAAGTGAATGAATGTTCACTTTAGCCAAAACGTGCCCTAATCCCAAAGAAATAAAGATTTTATAAAAATTTGAGAGATGAATAATATGAAAGAAACACTCAAACCTGTGGTACTTTGATGGTGTTTGGATTCTTTTGGATCTTGAAAATTTGGAAGTTTCCTTGGCTTCGAGAGGAGAGGATGCACCTGAGCTCAAACTTCTACTCGCTTCAATGAGATGACCTGCACAATTTCAACTCAATACTTACAAACAATGGATTAGATCATGTATGTTTGGTAAATAAAAATATAAAGAGCATGTCATACAACTAAATAATCGATGTTACTTTAATTCAGAGAAACAAAACCATAAAAGATCAAATTGTAACATCAAATGATCAATTTTATGTGCTTATAGAAGCCTTCTAAAGCATGAGCTATTATCCAATCCTAAGCAATAAAAGACAAAAATTGAAACATTTCACTTCATTCGCCAATTGTTCATCCACATTCACACACCATGTATGCCTCCAAAGCCTTGAAATTTATTATACGGTTGCAAAAGCAACAAGCATTACAGTAATTCACCAGAGGTTCTTTGCATAAAGATCCATCCTGATAGAGCTAAAAGAGCCTCTATTTATACAATGAGAGAGTGGTAAAACCCTAAAACCAAACCTCATAACCTAACCAGCCTGGCCACCTAACAGAGAAGCCAGACCTAAATCGGAGAACCGGAAGTGAGGGGAGGCCTCCACCCAGGCAAGGCGCCCCCACTCCAACCCTTAACACTGAAATCAACCATCAGATGAAGCCACAAGTGTGGAAGGCGCAACCAAGAGAGAGAGGGGAGTGAGTTGTTGAAGGAGGCACTCTAATGTTGGTAAACCCACCTTTTAGGTCTGGAAGCAGCCTCTGCTAGATTTGGGAAGCCTACTGATGGTGTAAGCTTCAGTCTTCACCTCGATCAAATCACGGGACCAATGAGTGCTCTCCATCTCATTCTTTAGCTAGAGATGACATGTCTGCTAACTGATAATAAATTAATTGCTCTCTTAATGATGATTGAAGCTGAGTTATGATAACTCCAATCATCATAAGTGCTCCATGAGATGTCATTTAGCCTTTTATTTTACTGAATTTGGATTAATTTGGAGAGTTTTAATTTTCTCCAAAATAATCATTTTTTAATAAAAATTCATTTTTTTACTCAAAACTGACTTTTTTGAGAAAAAAGGCATTATGTGTCTGATTGTTGATCTGAAAGTTGGTTCTGACTGGCTGGCTGATCAAGAATGATTTTCGGCTTAAGGTTAGAGCCTTCAATCACTGAATTCGGAGTCTGAATGACCGACTTACCACGAACGGGTTTTTTCCATTTAATTTATGGAAAAATTAACCCAAAAAACTTAGGAAAAGTAATTAAAAATTTAAAAATTTAAAAAATAATTTTTTCCCCGTTCGAAAAAGATTTTTTCGAAAAAATTTTATATGTCCAGATGACTTAGGATATGACCATGTTCTACCTAAATAATGCCTAGTAGGTTTATAACACTCAGTTAGGCTCTAATAACCCCCCAAAGCCCAGAATTCAACATCGGGCATTCCAGCTTTGGAGAAAGCAGGAGAAAACCTCGTCAATTATACTTGGCTATAGGCAAAGCATAATTGTCAGGGGCAAAAAACTCCTTGGAATACCTTATTTGAGATTCTACGTCTCAGGAGATTGAACCACTCAAAAAATACCCTACTAGCACATTTCATTACAAACCCCGCGGGGCCATGGTCAAAATTATTCAAATAAAAAACTAGCTAGCCAATATTGGCTAAACATGAAGACGGATCAACTAATACACTGGAATCAAACTTTGAACAAGTCTGTCAACCAGCAGCTCCTCAGGTAATCCAACTAAGGTACAAATAAGTGGATAACAAGAGGATTGTTAACTTTGTTCAATTCTTAGTGGGGTCTAAAATTCTACTTTTTGCATAGATGCAGTTCGATTGAGTTGGAATCACTCTCAAAGTAACAAAGGGCCTGGGTTAATTATGGGTTTGGCCCAACAAGTCAAGTCCCTTCGGGAGGTTGCAAAGGGTAATCACTACAAAGTAGCATCAGAATAAATGCTAAAATTGGACAAAATGCACTAAGGTCCAAATTTAAAAAAGTCAAAATTGATTTTTTAAATGGTGGTGATGACTTGGCATGGGTCCCCCACTGAGTTACGACCCTCTCCATGAAGTTAAAACCAAACTTTGGATAAAAAACAAAAGGGATGCTATGAATTAATAAAAGAGAGGTGACGTTAGCATGAAGTGAAGGTTCACGCTAGCTTAAGTTGTGGTGAGTGGGATTGAGTGGACCCTCTCCACTTAAAATATTAATTTTAAAAAAAAGCCATGGCAAACCAAAGTTTGGATAAAAGATGTAGTCACGATTCAATTTATGAAGGGATGACGTGAGGGGACTCACGCTAAACCGATGTGACGTGGGATGGGCCCCACCATGTAGTATAACCCATGCTTTAACACATAATTCTTTTCGGGAGTGTGCTATACCTTGTCCAGCGCATCTTTCATTTAATTCTTTTTCACGCCAGTATGCCGTACAATCACGTGAGGATTGTGGTGACCTCACCCACCTCCTCACCTACCTTGGAGCTCTCGCGTGAGGATTGAAGGGCACCGAATTGATTGGATGATTTGGCAGTGATGGGTGTGTTGGCAGTTCAAGCTCAGTTAACTCTGGACTCTTTCTTCAGTTTGTTATCACCAACCTCGTAGTTGCTTGTGTGAGGTGGATCCAGGATGGATGGTAGAGGGGCAAGCAACTAAGGGATGGAACCAAGACTTCCTAGACTCCCAAATGGACGATTGTCACGCCAATCAAGGCAGCCTTCACTTTATGTCATCCTAGTCCAAGACAACAACGAGGGAGACTTGGATCTGCTCCCGACAGGAGAGATCAGACGTAGACACCAGAACAGATCAAAATGGGGCTTCAAGGTACGTAAGGTGCAAGGTGAATGGAAACCCTAGCTCTAGGGTTTAGGTACTAGCAACTGATGGGGATGACCACTGTATTGGGAAACGTAACTGTGACAAGGTGAGCAAAGACAGATTTGGGACTGTCTAGTACCAAGGAGACAGACTCAATGAAAGATAGGTAACTTGAGTTATCAATAAATATTGGCAAAAAGAATGGGAGTAAGCTCAATTTAGGGCTAGTGCTGGAGATAGGAGATTAGTGCCTTTAATACATTGGGCAATGGAGTCAGGATCAACACAACATTTCAGTGAACCCACCTGGGATATACCCTAATCTATGGTCCCAGAAAAGGATTTGGCTCGGAAGACTCAGGTTACAGGAAAACCAGCAAAAGGAGGGCTAGCGCTAGGGCTTGGAGAGGCAGATCTGCAGCTCTAGAGCCACCAGAAGGCTATCAACTCAGCGTTGAAGGGGAAATGAGATCAGGGTAGCCTGATCTACAAACCCAAGTCAGAAAATTTCAATAAGGATCAGATCTGGAAAAGTCAAAATCTTATGAGGGGGGCTAAGGGGGTGAAAACCAAATTTTCAGATCTAGGGCAACCTGGAAAGAACTAGCTCAGCGTTGGGGGTGTTCTGGAGAGCTCAAGCCCTGATCTATCAGCCTAGCCTGTCAGATTTCAGAAAAAAGTAAACTCCGGAAAAATCCAGTTTTCAGTGAGGGCGCTAAGGCTGTTTCAGTCAAAAACTCAGATCTAGGTCAAACTGCCATGAATCTGGACAGCGTTGAGGGTGATTTGGACTGTGTGGTACCCGATCTATCCGTCTGTGAAGTCAAAACTCAGAAAAAAAGTCAAAACCCTAGCAGGTCAAATTTTTAGTGGGGGTTTATGCTGCTTTTTGGCTAAAAATCAGATCTAGGTCAAACCAGCAGGAGTTTGACCATCGTTGTAGTAGATTTAGTGAAGAGGAGGCCCGATATATGAAACCCAAAAGTGGTTTGGCCAAAGATCGGACGATTCCCATATTTAGTGCTTTTTAGGGTTTTTAGTTTTTTAGGAGTTTTCAAAAAAGTTGAACTAAAGCAAGGAACAATGGATTAAGATCTGAAGAGAAGAGACTTACCTATTAGATCTTACCTGGAAATGCTTGTAGAAGTCTTTAACAGTGATGATCATTGCTATCCCGATCAATTCTGGAAGATCCAAACGATTTCTATGAAGGATGTAAGCCACAAGCCACCAATTCGCCCCCTATCCTGCATGAGCAAACGTCAACAATATCAGATTTGCAAATATAAGATAAAGAAACCAAATGCTACAAGAAAGTAAAACGAAGTAATCATAGATCACACTGAAACTAATGAAAACCCCCTGATCCAAGATGATGAAAACCAAACGAGTTGAGGTCCCCATACAAAAACGCTCCAGCCAAAACGCCCTTCTGTAGGCAAAACAATGACAGCAGAAAATATAGATCTCACAAGAATTTCCACACTGCTAGGAAGCAGAAGACTATCCAATCACCATTTGAAAACATCAAATGCAAAGCAGATCCCGAAAATATCCACAAAACATTCTTTCTATTATTCATATCCAAGAGCCAAAGACCCCTTACAAATGAGAAGCTCTCTCCTTTAAATAGAAATGAGAGAATCACACTCATAACCGAATCCTAACCACTTTCAAAACGAGTGCCTAAGATTAAAAGATAAAATGTTCTAATCAATGGTTGAGATGAGCTCAACATACAATACATGGATCAATATAACCATAAAGTACCAAAGTAGACTAAATCACCCATAAAGAGGGTAACCCACTCAACAAGAAATAAATGAAGCACATGGTGGGTCCAAGGAGTGTTTGACTAACTCCCTCTGGGTGTCCCCATGGCACAAGAAAATAATATAATAATTTAATTCTTTGACTTTGTGCCTCCTTGAGGAAATCGTGAGCCTCTCAAAAGCTCCATAAAATAATATAAAAATGCCCAAAAATAGGTGTGGGCCCAATCAGGTGCTGCAACTGCTGGAGAAGGTGTGGAGGACATCACTCTCATCATTGTGACTCATCTCATGTCATTTCCTTGCCTCAGTAGCCGAAATTGATTTGTTCAATAGCCATTTAATCATTTTTTAATCTGCCTCGGTAAACATGATCCTGCCAAAACAGCCTCTTAAGGTGCCTGCATTGTGAAACTAAGCCCACCAGGCTCTCTGGGATGGGGGTACTATGATACAAACAAGTGGTTGCACCCCCTATGCCCATACAACGCCCTAGGAGATCCAACTAAAACATCTCCCTGCTCACACATATCAACCTGTGAAGAAAAACTGCATCAGAAAGGCAGAATGAGCCTGATCATATCTGCAAATGCCCGTAACTAGAAATAAACTGTTTCATTAGACTCAGAGAATCCAAATCCATCTAAGGTGTATACTCATACCCCTCACAAGTCTCTATCTGATCATCAATCATATCCAATAAACAATATAACCATCTGTAAATGATCAGACACCAATAATAACTTAGACTATCATCCATCTGCTGCAAGTGTTAAAAGGCTAAGACATGCTCTACAACTCATTAAAGCAACAATCACAACAAGTAGCATTCATTTCACTGGCGGTACATTAACCAATACATATATAAGGCTTTATTTATTATTACTCAGACTTAGATTTTCAGGACTATACTCACTTCATAGCTGTAGTCAATTTTCTAGTGAAGGGTAAAGGATGAAATTTACAACGCTAAAGCAAAGGATGACTTCCTGCTCAACATCATAACACTTTGGATAATGGAAAGGGAATGCTCACTATAACAATGTCGGACAAACAACAACACAAGGAATGGTAGTGCTTCACAAATGGGTGAGTTGTTTAGAGAGTGTTTATTCAACTTAGGCATCATGACAACATCAAGCTTGATCCAAGTTCATTAAGACCATTCATAAGTCGGGTTAGAAACAAAACTGGAAGGTAATGGATGGGTGGAGACAATGAAAAATGAAGCCAACACTAGCAAGCCAAAACAATGGTGGGAATGACTACCTCTATTCTCCCTAAGGAGGGTAAAACCAATGAGTATAGATCAGGAACTTCCAAGTCTAAGTAGAGACATCAATACATAATACAATATCTTACCAACTTTTTGTACCATAGTTGGGTTACCTGAGGAGCCGCCGGTTGACAGACATGTTCAATGTCTAAATCCAGTGTATGAGTTGATTCGTCTTCATGTCTAGCAAATATTGACTAGCCAGTTTTTCATTTGAATAATTTTGACCATGGCCCTGTTATCCAACTTTTTGTACCATAGTTGGGTTACCTGAGGAGCCGCCGGTTGACAGACATGTTCAATGTTTGATTCCAGTGTATCAGTTGATCCGTCTTCATGTCTAGCCAATATTGGCTAACCAGTTTTTTATTTGAATAATTTTGACCATGGCCCCGCGGGGTTTGTAATAAAATGTGCTAGTAGGTTATTTTTGAGTGTTTCGGTCTCCTGAGGCGTAGAATCTCAAATAAGGTATTCCAGGGAGTTTTTTGCCCCTGACAATTATGCTTTGCCTATAGCCGAATATAACTAACGAGGTTTTCTCCCGCTTCCTCCAAAGCTGGAATGCCCGATGTTGAATTCTAGGCCTTGGGGGGTTATTAGAGCCCAACTGAGTGTTATAAACCTACCAGACATTGTTTAAGTAGAGCATGGTCATGTCCTAAGTCATCTGGACATATAAAAAAATTTCGAAAAAAATTTTTTCGAACGGGGAAAAAATTATTTTTTAAATTTTTTATTTTTTAATTACTTTTCCCAAGTTTTTGGGTTAATTTTTCCATAAATTAAATGGAAAAAACCCGTTTGTAATAAATCGGTCATTCGGACTCCGAATTCAGTGATTGAAGGCTCTAACCTTAAGCCAAAAATCATTCTTGATCGGCCAGCCAGTCAAAGCCAACTTTCGAGTCATCAATCAGACACATAATGCCTTTTTTCTCAAAAAAGTTAGTTTTGAGGAAAAAAATGAATTTTTATTAAAAAATGATTATTTTGGAGAAAATTAAAACTCTTCAAATTAATCCAAATTCGACGAAATAAAAGGCTAAATGACATCTCATTGGGCATTTATGATGATTGGAGTTATCATAACTCAGCTTCAGTCAGCATTAAGTGAGCAATTAATTTATTATCAGTTAACAGACATGTCATCTCCAGCAAAAAATGAGATGCAGAGCATTCATTGGTCCTATGATTTGATCGAGGTGAAGACTAAGGCTTGCACCATCAGTGGCCTTCCCAAACCTAGCAAGGACTTCTGCCAAACCTAAAAGGTGGTTTACCTACATTACCAGACACCTCCTTCATAGCTCACGCCCCTCCTCAGCCTGGTTGTGCCTTCCACACGTGTGGGCTCAGTTGATGGTTGATTTCAGTGGCTAGGGTTGGAGTGGGGGCGCCTTGCCTAGGTGGAGGCCTCCCCTCACTCCCAGCTCTTGATTTTTAGGTTTGGGTTCTCCGTTTCGTGTCTAGGCCGGTTAGGTTATGTAATCTGGTTTTACGGTTTTAGCACTCTCTCATTGTATAAATAGAGGCTCCTTTAGCTATATTCGAGATGGATTTTTATGCAAAGAACCTCTGGTAAATTACTGTAATGCTTGTTGCTTTTGCAACCGTGGAATAAAATTTTAAGGCTTTGGAGGCATACATGGTGTGTTAATGTGGATGAACAATTGGCGAATGAGGTGAAATGTTTCGATTTCTGTCTTTTATTGCTTAGGATTGGATAATAGCTCATGCTTTAGAAGGCTTCTATAAGCACGTAAGATTGATTATTTGATGTTCCAACTTAATCTTTTATGCTTTGTTCTTATGAATTAAAAGTAGCATTGATTATTCAGTTATATGATATGCTCTTTATATTTTTATTTACTAAACATACATGTTCTAATCCATTGTTTGCAAGTATTGAGTTGAAATTGTACAGGTCATCTCATTGAAGCGAGTAGGAGTTTGAGCTCAGGTGCATCCTCTCCTCTCGAAGCCAAGGAAACTTCCGAATTTTCAAGCTTCAAAAGAATCCAAACGCCATCAAAGTACCACAGGTTTGAGTGTTTCTTTCATATTATTCATCTTTCAAAATTTCATAAAATCTTTATTTTCTTGGGTTAGGGCATGGTTTGGGCTCAAGTGAACATTCATTCACCAAGCCCTTGCCCTGGTTGGCTGCCCTGTTTGTATTTTGCAGCATTTTTGGCCTTTTTATTGCAGCCTTTCTTTCCTATCCTTCGCTGTCCACTTTTCCCCACTTTTTTACATTTTGGACAGCCCTCTTTTGCCCTCTCTCTTCACTTTTTGCAGCCCTTTTCCGTCATCTTTCATGGCCATCTTTTGGGCTATACTTTCAGCCTTTTTCACCCTCTTTTGCATCCTTCTTTCTCTGATTTGCAGCCCTCTTCTTCCCTTAGTTTCCAGCCTTCTTTGACTTGCCTTTTGTCCTCTCTTCACCCCTCTTCCACCTCTCTAGCCTTGTCTTTTTCATTCATCTTTTCTTCCTTCTTTTGGGTAAGTTTGGGTAGTTGTTTTTATCTAGTTTGTAGATTTAATTTCAAGTTATTTTTATCAACTAATATCATAACAAGTGTGTGTCTAGAGCTCTTAGTTTCAGGCAGGTGAAGGAGAGCCCAAAGGCCACAAACAAGCAAGGAGTGCAAAAAGAACAAAAAGACTCTTTCCCTCTTCTTTCATCCCCTTCTTTCCCTGTTCTTCCGAGAAGCTAAGAAAGGGTCACCATGATCATTGTAAAAGATTAATAAAAAGGGCTACTGGGAGAAAGTCTCCTTTCTTTTCTACTTCCCCTATTCGAGGGAAGTGTGTCTTGTGTTACTTCTCATGTTTTATTAGTGTAGTTTCAACTTTAAGCACTTAGCTTAGTTCTTTGATTAGACTTAGTTTCCATTTTCATTAATTGCTAGTTGTTCCTTAGTATAAACACTAATTGCTAGATTAATTATTGCATTTTGGCATCTTCATATAATTGTCAAGTCATAAAAAGAACCAAAATCTCTTGAATCTCACCATAAGGTGGATCAAGAGTGTTCTCTGTCGGAGAGTTTAATAAACCTTCATTGCTTCATGTTTATGTTGTTTTGTTTAATCAATTAATTCTTAAGTAAGACTCTTGAACTTGCAAAAACACAAGTCAAGAGCACTCTCTATCGAAGAGCATCTTTAGCATCTACATCACCTTTGCATTAGTCTCATCTAGATTAGATAAGACTCTTGAACCTTCGTCATAAGATAAGGTCAAGAGTGCTCTCTGTTGGAGAGTCTAATTAATTAACTTAATAAAATCTTCAACACACACGCCCCTTTAATTAATTAACTCCTTCCCCTCCTTGCCGGAGTATGCTCTGACCGATCCCAGATCGGAATACTCAGAAACGACACTGAATCTTTAAACCCTATAAGAGTAACTTAATAATACTTAAACACCCGTAACCAACGCACCGGCGTTATAGGGATTCTTCCAAAGTACTTCCTAGTAGAAGCGCCAGAACCTCCCGCTGTCTTAGATTCTTGGCTAGCTGGTCAATCTTTGCGATACCAACCTGGGATACTGGGCGGGCCCAACATGTCTTCAACGAAAGGAACTTAGAAGAGTCTCTCGGCTTTGACAAACCTTCGTTGACACCCTAATCAAAAGCATTTAAAATTCTTAAAATCTACCAAGAGCACTTGCAAAACCTAATACTCACTAGCTTAATTCCTAGACTTTATTTCACGCACTTATTTGACTCCATAAGGCACTGGTCCTTTGTTATATTTGATTAATTTTCTATCTTGATCAACTGTCTATGGTTTATTTCAATTGATTATATTTGAATGCTTAAAATCTAGAATCTTTTGCTTATTTGTATGATCTCTTGTTAGCAACGTGGATTGCTTTGATTAATCATCATCCCCTTAATATTAAATCATTTTAAATCACAATAACTCCTAAACAACACCCATCCGCATCCAAAACATCTAAAACTTAACTTAAACATTGAGCCATAGAAAACTCTTTGTTAGGGACTACCCCCCTTGGCTTCGTAAGGAATTAGCCTAAACGGAGGAGCTAGAAGTAGGTGACAATACCTGACTCTATGCTTGCCCCCAAGGTCACACCTCTCCCACTTTCTCAAGTGAGGAGACAGCTTTCAATTGATTTCTGCTGCTGGTGTGCAATCGGCGGACAACAGACCCCACGAGGTTTGTAATAAAATGTGCTAGTAGGGTATTTTGAGTGGTTCGGTCTCCTAAGACATAGAATCTCAACTAAGGTATTCCAGGGAGTTTTTTGCCCTTGACAATTATGTTTTGCCTATAGCCGAGTATAATTGACGAGGTTTTCTCCCGCTTCCTCCAAAGTTGGAATGCCCGATTTTGGATTCTGGGCCTTGGGGGGTTATTAGAGCCCAACTAAGTGTTTATAAACCTACCAGACATTGTTAGAATAGAACATGGTCATGTCCTAGGTCAATAAGACCTTTAAAAATTTTCAGACGGGTTAAAAAAAAAATTTAAAAATTTTTAATTTTTTAATTATTTCCCTAAGTTTTTTGGTTAATTTTTCCATAAATTAAATGGGAAAAAACCGTTTGTAATAAATCGGTTATCCGGACCCCGAATTCAGTAATTGAAGGCTCTAACCTTAAGCCAAAAATCATTCTTGATCGGCCAGCCAATCAAATCCAACTTTCAGATCATCAATTGGACACATAATGCACATTTTCTTAAAAAAGTCATTTTTGGGGAAAAAATGGAGTTTTTTTTAAAAAATGATTATTTTGGAGAAAATTAAAACTCTCCAAATTAATTCAAATTCAGCGAAATAAAAGGCTAAATGACATCTCAATGGGCATTTATGATGATTGGAGTTATCATAACTCAGCTTCAGTCAGCATTCAGTCAGCATTAAAGTTATATTCAGTTAACGGGTTTGTCATCTCTAGCTAAACTCCCGAATTTGATGAGATGGAGAGCACTCATTTGTTTGATGATTTGATCGAGGTGAAGACTGAAGATTACACCAGCAATGGCCTTTCCAAACCTAGCAGTGGCTTCCTCCATTACTAGGATGTGGTTCTACTTACCAAATCAAGCCTCTCCTCATGCTCACGCCTTCTCTCTCCAGCAGATGCGCCCTCACACGTGTGGGATGATTCTGGGCTTGGTTTTCGGTGCTAAGGGTTGGGATGGAGGCGCCTTGCCTAGCTGGAGGCCTCCCCTCATTCCCAGCCCATCTTCTTTAGGTCTGCTCTCTCAGTGGTGGCTAGTCTGGTTAGGTCTGGTTTTCTGATTTTAGGGTTTTGGGTTCTTCATTCATTGTATAAATAGAGGCTCCTTTAGCTCTATTCGGGTGGATCTTTTGATTGTAAACTTACTCTGTAAGATTTTGTAATGGCTTATGCTCATCTTCTGGAATAAAATCAAGACTTTGGAGGTCCATGCAGCTTAGTACTTGTGGTGAATGAATTTGTGAGGTGATTTTTCTCCATCTATTTTATTTGCAATACTCATATATGATATAATCAATTAGTTTTAGAAGTCTACTGTTTAAAACATAAAATCTTCCATTTACAGTTGTTAAGTTGGTTGATCGTGCTATTTTATAAAAGATTTCATGAGCAAGACATATTCGGTTATATTAAAGTTGATGAGTCTTTATATTTATTAGCATGCTAGTTGATTGATCTCACTGAGTTTTGTGAAGTGTTTTGATCTTGGACAGGATCTACTATCTTGGAGAAGGGCGTGAGCTCGGTTGCATCTAGCTCATCTTCAAGATCACAAGTTTTTCTTTTAACACCGGTTTCTCTGCAAGATCTACAATAACTTGGACTCTTCCAAGAAGAAGGCTTCAAGAGTCTTTGTTTACTTCAAGTTCCATCTCATAAAATTTTCATAAGTTATTCTTCGTTTGGTTACCGGCCACTTAGGAAGCCCTAGTTCACTTTTTTCAACCCTTAGGCTTCCTTTCCTTTGCCTTGTTTGGCTTGCCTTTACTTCTTCTTCCTCTCTGCCCTCTTTTCACTTTAGTTTGCAACCCTTTTTCTTCACTTTGGACAGCCCTCTTTTGCCCTAGTTTTTGGCCCCTTTTTGCCCTAGTTTTTGGCCCTATCTTTCCACTTTTTGGACAACCCTCTTTTGATTGTTCACTGCCCTCTTTTTTACTGTTTTTTAGCCCTCCTTTTGCTTTTGAACAGCCCTCTTTCTCACCTTTAGTACAGCCCTCTTTCTCACCTTTTATCTCTCATTTTCCTTGGTTTTTCTCCTCTTTCTCCTCTTTTTTCATTGCTCGTTTTTGCCCTCTTTTTCGAGAATATAGTTTGTAGTTTGTCTTTAAAATCTTAACTAATGCATAACGTTTAAACTGTTTTAAGCTCTTATTTGCAGGAGGAATCAAGAAAAGCCCAAAGGCTAAAAGCAAGCAAGAGAGAAAGCAATAAGTGCAAAAAGAACAATAAGACAGTTTCCCCTCTTCTTCCATCCCTTTCTTTCCCTGTTCTTCCAAGAAAAGGCAAAGAACAAGCCATCAAAAAATTGTAAATTAATAAAAAGAGAGTGGGATTACGGCTCCCACACCCTTCTTCCCCCATTTGGGGGAAGCCTGTATCGTCTCACTTTCATGCTTTCCATTTTTGATGTTGCTAATGGTAGAATAGTGTAGTGCAATCATCTAATCTTAGTCAAGTAGTGCATATTTGATTAATTTGTTGTTCATAAAAAATGAGTTAAAAAGTATTCTTTGATCATTCCAATTGAATGTGGCATCATTTCTCTTAGAATACTGATTGTTAGATTAGTCAGTTTTGATTCATTAATCAAGTTGATTGCTTCATATCTTAAGTTTGTATCTCTCAATAAGTAAATCAACTTTTTTAAAGTAGAAATCTCTTGAATCTCACCATAAGGTGGATCAAGAGTGCTCTCTGTCGGAGAGTTTAATTAACCATCTTAACTTTACTTTTATGCATCATATTGTTTAATCAAGTTAATCAATAAGTAAGACTCTTGAACTTGCAGAAACACAAGTCAAGAGCACTCTCTATCGGAGAGCATCATTAGTTTTGCACATCCTTGCATTAGGCATTTAGATCAGATAAGACTCTTGAACCTTTGTCATAAGACAAGGTCAAGAGCGCTCTCTGTTAAAGAGTTTAATTAATTGACTTAATAAAATCTTTTAACTCACACTCCCTCTAATTAATTTACTTCGTTGAAATCCTTCGCCTAGTATGTTCTGTCAACTTTCGAGTTGGGCTCGTACTCAAAACGATGAACGGACTTGCTAAGACCGCAATAGCAACATAATTAAAACTTTTACCCTATAACCAATGCACCGGCGTTGTCTCGATAAAATACTCAGGTAGTGGGCAAATTCCAAGTGTGGGCGTCGGGCAACCTAATCTAGACACTCGCTGGTTAAGTTATTGAACACCTAGCTTGTGATTCCAAACAGGTCCGTCATGTCTTTGAACGGAGCCACTGAAGGTATTTCCGGTTAGGATTTCCAGACACCTTAAGCAAGATCACCATTAAAATCCTTAAAACTTACCAAGAAAACTCGCACAATCTAACATTCATTGGTTTAAATTCCAGACTTGTGTTTATTTCTTTAGCGCATTTCAGTTTCATCGACTCCATAAGGCACTGGTCCTTGTTTTGTTTTGCATAATTATATGATCAATTGTCTATGGCTTAATATAATTGTTATCACTGAATGCATAATTGATGTCTAGAATTTAAATTTATCATTTAATCTCTCATTGGAACGTGGATTGTCTTTTTCGATCTTGTGTCACATTCATAATAAGTAAAACACCTTCTAATCATACTAACTCCTAAAAAACATCCATCCGCATCCGCAACCTTCAAAAAACACTTTAACAACTTAAGAGCCGTACAAAACTCTTTTGTAGGGACTACCCCCCTTGGCTTCGTTAGGAGTTAGCCTAAACGGAGGAGCTAGGAGTAGGTGACAATACCTAGCTCTGTGCTTGCCCCCAAGGTCACACCTCTCCCACTTTCCTAAGTGAGGAGACAGCTTTCGGAAGATTTCTGCTGCTGGTGTGTAATCGGCGGACAACACTCTGTTCAGGTGAGGCTCAAGGAACATTGTGCTGACATCTAAGTCACCTGACACGGGGACACGGGACACGAAGGACACGAAAATACGAGAGTCCGACACGGACACGATGACCCCCAGAATCAGGACATGTAGGATACGTTTTATATACATATATATATATATATATATATATATTTT
>LPNX011163284.1:58882-75824 GCA_001517045.1 Pseudotsuga menziesii | reverse complement strand
AAACCACACCAAGATTCAAAGGTTCAAACTGGTTATATGCAAGCATTAGAAAAAATGTACCCAGATAGTGAGGAGTGTGATAAGATTCGGCGACAGTTGAGCCAATACATCAGTTGCATGGTGCCTTTGGGAGCAACTCTGCATATAGAGATAGAGCGAATTTGCCTTCTCTTCAGTGGTGGGACATGCATGGCGCTAATACACCAGAGCTATGTGCTATGGCAATGCGGGTTCTTTCACAGGTGGTGAACACTTCTTCAACAGAGAGGTGTTGGAGCACATACAGTTTCATCCACATCGTCAAAAGGAACAGGTTGAATGTACAGCGAGCAGAGAGCTTGGTATATGTGCATTACAACTTGCGACTGTTGTCCCATTACTGCAATGATCCAACCATAGAACCAACAAATAAGATGTGGGACTACAATCCAGAGGAGGACAATTTGGAGGATGGAGCATTGGTTTTGGAGGAGTTGGAGAATTCTCTGTTGGAGGAGGATGAACGTGCTGAGATGCCACCACCTAGTGCGACTGCGACACCCCGTGGAGGGCCCCCCTTGAGTACAGTTGTACCAGTAACTGCATTAGAAGGACCTTCACAGTTAGCTGCTTCATCTTCACAGTCACTACCACCTCGCGTACCCCCACGAGGCAATCGCGGTGGTGGAAGTGGAAGGACTTCGAGGAGATAGGAGTAGGAGAAATAGATTGTTTTTCAGTTTACTAGTCTACTAGATTTCAGTTTAATTATCATTGTAGTACTTATGCAAATAGCCAATTTTTGTAAACAAAACTATTTGGCCATGGCTCATGTTGACAATTGGTGGATAACCTTTTTCATTCCATAAGTTAATGATGTACTTCCCTATTATATGGTTCTAAAGTTTTTATGTTTGTAATTGCTAGAATCTATATGGTTTCTATTTGTATTTGTAAAATGTATTTCAATTTGTTACTTTGTATTTTGTAATTGTTAGCAGCTAGATGGTTGATGCTTGAATGATTATTCATTAATTTACTATGTAGTATGGATGGAATGATGGATAATATGGAATCTAGATGGCATTTCATATATTGGAAGTATCACAAACATACAACGTTTCATAAATTTTGCATCTAGTTTGACATTCTACATGTTTTCTTTTGAATATATATATATATATATTTATATATATATATATATATATAAAAACGCTTCCGACCACGCTTCACTTCCGGCCATTTTTTGAAAAACACGCTTCCGCGCACCCGCTTCCCGCACCCGCACCCGCTTCACTTCCACGCTCTGGCAACACTGAACAAGACATTAAAAGATAGATTTAAATTCTAGACATCAATTAAGCATTCAGTGATAACAATTATATTAAGCCATAGACAATTGATCATATAATTATGCAAACAAAACAAGGACCAGTGCCTTATGGAGTCGATGAAACTGAAATGCGCCAGAGAAATAAACACAAGTCTGGAAATCCTAACCGGAAATGCCTTCAGTGGCTCCGTTCGAAGACATGACGAACCTGTCTAGAATCACAAGCTAGGTGTTGAATAACTTAACCAACGAGTGTCCAGATTGGGTTGCCCGGTGCCCACACTTGGAATTTGCCCACTACCTGAGTATTTTATCGAGATAACGCCGGTGCATTGGTTATGGGGTAAAAGTTTTAATTATGTTGTTATTGTGGTCTTAGCAAGTCCATTCACTGTTCTGAGTAGGAGCCCAACCCGAAAGTCGGCAGAGCATACTAGGTGAAGGATATCAACGAAGTAAATTAATTAGAGAGAGTGTGGGTTGAAAAGATTTTATTAAGTCAATTAATTAAACTCTTCGACAGAGAGCGCTCTTGACCTTGTCTTATGACAAAGGTTCAATAGTCTTATTTGATGTAAATGCCTAATGCAAGGATATGCAAAACTAACGATGCCCTCCGATAGAGAGTGCTCTTGACTTGTGTTTCTGAAAGTTCAATAGTCTTACTTATCGATTAATTGATTAACTTGATTAAACAATATGATGCATGGAAGTAAAGTGAAGATGGTTAATTAAACTCTCTGACAGAGAGCACTCTTGATCCACCTTATGGTGAGATTCAAGATATTTATACTTTAAGCAGTTCATTTACTTGTGAAAGATACAAATTTGGGAGATTAAGCAATCAACATAGTTAATGAATCAAATGGGCTAATCTAACAATTAGTATTCTAGGAAAAGTAATGCAAGTATAAAAGGCACATCTAATAATCTAAGCAAATAAGAAGATAAGAACACCACAAACCTCCCCAAATGGGGGAGGCTGAGAGTGGGGACTTAAAAACCCCACTCCAACAAAAACTAAACTTTATTAAGATTTACAACGTGCCTTTAGGAATTTCAACCTTCGAAAGGACTTTTGAGATAAAGCATGAAACTTATTTTTTGAACTTATGTAAAAAGGAGAGTGATTTACTTTTATTTAAAACCCTTTCTTCAAACTTGCAAGAAAGACAAAAGAAGAAGATGGAAAAGAGAAAAAGATATGAGGCAAAAGAAGGCTAAAACAAAAGAGAAAGGAGGGGAGAAAGGGAGGAAGACAAACAGGAAATTAAAAACAAGAGAAGGGAAGAATAGGGCAGAGAACTAGATGACCAAAGAACTGCAAAAAATGATGAAAATGGGGCAGCGAAAGAAGCGAAAGATGGCTGTCATAAAAATGCAAAAACAGGGCAGCGAAGAAAAATGAGAAGAAAAAGCACACAACAAGGTGGAAGGAGGCCAAATCCAACCTAGAAGAAGGGAGAAAAATTACTCAATAACAAACAAAAGGTGGGATCAACCTCCGAACAAGGTGACCACTAGAAGCACTAATCTCGTAACCATCCAGACTAGCTGGATGTATGCAAGGATGCTAGTGGGAAAAGAGAAGTAGCCACAAAATAATGTGGCACTTGGGATCAAATCCCAAGCTACTATCTCAGGTCAAAACAAACATGAGATACATGGAAATAATGGAGAGAAGAAAAACTTAGATTAAACCTGGAAAAAGTGACCGGAAAGATTTATTTTGTTTGATGATGGATGAGGCAAAGAAATTGTGCTTCTCGATCTTCCTGAAAGAGAATGACTTCTTGTGAAACCTGCAGAATGAATGTCAACCATGAAAGAGCCCCTGTATATCAAATAACACCTGAAAGCAACACAACTTCAAGAGAAAAGCATGGATTATAAAATATAGTGCTAGACTGTTAGCCTTCAACAATAATATAATCAAATGCTTAAGAATCAAGAGAGCAAGGTGTAAAGAAAGGTATCACCTAACAAGGTGAATCATGACCAACAAAAAGCTTCCACATTGACCTCCAAAGTCATAAACTTTATTAAACCTTAAGCAAAATGTTACAATGAAAATTCTCCAAAGCTTCTATGCCAAAAATCCCATGAAGAAGAGAGTGCAAAGCACCTCTCTTTATACAAAACAACACAACCTAAAACCTAAAACAGACTCGGCATTGAAAAGAGCCAATAGCATAGTAAACAAATCCAATTTCCCATTCAACTCCATGCTTGGAGAGCACACTGCTTCAGTAGACTCGAGCTGCAATTAAAATGGATCGGGAGGTGGCATCCACCTTGGCAAGGCACCCCCCATCCCTCCTTTGGAAGTATCACCTATCAAGCACGAATTGGCCATGTGTAATAATCGTGATCTAAGAGAGATATACATGAGCTTTCGAAGGAGACAAAGCTTTGAGCTATAATCAATGCAACTCATGCACAAAGGGAGCCAAGCCCATGAGGTGGCCACAAATCAAGGTAATCTCCCCACCAAACCATCCACGCGTGAGCTTCAATCTCCTTAATTTATGCAATCCGTACGGCTGACTTTCCAGCATGAACTCCTATCCCCATCCACGTGAGCCTTAATTCTGGATTGACGTCACCACTATGAGATAACTCGCATGCATGGAATCCGATATGGTTTAATCTTTACGTGGAGAGGGGTCCATACTTGGTTAGCGCAATCTCCTCACATGGTTGGCGTGAACCCCCACACTTGACATACATCGCAGCCTATTACCATGAAACAATTTATTTGTAATGGAAATATATCCTATGGTTTAAAACACATGAAATATATGCCATGGTTTAAGTTATGTAGTGGATAGGGGACCACACATCTCCATTCCCATTCGTCACTTCACTCCATGCTAGCGTGACCCCGTCCACCATACTCACGATTTCTCCTTTCAATGAAATTAAATCGTGATTGCTTATTATCCAAAGCTTATATGCCACTATGGTTTTAGTTTATAATTTATGTGGATGGGTCCCCCCAAATCCCACTCATCTCCCTCACAAAAGCGTGAGTCCAAAAACCTCACGTCACCTACCTTTCATTAAATCCAACTTTGATTTTTTTTAACCAAAGTTTATATGCCATGCACCTTAAAGAAGAAACGCATGACTATGCCATGTCATCTCCACCATTAAAAATCAATTTTGACTTTAATTTTGACTTTTTGAATATTTGACTTTGGTGCATTCTATCCAATTTTAGCAATTTAAATGCTATTCTGGTGCTCAATTAGCCAATTGATGACTTTCGAGATGCTTCTGCTGGCTGAATGATGGTGAAAGTGGTCTTTAGGGTAAAGATGTTGCTCCGAGCTTGAAAATGAGCCCAACCATGCCAAAAACGGACTCTAGATCATCTATTTATTACATTTTGAAAATTTTCATTTAAACCATTAAAAAATGGCTTAAAAAACGAAAAAAAATTTATTCTTCTCAGAATCCAACGAAACTCTAGGGGGACCCAGTACATGTTCATACAACTCAATCAGAATGCCTACCATGACAAAAAATACTGACACGAAGGCTCTAATAACCTCCCAAGGCCGAAACATCAAGACAACTACCCCAGCTTTGGAGGAGCAAGTGAAAAACTCAGAAATTATTGGTTGTTTGTTCAACAGCCAATAATAACCAAGAGAAAAAACACTCTGGGCTAGTCAGCTTGATGCCCAAGTCCGGGAAGCCGAGCCTTTTATAAAAATTTAAATGCTAAGACCATTTTTACATTTTCCTCAAGGGGGTATGAACATGTATCTTACAAAAAGTTTCAAATAGACTCCCAAGAAAAGGCTGGCGGACTTCTGAATTCTGATCACGAACAAGTGTACTTGTTCAATGCTCTGGCGGCTCACTAAAAAAATCCACTAAGTGCAAAATTAGTGGATAATACTATGTAACACACTTTATGTGCAACCTCTTTACTAACCCTTCTTCTTGTCACTGTGTAGGTCTCATAACAGCCAAGTATGGGAGGGATGCCACTGTAAATGGCATCCCTAAGGTAGGGGTTTGGGCTGCCACAAAAGGACGGCAACAAAAGGAGGAGACTCGAGATGGGAAGACAAATAGGGTTGCTATTACCACAGGCCCATGAAGTAGTAGGCCTAGGTCTCCCCTTTAAAGAGACCCGAGAGTGAAAGAGGGGTTGGGAAGAGCGCTTCGGAGGTTAGCTTGGGGTGCTACTGTCCTAGGACAAGCCCGAGAGGGTGGAGAGCTAAGAATAGGACCAGATGGGGGGACTGATGTGTTATCCACTAATTTTGCACTTAGTGGATTTTCGCTGAGTCAACAGAGTATTGAACAAGTACACTTGTTCATGATCAAAGTTCAGAAGTCCGCCGGCCTTTTTCTGGGAGTCTGTTCGAAATTTTTTGTAATACATGTTCATACCAATGTTACAGAAACCAGACCAAAACCAGTAAAACCGGTCGGTTCGACCGGTTTCGAGGCCTCACCGGGTCAAATCGGTGTCTCAAACCGGTTTTGACTAGTTCCGTACGGAACCGACCGGTTTTGACCGGTTCTAGTTCAGGTTTTGACTAGTTTCTTATATAACTGTACAACAACACTTAACAAGGCATTTTTTTTTAAAATTAAAAAAAAAGTTTTAAAGTGAGTTGAGTGGGGAAGATTCTAGTGAAATATGCTCAGTATGGCACATAGCAAAAGCACTTTTTGCAAATTTTTGTATAATGGTTTGGATTCACATGGTTGCACATGAATATATATATAATTTTTCAAAATTTAAGTAGTTTTTGTATTTTGGTGGACCGGTTTTGTGATTCGGTTTTTTCCTCGGTTTTGGTTCAAGTCCGGTTTTCAGGGTCGGCTAGTTCGACCACCGGTTTGGTTTTTGTAACCATGGTTCATACCCCCTTGGGGAAATTGTAAAAAAAGTCCTAGCATTTAATTTTGAAGAAAAAGTTCCCAACAAGAAGACAAACCACATCCTTTTTTTTGCACAAGCCATTAGGGCTTCTTCACCCTTTTGATTTTTTTTAAGTTTTCTTCAAGGGTTAAAATCCCCAAGCATTGTAAATTATTAATAAAAAGGTTATGGGGAGAAAGCCTCCCATCTTTTCTACTTCCCCTATTTGGGGGAAGTGTGTCTTGTGTTCCTTTTCATTTTTACTCAGTGTAGTTTTAACTTAAAGCACTTAGCTTAGTTCTCTTGATTAGACTTAGTTTTCATTTCCACTAATTGCTAGTTTTTCATTAAGTATAACTACTAATTGCTAGATTAGATTTTATTACTTGCATTGTTGTGTATCTTTCTCTATAATTGTTAATCTTAAAAAGAACCAAAATCTCTTGAATCTCATCGTAAGGTGGATCAAGAGTGCTCTCTGTCGGAGAGTTTGTTTAACTGTCTTTCTTTCATTTTCATGCATTCCACTGTTTGCAAGTTAATCAATTAATTTCTAAGTCTCTTGAACTTGTCGGAACCCAAGTCAAGAGAACTCTCTATCGAAGAGCATTCCCACTGCATTTCCTTGCATCGAGCATATAGTTTAGCTAAGACTCTTGAACTTTTGTCATAAGACAAGGTCAAGAGCGCTCTCTGTCGGAGAGTTTTAATTAATCTGCTTAATAAAATTTGCAACTCACTTCCCCATAATTAATTAACTTCGTTGATCATCCTTCCCCTAATATGCTCTGCCGACTTTCCAGTTGGGCTCGTACTCAGAATGGTGGACGGACTTGCTAAGTTCGCATAAGAGAAACATAATAAAATTTAAACCCATAACCAACGCACCAACGTTGTAGAAAATTTCCAAAGTTCTACTTAGTAGAGGCGCCGAAACTCCCCGCTCTCTAAGCTGCTCAGCTAGCTGGTCAATCTTCGCGATACCAGCCTGGAATACTGGGCATGCCGTCATGTCTTCAATAGATTAAACTTGGAATAGTTTCCCGGCTCTTGAAAACCCTTCACTGACACCATAAGCAAGATCATTTAAAATATTTAAAAAATACCAAGAGCACTTGCACAACGTTACATCCACTAGCTTTATTTCAGGACCTGGATTTATTTCTTAAAGCATTGCAGAGCTCTGACTCCATAAGGCACTAATCTTTTAATCTATGCTTGATTGTTATATCGAGATCACTTGCCTTTGGCATATTTAAATTCTTATCTGTGAATGCATCCTTATTTCATAAAGTCTTGAATTATTGTTTATCTCTTAATCCTTGTGATAGCAACGTGGATTGCTTTGTCTTATGTTTTTTGAATTCATAATAAACAAACACATTTAATTACAGTAACTCCTAAACAACACCCATCCGCATCCGTAACCATTAAAACACTTTAACAACTTAAGAGCCATAGAAACTCTTTTGTAGGGACTACCCCCCTTGGCTTCGTTAGGAGTTAGCCTAAACGGAAGAGCTAGGAGTAACTGACAGTACCTAGCTCTGTGCTTGCCCCCAAGGTCACACCTCTCCCACTTTCCTAAGTGAGGAGACAACTTTCGGAAATTTTCTGCTGCTGGTGTGCAATTGGCAGACAACATGTTGTACTGGATTAAAAGATGAACAGTATATCAAGACTTGTGAGATAAAGATGCATTCACAGATAAAGATTTTATAAGCTAAAGGCAAATGATCCAGATGTAACAATCACGCATAAATTAATAGACCAGTGCCTTATGGAGTCGAAGCTCTGTGATGATTAAAGAGATTAAATCAAGTCCTGAAATAAAGCTAGTGGATGGTATGCGAGTGCTCTTGGTATATTTTAAGTGTTTTTTAAATGATCTTGTTTAGGGCTTCAAAGAAAGGTATCACAAGATCAGCCGAGAAAATCTTCCAAGTTAATCCGTTGGAGACATGACGGCCCGCCCAGTGTCTCAGGCTAGTATCGCGAAGATTGACCAGCTAGCTGAGACTCTAGACAGCAGGGAGTTCCGGCGCCTTTACTAGGAATGACTTAAGAAATTTTCTACAACGTCGATGCGTTGGTTATGGGTTAAAATTTTATTAAGATGAGTCTTGTAAGATTAAGAATCCAATGCCATTTCTAGGTACTTCGATTTTTAGGTTGGTCAGAGCATACTCCGGGAAGGAAACAACAAGATTAATTAATTAGCGAGGAAATGTGAATTGCAAAATTTTATTAAGTAAATTGATTAAAACCCTTCGACAGAGAGCGCTCTTGACTTTGGCTTATGACAAAAGTTCAAGAGACTTAGCTAAACTATATGCTTGATGCAAGGATATGCAGTGGGAATTCTCTCCGATAGAGAGTGCTCTTGACTTGGATTACGACAAGTTCAAGAGACTTTAGAGATTAATTAATTAACTTACAAAAATGTAAAAAAGACTAATCTACCCAAGAATCTCTTTCGGGTTTTTAGGCCCTAATCGGGAGAGCATGGGGGTAAGTAAAAATCAAAATAAAAGACAACTCTCCGATAGAGAGCACTCTTGATCCACAAAGTGAGATTCAAGAGATTTCTACTCTAAACAGTTGATTTACTTATTGAAAGATAAACATTTAAAAGATGAAGTAATCAACTTAGTAGTAAAGCAAAATGAGCTAATCTAGCAATTAGTATTCTAAGAAAGATAACGAAATTATTCTAAGCAAAAGCACATCTAATCTAAGCACATAAAAGAGATAAGAACACCACAAACCTCCCCAAATGGGGGAGGTTGAGAGTGGGGGCTTAAAAACCCCACTCAAACAAAAAGATAAACTTTATTGAGATTTACAATTTGCCTTGGGTATTCAACCCTTGAAAGGACATTTTGAAATAAAGCTAGAAGATTAACATGAAACTTTTTTAATGGATTTTATGTAAAAAGGAGAGTGATTTACTTTTTGTTGAAAACATTTTCTTCAAACTTGCAACGAGGGAAAACGAAGAAGATAGAGGATAGTAAAAAGAGGGAAAAAGAAGAAGATAGAAATGAGCAAAAAGAGGGCAAAAGAGGGCTGGAACAAAAGAGGAAAAGAGGGAAAAAAGGGAGAAACAAAAAACAGGAAAATGGATGCAAAAGATGGGAAGAATAGGGCAGCGAACTAAACAATCAATGAGCTGCAAAAAATGGTCAAAACGAGACAGCGATAAGAGAAAAAAGTGGTTGCAATAAAAATGAAAAAAGAGGGCAGCGAAGAAAATAAAGAAGAAAATCACACAATAAGGCAGAAGGAGGTCAAATCCAACCTAGAAGAAGAAGAGAAAATCAACCAATAATCAACAAAAGGTGGGATCAACCTCCGAACAAGATGACCACTAGAAGCACTAGTCCCGAAACCGTCTAGACTAGCTGGATGTATGCAAGGATGCTAGTGGGAAAAGAGAAGTAGCCACAAAATTATGTGGCACTTGGGATCAAATCCCAAGCTACTTTCTCAGGTCGAAACGAACATGAGACACATGGAAATATTGAGAAAGGAGAATCTTAGATTAAACTTGAAAAAAGTAACCGGAAAGATTTCTTTTACTTGATGGATGAGGCAAAGAAATTGTGCTTCTCGATTTTCCTGAAAGAGAATGACTTCTTCTAGAACCTACAGAATGAATGTTAACCATAAAAAAGCCCCTGTATATCGGACGATACCTGAAAGCACACACTCTTCAAGAGAAAAGCATAGATTATATGAAATAGTGCTAGATTGTTAACCTTCAAAATTTACACAATCAAATGCTTAAGAATCCATAAAGAAAGGAACAAAGAAAGGTATCACCTCACACAGTGAATCATTACCAACATAGAGCTTCCGCTTTGACCTCCAAAGTCATCAACTTTATTAAATCTTAAGCAAAATATTACAATAGAAATTCTCCAGAGTTTCTATGCCAAAAATCTGATCCCAATAGAGCTAAAAGAGCCTCTATTTATACAATGAGAGAGTGCTAAAAACCCTAACACCACACCATGCAAGGAGGGCGCAAACCTAGCCGTGTAGCCATGTGAGAGAGCTAAACCAAAAATAAAGAAGCTAGGAGTGAGGGGAGGCCTCCACCTAGGCAAGGCACCCCCACTCTAACCCTAACCACTCACTCTCCATACCATACAAGCCCTCCATCATCAAAAGCATGAGGCTCCAAACCTAAGGTGTGAAGGATAGTGAGAGGCACACGTGAGGCAAGGAAGAGTAAGCGTGAAGCCATAAGGTGGGCTTGATTTAGGTTTGGAGGAGCCAAAACCTAGAAGCAAGGAACACATGTCAACCCTCAGCCTCGATTAAATCAACGTGCCAATAAACAAGCTCCAACTCACCCAAGCGTGGTCATGATTGAAGGAGGTGAATTGGCGAAGTGGATGATAACTCATTGCTCTCTGATTGGTAACTGAAGAGGACTGGTACCAACCTCAATCATCATTAATGCCTGATGCCATGTCATTCTGCATTTCATTTCGTTCAATTCGAATTAATTTGGATTTTCTCCAAAATAATCATTTTTAATATTTAATCAATAATTTCCCTAAAACTGACTTTTTGAGAAATTATGAGTTATGTAGCTAAATGATGATCTGAAACTTGGAGATAGTTGGTTGGCTGATCAAAACTGATTTTTGGCTTAGGGTTAGAGCCTTCAATCACTAAATTTGGACCCTGGATAGCTAACTTATTACAATTTGAATTTTTCCATTTAATTTATGGAAAATTTTAATTAAAAACTTAGGAAAAATTAAAAAATTAAAAAATAATTAAAATCTTAAATCCAACGCATCCAGTAAAAAAAATTCAATTTTTTTTCTGGGGATCCTGGTGACTTAGGGCATGACCATGCTCTATTCTACTAGTGTCTAGTAGGTTCATACACTTCAGTTGGGCTCTAATAACCCCCCAAGGACCAAAATTCAAAATTGAGAATTCCAGCTTTGGAGGAAGCGAGAGAAAACTTCGTCGATTATACTCGGCGATAGGCAAAGCATAATTGACAAGGGCAAAAAACTCCCTGGAATACCTTAGTTGAAATTCTATGTCTTAGGGGACCGAACCACTCAAACCCCTACTAGCACACTTTATTACAAACCTCGTGGGGCCATGGTCATAATTACTCAAAACAAAAACTGTCTAGGCACAAAGGCGGATCATCTGATACACTGGAAACAAACATTTATCATGTTTGTCAAATGGCGGCTCCTCAGCTGATCCAACTATGGTACAAATAAGTTGGTAACAAGGCCTTCGAATTTCCATAGCCTTGGTCCATGTATTTATTACACAGATTTTTATTGTTTAGGCTTCATGCATTCATGTATGTTTAAAAACACTACTTTTCATGAATGTTTTTTCACAAGATAATCATTTCAACATACTTCAAAGCCAATTTCATTAGGCTTTCCTTTCATTCATTTATGTTCAAAAACACTACTTTTCATGAATGGGCTTTTTTCATAAGATATTCATTTCATTTCCAAATACATTGTATTGATGGCAACGCTATTTTGTTTCAGGTTTAGCCAACACAACCTAGGCAACTCAGAGCCGAGACACAAATAAACAAGGAAGCTTGCTTATCCAACAAAGAGGCTCTAGTGGGGAAAGGTCCTCCATGCCACAAGTCAAGTAGTAGGTCGGGCTAAAAACATAACTAGAAGGAAATGGATGGGTGGAGATAATGAACAATGAAACCAACACTAGCAAGCCAAAGTATGGTAGGAATGATCACCTTTATTCTCCCTAAGGAGGGTAAAACCAATGACTATGGGTCAAGAACTTCCAGGTCTAAGTAGGGACATACATTCATAATATCAATACATCCAAGTCCACATATTTATATGACCGCCAAATAATCACACTAGATGCTAAGACATGTCACAAGAATGAATACAAAAGCAATGATAACCATAACACAGGATAATATATGTTGAGTCATATAAATGTAAACAATCAATCTGAACCAACATCTGTCCAATGATGAACTACTGATGCAACTCTGGGCACTACTAACTGCTCTACAAATGGATAAATGACTACATCAGTCCTCAAATCTGAGTGTCATGAGACTCAATCATGGCATGGGAGAGTACAATAGTCCATCGACAAATAACGATCCATCATAGATGCTCATCTCAGCATCTCATATGTAAGGGAACTGGCTGGAAAGTGTACTAGAATCTGAAAAATAGAATATGGTATCCCGACTACTATATATGTGATAACAGTTCTCTCCAACTACTATATATGTGATAACAGTTCTCTCACTTAGGTAGGTGAGATCCCACTTGATTTGCACTCCTCTCATTTGATAACCTACCCCTAGTGCTTCACTCCTTTGATTTTTGCTTGTGGGCCCCATTCCTCATTTTGAGGGTTGTGCCCCACTTGGATCATTGGGTGATTCATTTTCAAGCTCAGATCTATGGAGATCTAGCCTACCTTGGGGCATGCACTTAAAACCCACCTTGATAATTGTCTTAACTACCCTGATCTACAATTTGGCATAATTTGGACTCCATTTGCCCCTCCATCTAAAGGCACTAGTCTCCTTGGCTCAATTCGCACTCATTGGGGATTGTCATATGCTAAGATCCCATATGTGGGTGTGTCTAATTTACCTTGGATCCACATTGTCAAACACCCCTTAGCACCATATCACCCCTAATTTGACCTTCTGGGACCCATTTGAATCATTTCCCTATTTTAAATTTAAAGAAGTGGGCCATACTTGTGTATTTCATGGTGTTAGATCTGTTGTCGCCCGAAACTGGCACGCAGATGCTAAAAGCCCAAACCGCAGGCGCGCCGACCCGGCGACAACTCTTGAGAGAGAGGCCAATGTCACCACACCTTCTCTCTCCTCGCTTCAGGCTGGCTCTTCTCCAGCTCCAAGGGGGTTTCCCTAAGTTCGGATTGCTAAGGCAGGTGCGGCTGAGGGCAAGGTGATCTGAAGAGGCTACCTTAGAGAAATGCGGGTCACAAAAAGGAAAATGATTCGGACTGATGGGCAGGAAGGGAAGGGAGGATCAGTCCTCGAGGAAAGGCCAGTGCTAGTACCAGAAGGGTAAATGGAGTCAAAAGGGGATTCATAAGGGCTTTGTGTTTCACAGAAGTGAGACTAAGCTGGTCCGTTCCATAATCAGAGGCAAGGAGAATGGAAGTATAACTGACTACTTTCCATTACTCCCAAACCTCCAAGAACATAACAACGACAAACAACTTGGCAGCCGCAAATGCTTGTCCAATGTGCTAGATTATAGCCCTCTATGCTGGCTTGGTCTATAACTTATGAAAACCCGAAACCACGACAAAGAAACCCAACATATCCCAAAAACTCAACATGATATTTTTTTCTTTATTAGCTCTAAGGAAAAATCCTCCCAGCCCAAAGATTCCATCCGGCGAATGAAGAAGACTTCATCCTTTATAGGCCAAAAAGCCTTTTTCGAAAAATAATAAAAAAATGAAATAAAGGTGATTTGGAATCATAGATCCATTATTTTCTCCATCAACCTTTACTTAACTACCACCTTATTAAAGTACTCTCCTACTCTAACTTGTACTTTGGCCTCTTGTTGGATGTTTATAAAAAACAAACACTGCCCATAACAAAAGTCGAGCTCTCATAACTCCGAGCACACAAATGCCATTATAAGTGGGCCCAAACAGAAGATAAGCCCCGCTCAACACTCCACGTAGCAAGGTTTAAGTGACCATAAGAGCTACCCGTACAACTTGAGATTTCTTCCTTATAATCAGCTGCCTACTAAAATCAAGAAGACACAATTCAAATGTGGACAATCAACAGCTCAAAATCTTATTGTGGCCACAAAACGCTAGGAACACCGACCTGCGGAGTGCTTCAACAACTCAGAAACTGTGACATTGAATCGGCTGCCAATGAAAGCACACGACCAACCAATCCGATATTGTGATTACAACAAATCAGTATATTCCTAGAACGGAGATCTTGAGAACCGAGTCTCCCTCCACAAATCAGGTGTCGAAATCAGTAAGTCTTTAATAGACATTTGCCTTGACAAACTCGAGAGGAGGTGAATACGTCTTCAATCCAAGCCAACTACAAAACCCTCTTGGGCATGTAGGCAATCACCATGAATGAACCACATTTCCAAGTGACCGTAACACGCAATCACTGATTGCTCCGAGAAAATACGTGAAGGAAAAACACCGAAAATGTGATCCGTAACCGGCTGTCAATGAGCCGCGTGAATTTCTCCCCTGACTGATCGTTGAGTGCTCATGCTTTATACCTGATCGGCTCTCCAATAGATGACAAATCGATGTCTACAATAGCTCAATCAATTTTAGATCTTCTTTATTTGAACTCCATGATTCACGGTGAATCATCCCATGAGATAATTCCTTCAGAGTTTTCATTAACGTGTGAGCTAGTGAAGTAATGGCACCCGATAGGTTCTCAAAACACTTGATCTCCAGCGCTTCTTTCGTGGTAATGTCTTGTGATGAGGTTGATTTCCTTTCAGAAATAAGCATGCGAGCAAATCTGACTTGCAACATAAGTTCCTCATGGTCGTGGTTTGCATCTCTGATCTAAGGTAGTTGTGCTTGATATTCCACTCAAAATCCCAATGCTTCTCTTCATTCTTTAGAGTCCAATATGACCAGCCAAATGAAGCCTTATCATAAGCTTGTAATTGGGCATCACCAAACTGCTGATACTCCGACCTTGAAGCTCCTCGCACCTTCCACTCATTTGTCCATTCACCCACAAAAATGGGAGGACCATTTGCGCTGTTTAGAGCTTCCAATTGGGGTTCCCTGTTCTTCAAGATGAAGTCAATATTATCTTGGGCAGTCTTGTTATTAAAATAATCATCAAAAGGGTTATAGTAGTGAACATCGACAACGATATTTGAAAATGCATCATTTATGTGATACAGCTCATGCGGATCAGCATTTCCAATCCTCTGGCACATGATAACATATGTTGTGGCAGAGTATTTTCGCACAATTTGATAGCCATTTGCGTAATAGGAAGTCAAAACATCCACAGGAACAGTTGTTGCTAGAGGTTCATTCAGCAATTCGATACCTACGAGCATAGTATTGTTGTTGTATCTGGAGGCAAGGAAATCAATAACGGATAAACTTTGGGAAATATGGTCTGAAGAGTTAGACCAGTCAGAAGATCCATCTCTGCTGGCACTATGCTCCGTTCCATTTTGGGAACCAGGTGCTGCATGGAGGTCAACAATAACCTTTATACCATAACGAATCATAAACTTTTTTTTTGCTTTATCGGGTCCAAATCCATTTGCAAGTTGGTAATCTCCATGCAAATCATTGGCACTTATATTCATCTGGAAAGTCGCTAAATTGTCATGCCACCCAAGATCCCCCCGGTAATCTGCTGTAAGTTGCTCCTGGGATTGTGCCTGCATATACATTCCATTGAATGCCCTGATATGTACTCGGTTAGGATGTTTATGGTGCCTAATTATGTGGAATGTTTCCCAATCAGCAGGAGATTCTGCTTTTGCAGACATGTTGCCTCCTCCATTTTCTGCTGTTAGGAATTGACCACTAAACACTCTAAGTTGGTACATGCCATCTGAGACTCCCCACATCTCATAATTGCAAATGACGATCAGTTTCATCTTTATCAATCCGCCAAACATGCCTCATCAATTCATGCTCTGTACTCCTGTTATCACCCGCCTTGTAGTTTCCTGCTTAAGGTGGATCCAGAATGGATGGTAGAGGGGCAAGCAACTAAGGGGTGGAACCACGACTGCCTAGACTCCCAAATAGATGGTTGTCACGCCAATCAAGGCAGACTTCACTTTAGGTTATCCTAGTCCAGGACAACAATGGGGGAGACTCGGATCTGCTCCCGACAGGAGAGATCAAACCTAGACACCAGAAGAAGATCAGATGGGGCTTCAGGGTACTTAAGGTGCAAGGTGAATGGAAACCCTAGCTCTGGGGTTTAGGTACTAGCAACTGTCTTGGAAAACGTAACTATGACAGGGCGAGGACGAATAGAGTTGGGACTATCCAGTACCTAGAAATCAGACTCAGTAAAAGGTGTTTGAGCTATCAGTGAATGTTGGTAGATGGCAAAGGCTAAGAGCCTAAGGGCAGCGCTAGCTTGGAGATCAGTGCTTTGTATGGATTGGGCAATGGAGTCAGCAGTAAGACAACATTTCAGGAAACCCACTTGGGAAACACCTTGATCTACGAAACCAGAAAGCAATTGGTCTAGAAAAAGCCAAGGTACAGGAAACCCAGCTCAGTAGATAGCTAGCGCTAGGAAGACAAATCTGAAGCTTTAGGGGGTACCGGAAGGCTGATGGCTCAGCGTTGAGGATGAGAAGAGATCAGGGAGACCTGATCTACAAGCCCAAATCAGAAAAACAGCAAGAAAATCAGATCTAAAAAAGTCAAAATTCGATGATGGGGCTAGGAGGCTGAAAACTGATTTTTTCAGATCTAGGGAAAACCAGGATGAATTAGCACAGCGTTGAGGGTGTTCTGGGATGCTTGGGACCCGATCTATCAGCCTATCATGCCAGATTTCAGAAAAACCTACTTCCGGAAAAGGCCAATTTTTAGTGAGGGCGCTACGGCAGTTTCAGTCTATTTTTCAGATCCAGGTCAAACTGTTGAACCTCTTGACGACGTTGGGGTTGATTTGGACTGCCCAAGACCCGATCTATCCGTCC
>LPNX011163284.1:36340-58708 GCA_001517045.1 Pseudotsuga menziesii | reverse complement strand
TACAAGACAGTAAAATGAAGTAATCATAGATCGCAATGAAACTAATGAAAACCCCCTGATCCAAGACGAAGAGAACCGAGCGAGTTGAGGTCCCCCCACAAAAACGCTTCAGCAAAAACGCCCTTCTGTAGACAAAACAATGATAGCCACGAAAAAAAAATAGATCTCACGAGAATTTCCACGATGCTAGTACACTGAAGACAAGCTAATCACCATTTAAGCACATCAGATGCAAAGCAAATCCAGAAAATTTCCACAGAAAAAGTCTTTCTATTATTCAGATCCAAGAGCCAAAGACCCTTTACAAATGAGAAGCTCTCTCCTTTAAATAAAAATGAGAGAACCTCAATCATAACCAAATCCTAACCACTTTCAAAATGGGTGGCTAAGATTAAAAGATACAATGTTCTAATCAATGGTTGAGATGAGCTCAACATACAATACATGGATCAATATAATTATAATTTACCAAAGTGAACTTAAACCACCCAAATAAAAGTAACCCACTCAACAAGAAATAAATGAAAGCACATGGTGGGTCCAATGAGTGTTTGACTAGCTCCCTTTGGGTGTCCCCATGGCACAATAAATAATATAACAATTTTAAATTTTGACTTTTGTGCCTCCTTGAGGAAATCGTGGGTCTCCCAAAAAGCTCCAGAAAATATATAAAATTTGCCCAAAAATAGGTGCGGGCCCCATAAAATGCTGAAACTATTGGAGAAGGTGTGGAAGACATCACTCTCATCATTGTGACACAACCCATGCCATTTCTTTGCCTCAGTAGCCCAGATCGATTTCTTCAATAGCCATTTGATCATTTTTTAATCTGCCTCGGGAAATGTGATACTACTAAAATAGCCTCCTAGGGTGTCTGCGTTGTCAAATTGAGCCCTCCAAGCTCTCTGGGATGGGGGTACAATGGTACAAACAAGTGGCAACACCCCCTTATGCCGATACAACGCCCTAGGAGATCCAACTAAAACATCTCCCTGCTCAAACAAATCAATCTGTGAAGAAAAACTGCATCAGAAAAGCAGAATAAGCCTGATCACATCTGTAAGTGCCCGGAACTAGAAATAAACTGTCTCATTGGACTCAGAGAGTCCCAATCCATCAAAGGTGTATACTCATACCCCTCATAGGTCTCTGTCTGATCATCAATCATAACCAATAAACAATATAACCATCTGTGAATAATCAGACACCAATAATAACTCAAAATAGATCAATCTGTTGCAAGTGTTAAGAGTTTAAACCATGCTCTACAACTCATTCACGTAACAAAATCAACAAGTAACATTCATTTCACTGGTGGTACATCAACAAATACTTATAAATATCATGCTTTATTTATTATTACTTAGACTCAGACTTTCAAGACTATACTCACTTCATAGCTGTAGTCATTTTGCTAGTGAAGGGTGAAAGGTGGAAATGACAAGGCTAAGGCAAAGGATGACCTCTTACTCAACATCATGACACTTTGGACAAGGAAAGGGAGAACTCACTATAACCAATACTGGACAAACATCAACACAAGGAATGGTAGTGCCTCACAGATGGATGAGTTGTTTAGAGAGTGCTTATTCAACTTAGGCATCGTGTCTACATCAATTTTGATCCAAGTTCATTAGGATCACATTTCATTCTGTGACCTTTTTGGCCTATATGAACCCTTTGGGACTTCACCAATGCTCAAAAGCACAGCTAATCGTAGCTTTCATCTGGGCCATATTTATTTTTAACAAGATCAGCAATTCTTTGATATAACATTTTTTAACCATTGCTTTTTGGACCTTTTCTTATACTCTTCAAGGAGTATTTTAGCATTTCATTGCTCTTGCCCTTTTTACATATGTTAAGAAACACAGTTTTACAATTTTCATTTTCCATGGACGCATATTTAATATTTCAATAAAAGTAGTAAATGAGATTTTAGTTTTAGCCAACAACATCTCAAGTGACTAGGGGGAATTCTACACAGTGCTAAACATTGGGACAACCGACCAGAATGATTTAGGCATACTATCCAACTTACCAAAGGCAAGTTTTGTCACCAACTCAGAGCCGAGACACAATGTAAACAAGGAGGCTTGTCCAACAAAGGTTCTAGCGGGGGAAAAGGTCCTCCATGCCACAAGTCAAGAAGTCAGTCGGGTTGAAAATTAAACTGGAAGGTAATGAATGGATGAAGACAATGAAATGATGGAGCCAACACTAGCAAGCCAAAACAATGGTGGGAATGACTACCTCTATTCTCCCTAAGGAGGGTAAAATCAATGAGTATAGATCAAGAACTTCAAAGCCAGAGTAAGGACATCAATACATAGTATAATATACAACCAAGTCCATATAAATATGACCGCCAAATCATGATACCACAAGTCAATATATGTCACAAGAATCAATATAAGAGCAATAATAACCACAACACCATATAAAATACTGAGTCATATCCATGCAATATAATCCATCTGAAACACCATATATCTAATGAGAAAGTACTGATATATCACTGGGCATCCACTACTGCTCTGAAATACCATAAATGGCTATATCAGTCCTCAAATCTGAGTGTCCTGAGACTCAGTCCTGGCATGGGAGAGTACAATAGTCCACTAATACAAAAATGATCCATCAGAAATGCTCATCTCAGCATCTCATATGTAAGAGATCTGGCTGAAAAATGTACTGTGTCTGAAAAATAGAATATGGTAGCATGGCTACTATATATGTGATAACAACTCCCTTAGTTGTTTAACAAGAGATGCAGATATAGTATAGTACTTGCACTTGTAGGTGCTTCTGCACGTTCAGTTTCACCAAAGCTGTAACCCTTAGTTGACTCGGGTGTTGTAATATGGGTGATGTCTTCTACAAGAATGGGCAGAAAATCATTTATGATGCTGACCTGACCGTTTTGTGGTGTTTTGCAGGCTGAAGGAGGCCCAGGCAGCACCCTATGTGCAACAAAGACAAATTCATAATCCTCCATGCTCTCTGGAGAACCCTGTCAAGATGGGGTGGTAACAAGATCTATCTCTTTGGTCCTCCTAGGTGGCCTAACTCATTCATTGGTTGAAACATTCATAATATCTTAAGCCTCTTCAACCACACTTAAACTCTTGGGCTCACCTAAGCTTGCATTGGTTTTCGTCACTCAATTTACACACTCCCCCATGAACCTTTGCTTTGGCTAATCTTCTTTGATTGGTTATAGGGTCTCCCCCTTGGTTGTGATTCTTCAGAATCTAAAGTGAAGAGTGCCTCGGTTGACGTGACTCCCAGCTTGCATTGGGAACCGTTGCACTTCTTGGGTCACCTCTTTAGTTGTCCATCTTCTCTACCATCCTGGATGGGATACCTTTAGGCACAACTACAAGTTGTGTGACAACATGATCTTAAGTCGGGGTCTTCATCACACAGCAATTTATCTTCACCACGAGATATGGGCATTCGAGCATGAGTAGAAGTCACCATTGCTTGCCAAACCCAAGACTATTTGATAGTTGTGGATAGTTGTTGAGTTCCACAATCACTTAACGACCACATACTTCACGAATGTAAAGTGTCGTGGCCTCTATTTTTTTTATCTTGAGGCAAGCCTTCCAAACTCTGCCCTATACACAAAGTAAAACTGCCATTTCTATCCTTTTACTAAGATGTCATCACAAGTTGCATCTCCCCTACAGGCTTGGAGAGGTGATTATGTGAGTGTTTGTGACTGATATCTTTCAAACAATCGCCTTCAAGATGGATTAATGCTGAATGGTCATCAACAAAGTAGCATACTCCATGATATGAAAAAAGAAAGACTTAACCGATCTGCTACTCCATCAAGAGGTTGGTCAAAAATTAAAACACAGTCTTTCACCCAAGCTGTAACCTGGTACCATTTTGTCTAAAAGAATGTGAAGCAATCTTCGCTTTATTCCCAATCACTTATATCATGTAAAATGGCAGCTACAATTCTGACATACGTGAGCATGATACCCATCATCTGGAACAGAGCTAGCAACCTTATTCTTTGCATTTTTGCATGGTATTTTACTGATTAATAATGGTTGTGTCTCTTGTAAACACTTGGGGAAAGAACCATGGCATTGTGCTGGAAATACAGCCTAATGAAAAGCCAAATATTGTTTCAATGGAGAGTCATGAATGAAGCAGCTATTGTGCCTTTCTTATATTGCGGTTAACTCCAGTAATCAAGTCAGGCATGAATGACTGAGTTGTTTGTGCCAATGGCTCCCCAAAAACAGTGCGCATAGAATAGACTCCAATCATGACCTAATGCGCTCCAAGTGTAATTGCTCCCAAGGAAGTAATCATGTATGTAATAACTATGTAAAATGCCACCTTGGACATCAGTGTTAGAAGTACTGGACCAGCAAGACAAACAATTTGCAGCAGTTCCTCCACAGAAGGAATGACTAAATCCAAGGGATTGTATCCTTTGTGATGAAGGGATCTCAGCATCAAAATTGCTCCAATAATCTGAGAAACTGCTGTTGCACATGCGGCTCCTGCAATCCCACACCGAAAAATTGCACATAGTAGAAGAGTGGTTATCAAGTTTATAAGACTTTGTATTCCTAGAACTCTCAATGGGCTCCATGAATCTTGCATACCCAAGATTTTATCTTCAATGTTGTGAGGTACTCGGTCTCCTCATACAGTCCTTGAATCTATTGTGACGTGTCCTTTGGGACAAAAATCAAACAGGGAATGGAGTAAGACAGCTCTTTTTCTCTCTGTCGACTGTTAGCAAGGTGATCTTCATACTCTCTCATCAAACTCACAGATATTACATTGACCTCTATGAAAGCCAAAAAACTGTTGTCATGATTCTGATGCTGCAATGTACAGGTTCTCTCTGGACGTAGCTGAACACCTCCTTTTATATTTGTCCTGACCATATTATTGGCCAAAACAACTGTAACTGAAAGAATCCCACCAATAGCACTTAAGTTTACAGCTGGAAGAGATACCAATAGCACTTAAGTTTACAGCTGGAAGAGAAATGCACTTACGTCGAGGTTCAACCATAATTCTTATCAAGGTCTCAGTGAAGAGCTTTTCCAGCTAGGATGAAACACCAGGTAGCTTTGTTGAAGGGAATGTCTGACTTCCACTTCCAAAGGCAACTCCGATTCTGACTTCTGGAGTTGATTCAAATGAAAAAAGAACATCCTGCCCATCAAGGATTGGGACAAATCGAAACTGAACCAACTGTGAACACCTCTGTCACACCCCTGTCATGAAAAGGGGGTAACAATATGAACATGTGTTACAAAAATTTCAAACAAACTCCCAGAAAAAGCCTAGCAGACTTCTAGACTCTAATCATGAACAAGTGTGCTTGTTCAAACCTTGTCAACTCACTTGAAAAATCCACCAAGTACAATTTAGGTGGTAACATCTAGCTCCAACTGCAGGATGTGTTCTCGATCTGGTCTTATGGCGAGGAAAGGAGACGAGAACACCAGAATCTTTGGTTTATATAACCTGTAAAAACATCTCAACTTGACAATAAAACCTTAAAAGCACCAGTTTTATATAAAATCCAAATGAACCAATAAGTTGCTTTATTCAAACTAAATAAATGTAGCTAACTAATGAAAAAAACAAGTTTTATGATACCTAAGTACATAATGAAAATGCAGAAAGTAAATGCTCACTTTAAGGAGCTTATTTTCCTACTCTAAGCATGATAAAAAACGGTTACATGTAATAAAAAATCCAATGTAGCCACCTAAGCATTTTATTAATATAAAAAAAAAAATTCTTGTCTTTGGTTGCCAACCAAAGACAAGGATACTTTATTCAGAAAATGCAAACCTGCGTGATGATCCGGAATGGGCGGGTTGCATGGGAAATCATAGGCATGAATAATGTCGTCAAGCTTCTTCCCAAACTAGTAGGTACTCGCGCAGGATGCTTCTATCCATGACTGGATAGGGTTGATATACAAATCAACATGATGAGGCAAATCGACTACACCATCATACTAATCATTAAGGCTTACCGAATGATAACTCATTGTATAGGCCCTCAGCTGCTCCAAATCGTAAGGAACCTCTACATATGAAGATGATGGTTGAGACCGATATTCCACTGATTGCATCACATCTGACTCCTCACTATGTTTCTTCTCTAGATCCTCATTAAAGATACTCGAATACAGCTTTGACTGATCATATGAAAATTTTGTATGATCTTCTTTACAACTTCCATAAGTCTCCGAATAAACACTCTCCTCGCTAGACATATCATAGATGGATTTTCAAAAAGATTTTCGTAAGTCTCATAGGTTGGATTTTCAATAAAAGTCCAATAGTCATCCTCCCATATATGTCAGATGTGATAGATTCCTCATCACTGGTATCAAGTTCTTGATTGTTTTGCTTCTCTTTGTCTTCATTACTGATACTGATATATGGCTCAGACTGATCATATGGATAAACTGCATGCTCCTCTTCCATATCAAAATTTCCCAAGGCCACAAGATCCATGCTCTCTCCTTAGATATGCCACAGACAAGACTATCAACAAAACCATCAAAAGTTTCTGGTTCATTATTTTCCTCCTCATACATGTCATAGACTGGATTTTCCATGAATGTCCAGGAATCTTCTTCAACATCTTTGTCGGACATAAGGGATTCTTCGTCACTTGTATCCTGCTCCAAATTATACTTGTCCTCCTTTTCATACTCATCCTCTTCAAAAAAAAGGTCACAAGGCAGTAGACCTTCTCGCTATCATCATTATATGGATAACAGGTAGGAGTCCCATCATGCATATTATGATTTTCATCATAAGTTTCATTATAAGATTTTGTAATGGTTTCATCCTAAGGTAGATCTGGAGTAAAAATGTGATCATCATCACTGAAATAATCATGAAAGCATTCCCAATCATCACTTTCTCTACTGATGTTACATGAGGAGGGTCTTCAGCAATTTTTTCAATTAATGGCTCTTCATGCACAGACTCAATGGGATGATCATGGATTTCCGAATGTTGAGTGTTGTACAGCATGTTGATACTAGATATCTCAGGATCTTCCATATGAAATTCATTCCAAGGAAAGAAGTACTTCAAATTGGTCTTAATGAATGATTCAATATCATCTCCGTCATAATGCCACTGCCTCAAAAATATTTCAAAGAAGTTTGCAAGGGAAGTAATAGATTTCTCAGGAAAACACTCATGAAGCCAACATGAAGCATCCCCTTGCAGCGAATGAGCAAACATCGACATCATATGATCCTCATGACAAATATTGCATTTACTCATATGTGACAAAAAAATCACAACATGGAATCTGGTTGAGTGATCATTATCATGCCCCCGAAAGACTGGAAGGGGAGTGGATGTCCTTTCACTAACGAGACGATTAGGAAAGCCAGGGATTCTAGAGAAATCAATGGGATGATAATCACGGGAAACCCGAGCAGCAGTTTCTATTCTTTTAATATCCATATCAAGAATCAGTGATCATGGAGAATGTTCGAAACTGAAAAAATGGAGTTGTCAAAAAAAGAGCTTTAAATTTTACTGTTACGTGGGCTCACCTACACACAATCAATCTCAATAATTTTTGTGAGAAACAAGGGTTTTATCCCTTCAATGGAGTCGCCATGTGAAAAGAAAAATATGTGTCATAAATCTTTCACAAAAGTTCTTATTTTTTTTATTTTCTTTGCAAAAAAGTAAAAAAAGTTAGTGGAGTCGTCGAACAAATAATCAAAGGTCTACTCTAATCATTCATCAAACAAAGCAAAAACAAAAAAAAGAAAGATGAAAGTCATAACCCAGGAATAAAAAGATTTATCCTCGGCAACAGCACCAGAAAATGTTGTCGCCTTTCACACACCTGGAGGGAGGACGTGGCATAAATTTTCAAGCCACTCGGTGTGTACTTGGGGGCAAGTCTCAAGTCAAGGCTGTCACCTTGTTCTTGACTCCTCCGTTTAGGCCAACTCCTAACGAAGCCAAGGGGGGTAGACCCTATTAATTGCTAAGGTTGTTAAGGTTTAGTGTGATGATGATTTAGTTTTTTAGGAGTTTTGATAAAAAAATCAGCAATTGAACAAGATATTGCAACAGAAATATTTAAAACACAACGGCATATAGATTAACACATGATATGTAAACCACACAGAAACATATGATTGTATAATGTAAAACCAGTGCAAATGGAGTCCAAAAATAAAGTGTTGTTGTATTGCCGAAAGAAATTGTGTTGCAAGTGCTCTTGGCCAATTTTAGATTAATATGGAGATGGGTGAATTAACTGAGGGAGAAGGGAATTCCAAATATACCCGAAGCTATAGGGAGTATGTCCAAAACCCTTATTCGATGCGGCTCCCCACAAGGAATATTCGGGTTGGTTGGAGTCTCAGAGATGTGTTCAACACTACACCAACAAGAGTGTAGCCTAACAGTGTCTCGAGGTCACTACCCAGTTGTTCCCGCTTCTTTTGTGGATTTTTCCACCGCAACGGATCAAATCAAGGCGTTAGATTTTCTCCTGAGGAGGTTAATTGAGGTGTGAAAACTAATTAATCTAGTCACCCACGTTGCTTTCGATGCAACCAACTGTTCGGACGAACCGCAGCGCTACAAAGCATACACAACGGAGCCTGAGTAAATTTTAAGGATTTTATGACTTGTTTGTTTGTTAAAAAAGGGAATAATGACCTCCAAAAGTCTCTTTCAATTCAAGTGAACCTCAATCGGGAAAGCAAGGAGGGGTGCTTTTTATTATGTTAAAGTGAAATAAACTGAATTAGCAGGAAAGAGAGACAAGTTATCTAATTAGTCCTACCACGCATATATTTCTCCTTTCGGATAACTCAGGAAGTCGTGGGGTAAGTATTAGTATTACTTTGATTTAACAAAATATAGAATGATATAACATTTATCAAAGTATACTATCCTACCAAAAAAAGGAAATAAACTAAAGAAAATCAGAAAAATGAAAAAAATGAAAAAAGACAAAGACATGGATCCCCCCTAGGGAGATGGGGAGTGGTCTCGAAAGATCCTACTCGAGATATATTTTATTTATTGCGGTTACAATATTAGAAGAAGTGCTCTTTGGTCCTTGTTATCTAGGATCCAAAGGCTTCCAAAAAGCGAGAAACGAAAACCCGGAAGTTGGGGGAACCCCTAGGAAGCTCCGGATAGCCCAAAAGTGTATTTTTAGGCAGATTTTCCTTCTCCTTTTTGATGGACCTGTTAAAAACCAGCAAGCAAATGTTAGTAAAAAGTGACCAAATGGAAGTGTCTTTGGACAACACACAAAAACTTGTAAAAATTTTTTAAGTTAAACTAGAAAAAAGATGCAAAAATTAACCAAGGAAAGCGAGCTTTCCTTGGGATCTTGGCTTGCTTTTTGGGCAGCCAATAATGTTTATCACTTTATTGCAAGATATATCATTAGACTTTAAAGTATTTTATGCAAGTTAGAGATTTTTCCTACAATGCCTTTGCAAAAATTAAAATTTCGTATGCCAGATCTACTTTGAATGAGATGAAAACTTAAGCACTTGCTAGATCTAAGCTATTAAATTTTGAAAAAACTAGATCTAAACAAAATTCGTATTTTAATGCATAGAAATAAGTAAACAAGATACGAAACCGAAGGGAATATTGATTTTAAATCAGAGAAAGGAGAGAAAGAGTGTGATGTCGCAGAGGGTTTGCTTGGAAACTTCGTAGAGAAATGTTGAGGGGCTATGTCTTTCGTATTTTGTTTGAAGTGGGGTGGAGTCAAACTAGATCCACACTTCTTCAACGCTAGGAATCCTGAAACTCAACCAAACACTTGCAATACCCATGAGATCTTGAAACATATACAAAAAAAGAAGTTAATAACACATGTAGATATATTTGGCCTCTGATCATACATGATAACATCAAAACTAAAGTAAACTTACTTTCAATTTCTATTCCTACTGATTCGGAGAAATCCTTATATCAAGAATAATGCAAGAAAATTGGACAAATACACAGTTTTACCTCAATAAAACATGACAATCTTAGCCCACACAAAGTACCACACCACCATTAGCCTCCAAAGTTTCTTTTTATTATCAGGAAAATAGAAAAAGTATGACAAATACAATAGCTTGCGCTCTCTTCTCAAGACCCAACTAGTTTGTGAGAGAGGCAAAAGCTTTATTTATAGCCAGAGCAGGCCTCTGGGGGGCACCACCAACACTGAAGATAAACCCGGAGTGTACCTGAGTTGAATTGAGTCAGACTGAGTTGAAGTGAATAGGAACTGAAGAGGTGAATGACACCTCTCTCACCTAACTCACCCAACTCTCTAAACCAATCATCAAGCACCACAATACCAACAACCACCCACACGCTAGCTTGGTGTCAATCTATCCTGACACGCGAGCTCTCAACAAATAGTTCGCATGCAATCTTCCCTCTCCAAAACATACGATAAATCTTAACCAAGGTTTTTTTTTTAACACCCAAATGGGTGAGGGGTCCACACTTTATGTTATCGTAAGTTTTAATGGAGCTAGCGAATGTTCACATGGAGTTGACGTCACCCCCAACACACCCTTCACGAATTGAGTTTTTAACCAAAGTTTAAGTTAAAAATTCACAAGGAGAGGGTCGTATATTTAATGGGGACCCATGCCATGTCATTCCACCCATTAAACTAGAAATTTTGACTTTGATTTTTTACTTTTCAAAATTGACTTTTTGTGCCAATTTGAGGCTTTTAGCATTAAAATGCCAAAATGATTCTCTGTTAGCTGAATAATGCTCCACGGGGTGTTTCAGCCGCCCGAATGATATGAAAAGTGGCCTCTAGGGTAAAGAGGATGCTTTGAGTGTGAAAACGAGCATCCCCATGCCAAAAACGGACTCTGAACCTGACTTTTATTACACTTTAAAAAAAATTAATTAAACCATTAAAAAATGGCCTAATTTTGCGGAAAATTTTTATTTTCTCGGAATCAGACGAAACTCTAGGGGGGCCTAGCACATGTCCATACGACTCAATTTGAATGCCTAGAATGTTGAAAAACACTGACACGAAGGCTCTAATAACCTCCTAAGGCCTAACCACCAAGACGACTACCCTAACTCTGGTGATGTGAGTGAAAAACTCAGAAATTATTAGTCGTTTGTTCAACAACCAATAATAACCAAGGGAAAAAACACTCTGGGGTAGTCGCCTTGATGCTTAAGTCTGGGAAGCTGAGCCTTTTATAAAAAAATATCATGCTAGAACCTTTTTTACAATTTCACCAAGGGGGTGTGAACATGTGTTACAAAAATTTTGAACTGACTTCTAGAAAAATCCTGGTGGACATCTGAACTCTGATCATGAACAAGTGTGCTTGTTCAAACCTTGCCGGATCACTTGAAAAATCGACCAAGTACAACTTAGGTGGTAATAAAGACCACCTCCCTTGGCTTCACTAGGAGTAACCCTAGACGGAGGAGTCAAGATCAAGTGATAGCACTTGATTCTTCCTTTCTCCCAAGGTGGCACCCAGTGGCTTGAATATTTCTGCCACGTGACCTGAGGTGCGAATTAAGAGGAAACATAAATAACATACTATGGCCAGAAGTCTACAAAATATTTGTAACAATTCACAAGTAGCGGCGTTTAGTCTTTGATTGGCAGGGTTGTAGTATGTTACATGTATTATATATTTGGTCATATCAAGCAGTTAAATAGTTTTCTACAAGGTTGCACTAAGGTACTGGCTTGCAATCTTATTCATGTCCACTATATGATACAAAGCCAAATTTTAATCAAACCAATTTAAATTTTCATCTTACGACATGTTATAACCAAATCTTTTGATCTCAGTATCTGATGCCATCAAATGTATGTAATGAATGTAAGCTGATATAGTGTAGGTTACATGGTGTTATTACTTATTTGATCTTTAATAGATTTTAAAATGATATACAAGGACAAGAATATAGAATATTCACATCTACTACATATTTGCATGGCTATAAAGAGATAACTTTGTGGCGATCAAGATAATATGTGAAATGTTAAAATATGAAATGCTTGTTAAATTACCCGTTGTTTGAACCAACTAAGCTTATGGCTAGCATAGCGAGGTGTGAGCACACAATGAACAGTAGAATGTTCGAAAAACCTCTTAGTTTCTTCATCATGTGTTTGCATAAATCCTTCCTGCCAACAATAAAGATAACATGAGTCAAGCAATTACTGCTATGTGATTATGTTCATCACATTAAGAACCATGCACATGACAAAGAACTTTTAACTACTATAGGGATCTTGGCTAATTCTCTGTATGTAACAAATAATAATATGTCAATGCATTCACGCTCAAAATTCCCTAGAGCAAAAACTGAGAATCACTGCACTCAATTACAAAAAAAATTGTAAGTTAAATCCATTTCATTGAAAAGACGTATTTGTAGTTGGCATTTGACATGTGTGAGCAACACTACAGTTCTTATTACTCCATAGCACTAGATAGGCATCTAAGCATGAGAAAATCAGAACGATTAAAATACTTCTAACTACAAAGTCAACTTAACCTTATAAAATGATTAAAATAATATTGTTTAGAACATCCACTTTAGATGATATTAATCCATAAGAGAGAATACTACAGATACTCCTAATTCATCCCAAGTTGACAAGTCAAGAAACTGACTACATTTGAAGGATCGATCTGCACAGTAATTGTTGATATCGACCTTGACCATCTAACATCAACTGAAAAGAAGAAAAAGCCATGTCGACATCTATTACTTACAATTGTAGTTACAACTTACAAGAAACCAATGATCATTGTCTTGTACAAATAGACAATTAAACTCCTATTTGGAGTTGAAGAATTAGAGATCAACAAAAATATCCTAGGCACTTAGAATGGCAAATGCAGCAAGATGATCCATCTTCCTAGGAACAACAGTAATACATGTGCCAATTAAATATGATACTTGAGTCTTGGTCCTTAGACAATGTGCATCAGCTGCTGAACACTCAGCAAAAAGAGGTACAAGGTTTGAAAACAGTCAACCAAATCTATGAGACCAAGTTATTCACCAAATTGGACCTGATGTTGGGATATCACGAGTGTGACTGAAGGAATAAGATGACTGGAAGACTACTTTTAAATCCAGAGAGATGTTGGACAAGTGGATGGCAATGCCTTTCGTACTTATAAATGCACCTGAAACATTCCAAAGGTTGGTGAATGAAGGGTTTCCACCATATTTGGATGACTTTGCCATTTTGTACCTTGAGGACATCCCCATCTATAGTAAAGATATGAAACGAGAGTCTACGGTATGTTAGTTGAGTTCTCTATTAGTAGAATTGAGAAAGTGAGGTTTCAAGTCAACACAATTAAGAGTATTATAAGTTATTAACCATGAATGTCATTGCCTACCTAGGCTACATTATTAATGAAGAAAAACTGTCTGTACTAATCTAAAAAAGATTAAAATGTTCATCAAGTGGTCAACACAAACCTACCTATTACTTTATCAGGTATTAAACAGGAGCTAAGGGTAACTAAAGCAACTTTAAGTAGGATAAGTACAATCAGATAATGGATGAATGTGGTCACTATGAAATTATATTGCAAAGACAAACTAATGGATTATCTCTCACTAACCTAGTAATTGTGTGCCTTAATTGCACTAACAGAAGAAATAAGATAAGATCAGATAATTTATTAATGTGCAACAAATGACCACAAAAGTAGGCAATTGGGACTAAAAGATACATCTATTGTGAATACAATGTGGATAGTAAAAGAAACTCCTAGGTAATGCTGAAAGCAAGAGAAAGAATGCAAAAGAAAAAGTGCAGCATAGATAAGTACCTAGATATATTCACGAGATCTAACCAAAAGATATATCGGTTTTATAGGTACAGTGGATACTATGTGAGAGTCTGACTGGTAAACTAGACCCCTCGGAGCTGATCAAGAGAGAAAGAGATGTAAATTCATAGGGACCAAAATGCAACAACAAGCATTCAATACACTAAAACAAAAGATTTCTAGTGCACCTGTTCTAACACTACTAGACTTTAAATTGTTATTTGGAGTGGAGTTGGATGCATCAAGAGTCAAGACACTCCATGAGGGTTATGCTCACATCAAAAGATAGACATTTCACTCAAATTTATTTATCAAAGAGGTGATCAACTATTTGTTCTATGATAAAAAGATGTTTACAATATTAACCATTAATGGTATTACCTATTACCCATTGAGTATCTAAACCATAGTCCATACCAATTATAATACCTATGGTATCTAGCATTTGTAAATGGTGGTGATGTTTAGGAAAGTCAACACTTAAAGTGCATCACCTACCTGCCATAGTTCATCCCAATCATTCAACACAAGGCAGAACAAAAAACGACTAACTTCCTACCACAATGTTGTTGATTTTTCTCCAGGTTGCAGCATCGGGCAAACATTCTCCCAAATTGGTCATGATGATTTGGCCAAGGGGGAATGATACATTCATCCACGAGAAACGACCATCGTGATTTGGCTAGTGGTGTTGAAAAGTTACCTAGGAAGTGTTTGTCCACCTAGACTTGCCTTGGGGTGGACAAGGACACTATAAATAGTGACCCCTAGTCATTTGCATTTAATGAAGTGTGATGTACTTTATGCTTTTAAAGTGACTTCATTAAAAAGGTTAAGTAATGATTTTCCTATGTTCATATTTAAAATAAAGTTGAGTGAGTGATTAAATTAAAAGAGGTTGTTCTAACTTTATTAAATGACATGAGGTGCACTAAATGTCATTTAATTAATTAATTAATGGAGCATTTAATGTGAACCCTTCATCTAATCTAATCTTGACCATTAGATTGAAAGAGAAAGTTACCATGAACAAAAAGAGCTAAGGCAAGGCATTCATTCATTTATTGTGATCATTTCCAAGCGAGAAGTTTTGGAGTGAAGAGAGCAAGAGAGAAATTTGATTTGGGAGAGAAAAGACAAACCCTTGCACACAAATTGAGGAAGATTTTGCAGGGCACATTTCCCAATACAAAGTCAAATTTGTAGGCACAGATTTCGAGAAGAAATTCCTTCCACGAAAATCGAGGAGAGTTTTTGTGTTGCACATATTTGGAGGGATTGTATAGCAATACGGTCAGGCACAGAAATCGAGCTGAGGTACAGTCAAGCATGAAAATCAAGGTGAAGTACGGCTACACATAATTTGAGGATTTATGTACAGCAGTACGACTCTGCTTTCGAGGTGTACAGACTGTCAGACCGTACAGTACAGACTGCATAGATTTCGAGAAAATCCGTACAGTACGGATTGGGCACAGAAATCGAGGTGAAGGTACATAATTTAATTATATCCGTACAACACGTTTTTTGAGGTAACATTGTCACAGAAATCAAGGAAAAATTCAGCAGTAAAGGGTTCATTTTTCAAGAAAAAAAATCGATAAGTATTGTTGTGTGATTTCTGTATTTTTATTTTACTGAAGAAATAATAAATCTCTCTCTCTCAGAATCAGGTTTTCCCTTAGGGGTTTTATTCTGGACCATTGGTCAAAAATATCAATGTTATTTTCATGTGTGTTTCGCTATTTTAAAATTTCTAAGTTCGAAATTTTGCTCGAAAAGAAAATTTTCTGAAATGTTTAAATTTTCAAAAAGAACTTCATGTGTTTCAATTGAATCAAATTTTGATTAAAATTTGTGCATAGAAGGGCTTGGGCATTAAACTATGCAGAGAGGCCAAAAGGCTTGAAATCGAGTTGGGGTTTTTCAAAAACTTTCAAGTGGTAAATGGCCCAGGTGGAGGTAGACAATATCCCATTATCCTGAGTCATATGGTGCGGGGAGAAAGTCCCCAGGATGCTCTCACATTACTTGCTTCGTTATGGAGCGATCTATTCTATATTATAGTGATTTGACTTGTTTATTTGATAAGGGATTTTATCCCCTTGTGGAATGTTATCCACTAAGTTTGCACTTCGTGGATTTCCAGTGAGTCATCGAAGTCATGAACAAGTCAGTTGTTCATTGTCGGTGCTCAGAAGTTTCGTGGTTACATCAAGGCCAAGTGTAGTCCCTTTTTTTTAATAAAATGCATGTTTATGTCCATTGGAGGCGTTGTAATAAATGCTCTAACACGACAAACTTTTTTTAAAGGACCTGGCTTCCTGGGACTTGACCATCAATCTGATCATTCCAAGGTGTTTTTTCCCTTGTCAATTATGCAATGTTGAATAACCGATGTATAATTTTCAAGTTTTTCACCGCTCCTCCAAAGTTGGAATGGTCGTCTTGGTGGTTAGACCTTAAGAGGTTATTAAAGTTCATGTGTCGATGTATAAAAACGTGTTAGGCATCGTTATTGAGTCGTATGGACTTGTACTAGGTCTCTCTAGAGTTTCGTCTGATTCTAAGAAAAATAATGTTTTTCGTTTTTTAAGCCATTTTTAATGGTTTAATTGAAAAACTTCAAAATGTAAAAAAAGTGTGATCTGGATTCTGTTTTTGGTGTGTATGGGCTCGTTTTCAAGCTCAGAGCACCTCCTTTAACCAAGAGGCCACTTTTCATATGCTCTAGGTGACTAAATTGTCCCATATGGCATTATTTCGCTAAAGATGCTACAAAACATCAGAAAAAGCTAAATTTTGATGATTTCGGGAAACAGCGTTTCGAAAGATTTCTGCTGACGGTGTGCACATCGGCGGACAACATTTTTGGCCCCATTGCCAGGGACAAATCTTTTGTTCCTGGATGACTTTTTCCTTAGTTTTTTCTTATTTTTTTACCTTGTCTTTTGATAGATTTTTAGTTTAAACAAATCTCTGATTTTAGAGTTAATCCATCTGGCGACTCCACTATCAATAAACACACCAAGGTATTCAACAAGAAGAAACTCTGTAGGCCTACTTAATTTCATCTTTGAACCTGAACAGGTTTATAGGAAGAGACTAAATAGGTTAGCTTCTCATAGAATCTTGGATCTGAGTCTATTTTGGACATCCATAGTCTTTTTGTTGAGAATAATAATTGTTTATCTAATATTATGGGTGAATATTTTAGTCTCCTTGACATCTCTCAGATAGCAAGTCAACCTCACAATCTACCAGATAAAGTTGTAGACAAACATCCCATGTTCACTAGCACTGATGCCATCAATGCAAGTCTTCATCTTAAAAACTTATCCAGATGTATCAGCCCCTTTATCAACGAACCTGCTCATAAACACGAAGATGTGTATATGAAACTGTTTGCTCTTTCTTTGGAAGGAGATGCTAGTGAATGGTTCAACAACTTGCCAAACAACTCCTTTGCAACTCTTGCAGCATTTAAAATTGCTTTCACCAACAAGTTTGGTGAAAAAAAAGAGCCTCGACATCAGTTAGTTGTGTTACCAACTATTTTGTACCATAGTTGAACCTCCTGTTGAGCCGCCATTTGATGAACACGATCAATGTTCATATCCAGTGCAGCAGAAGTTCAGAATGTTTTTCCTAGCCAATTTTGGCTAGTCATTTTTATTTTTATGCTGAAATGACCATGCCCCGTGGGGTTTTTGTAATAAAGTGTGCTAGTAGGGGTTTTGAGTGGCTCGGTCTCCTAACACGTAATTTTCAACTAAGGTATTCCAGGGAGTTTTTTCCCTTGTCGATTATGCTTTGCCTATAGCCGAGTATAACCAATGAGTTTTTCTCCCACTTCCTCCAAAGCTGGAATGCCCGATTTTGAAATTTGGGCCTTGGGGGGTTATTAGAGTCCAACTAGTAAATATGAACCAACTAGACACTATTTGTATGTTCTATGGTCATTTCCTAGGCCCGAGATAATTAAAACAATGTCCGAAAAAAAAATTCCCAGATGCGTGGTGAATTTTTTTTTTTTTTTTTTACTATAGACAATTAATTAAATTTTTCAATTAATTAAACCATTTTGACAATGGTTTAATTGAAAATTTTCATTTTGTAATAATTAAGTGGTCTGGGGATGTTTTTGGCAAATAAACACTTATTTGCTAAGCCAAAACACTCATTTAACCTCTAGACACACTTATCCTAAGTTTCGGACTATTATTTGGCCTTGTAATTAATAATTTCTCAAAAAAAACAAAACATGAGAAACATTAATTAAAATAATAAATTAGAGAAAATCAAAATATCTCCAAAAAAAGACCAAATTTGATTTAATAAAGGGCTAACTAGCTCGGCACGGTGCATATGGGATGATTCCAATCAGCGTAAATCAAATCCAACCAGTATCGGAGCTCCGACAGTTAACTCTCAATCAAGAAATTCGCGCTTTAGCTAAGAATCGATTTGGGTTGATGTGTTGGTTATCTATTTGATCGGTGATCAAATTGAGGGGGATTGAGGCCACCTCACCCCCCCATCATCATTGCAACTCAAGTACAGCTCAATTAGTGGTCAGCTCAACATCCAATCAACTCCCAGCTTGATCTCTTTAAGGGTTTGCGCCTCCTTCCTTCAAGCTTGACGTTTTTCCATGTGGGGGTTTGCTATTGGATGGAGGAGGTTCCTATGTTGAGGGAGTGGGGACGCCTTGCCTAGGTGGAGGCAACCTCCCCACTCTCACCTTCCTGATCTTGCAGTTTAACTCACAATCTTAGTGTCGAGCTCATTCAATGGCTCCAGTGTGCCTCTCTGATGCCGAGTCCTGACTTAGGGTTTTAGCTTCTCTTTTTGTATAAATAAAGGGTCTCTTGTTCCCATTTTCATATGGAGAATGTGCAAGAGAACTCTGCCAATTTTATAACAGATATTTGATTATTGGAATAAAGTGACTTTGGAGGTCTATGCATGGGGGCTCTTTGTATGTGATTTTCATCTTATGAGGTGATCTCGTTCTTACCCTACTCTTTCTTTGGTAAATATTTTATCAATGCTAGCTCAGGAGGGCCATAAATCTAGCACGGTAGGGTAGCCATTTAATGTCTTAATTTGGTTATCTATACAATATTCATTATATGTTTGGAGTGGGCAGGAAGTAGTCAGTTATACCATTGCTTTTCAAATATTTATTTGATTATTACATTCTAGCACTTGATCTCGTTTACTTTTGTTGAGTGTTTTGTTTCAGGAATTACCCAAGGAGGAGCGTTTGAAACTCAACCAATTTATCATCGAGAGTTCTTAATCTAATACTTTCACCATGCAGGTTCTTTAGAGTGCTTGATCCCAGCTTCAAAAAAAACACATGACTAAAAGGGGCTTTTTCTTATCTCTCTTAATCAAAATTTAAAATCTTTTCTTTGGCTACAAGTCTTTTCTTCCTTTCCTTATTCCTTATACTTGCTACCTTGCCTCCTTGTCTTCACTCCTTACCTTTCTTGCTTCTCTAGTTTTCTTCCTTACTTTTTGCTCTTGGTTTTACCTCTCTTTTGCTCTTCTTTTTTGCCTTCGTTCCTTCAATTTTTGCAGCCAACTGTCCTCTTGTTGGCTGCCCTCTTTGTCCATTTTGTTTGCAACCATTCTTCTCTTTGTTTCGCTGTCCCATTCCTCATTATCTTGCAACCAACTTTTCTCTTAATTGGCTTCCCTCTTCCTCCTTCATTTTCAGCCTTTTTGGGCACTTTTTGCAACCACTTTTTGGCACCTTTTGAGTCTGTTTTCCTCCCATTTTTGCAGCCACCTTTCATCATTTTGTTGGCTGCCCATTACTTACTTTTTGCAGCCATCTGATTCCTTCATTGGCTGTCCCATTTCTTCATTATTTTCAGCCTTCTTTCACTCTTTTTTGCATGTAATTTTTTCTAGTTTTGATTTAAAAAATGACTAAAAAATTGCAGTTCATACTTAGATTAATTTTAATTTTCTTTGCATCTAGATTAGTTTTGTGTATTAACAATAATGGGTGCATGAGTGCTTTGTTTTCTTGTGTAGGTACCAAGGATAAAGTGAACCAAAGGAGCAAGTCCAAAGGCTTGAGGATTGAAGAGGAGTGCAAAACAAGAAGACATATACAAGCATAAAATTGCATCCTTGTAAAAGCCATAAAGGCTTATTCATCTTAAGTAGTTTGCAATCTTTCTTTTTCAAGGGTTAAAATCTCTTTCATTGTAATCATTAATAAAAAAGGACTAGTGGGGTTAAGTCTCCCACATTTTTTCTACTTCCCCTATTTGGGGAAAGTGTGTCTTGTGTTTTTCCTTGCTTAGATTAGATTGCTTGCTAGACTTAGTTTATTTCCACTAATTGCTAGTTTAACTTTCATCACTTGCATGCTTCATGTGTATTTCTGCTTTTTAGTTATTCATAAGACAAGCATATACACTCTTGAACCTGTCATACGAAAAGTCAAGAGCACTCTCTGTAGGAGAGCATTTTGCATTGCATTAGCATAGTAGATTAGATAAGACTCTTGAATCCCACCATAAGGTGGATCAAGAGCACTCTTTGTCAGAGAGCTGTGTTTGTTAATAAAATCTTCAACTTGCACATCCCTTAAAATTGGAATTTACCATTCTACAGTGTGTATGCTCTTTCCGTTCAGGATACCCAGAAGCACTGTAACTTGTTAATTCACACGCTTAACTCCAAGTATAATCATAATAAAATTTATCACCCCCATAACCAACTAACCGGCGTTGAACGAGGTAATATCTCCAAGTGGGCAAATCTTTATTGTGGGCGCTGGGTAGCTCTCCTCGTCAATGTTGAAAAAGTCGGCAAGGATCTTGATTACAACTTTTCGGCAACATCGGCGAAAAAATTGGGAAAAATCGGCAAAAGTCGGCAAACATTAAAAAATAGAAAATACATGCATTTTTTTTAGAATTTTAAACATATAAAACAATAATAACATCAGAAAAACATATTGGAACATAAATATGAAGAAAGCACTGATATATGTCATCATCATGTAGTCATGCCAAATATAAAACGATACATCAAAGTTGATACTGAAAGTCTGAAACATCATAGTTGTCTAATCAAGGACTCAAAAGTGTATAAAGTTTAAACAATACAAAATGACATCACATATATAAATGTATCTGAGGAAAACTAGCATCTAGCTATCTAATATCAATGCCCTCTTCCCCTTTTACGGGAAAATATCATGGGTCTTTTGTCAGGCTTGCCCCTAGCACTAGAAATAGCAGTAGAAGGCCCTGAGCCTGCATCTAATACTCGACGTTGAGTGATGGATGGAGGACTAGATATATCAAGCGGTGCAGAAGGTGGTGGCGATGCTAGCACATCACCCCCCATGATGCCTCCAGCCACCTCCTCCTCCTCCTCTTCCTACTCCTCCACTTGCCCCTCCTCTTGCCCCTCCTCTAGCCATGCAGGTGCCTCCTCCATGATAGGAGTCTCAATCTCCACCCTCCACTTCGACAATATATCAATATTGTCCAAGAAGATGGCATTTGCATCTGGTTCTTTCTGTATCTGTGCCATCCACAAGCGAAGGTTATAATGAACATACACCAAGTCATTAAGACGTGTGAACTCCAACCTGTAAGAGGGTAATAAAAAAAATTTAGTGTCTAGAGGATCGTAGATTCATAAATTGCATTAAACATTTAAATGCAATTGCTTTGTTCAAATTCTAAGTTCTAAATTTCTAACCTTCTTCGTCTCTTTGCATGTATTTTTTCAAATACACTCCAATTCCTCTCACATCCCGAAGCTGTACAGGTTTGGCTAAGGATTTTGATGGCAAATTTCCGTAAATTCGGTGTCCTCACACCATAGGTTCGCCACCAAGTGGCTACATGTCACCAAACAAGAAATAAATATAAATAAATCATAATTCATCTTTCAAATAAAGGTGAAAACTTAAAATGGTCTAATAAGTTAATAATTTACCTGGCATGAATTCGGTCCTGTCACGAATAGCATCAGCAAAGCCAAATACTCCAGTACCATCCCGATACACCTCTATCTCGCGATTCACTGCATTGCGAGTGTCATAATCAGGTATCATCCTCTGAATGCAAGTGAGAAGCCCCTCCAAAACCTCACCATCAAAATCAAAATTGCATTTGTAGGCAAATGCGGGGTTGAGGAAGAGTCCTGCTGCATGAATGGGTCGATGAAGCATCCCAGTCCATCGAGTATCAATCAACTTCCATAACAACATGTGCCTGTCATGCCCTAGGGTACCCTTTCCCACATAGAAATTCCGAATGGTCTCTTTCGCCCTATCCATGGCCTCATATAAATAGTCCATTGCGGGCTTATCACCATCAACAAGTCGCAGAACCCTCACTAAAGTTTCACTAACCGAGCACACTTCCTCCATTCCTTCCCAGAAGGCATCAGTGTACACCAGCTTGGCAACAGTTTTCCCATCCTCTCTCCTGCTATAAGCAAAATCACGC
>LPNX011163284.1:0-31098 GCA_001517045.1 Pseudotsuga menziesii | reverse complement strand
ACACACTTTAGAACCCTCTCCACACTTGCAAATGATAAAAAGAAAGTGAAATTTTTGATTTAAAGCAATTCTGGGCATTTTTTTAGTGGAAAAAGTGTCATGTTTTCCGGACACGCACTGACAGTCATCGGACACGCGTGTCCGAAAACAGGACACGCTGCAAAGATGTGTCGGACACGTTTTGTCAGCGTGTCCGTGTCCGACACGCGGACACGGGACACGCAGGCCCTTTTGGACGAATCCGGTTTCATAGTTGAACACCTAGCCGTGATTCCAGACAGGTCCGTCATGTCTTCGAACAAAGCCACTGAAGATATTTCCGGTTAAGATTTCCAGACACTTTAATTAAGAGCACGTAAAAACTTTAAAACCTAGCAAGAGCATTCGCACAATCTAATACTCATTAGCTTGATTCCTAGACTTTTCACTTTATTCACGCATTTCATTGACTCCATAAGACACTGGTCCTTGGTTATATTTGAATAATTATCTATCTTGATCAATTGTCTATGGTTCATTTTAATTGTTACATCTGAATACTTAGTTACAAGTCTGGAATCTTTGCTTATCTGTGTAATCTCTTGTCAGCAACGTGGATTGCTTTTGATTAATTGTCATTTTTATAATAAACAAACACTTCTAATCATAATAAACTCCTAAACAACACCCATCCGCATCAGCAACCTTAAAACACTTTAACAACCTTAAGAGCCTCAGAAAACTCTTTTGTAGGGACTACCCCCATTGGCTTCGTTAGGAGTTAGCCTAAACGGAGGAGCTAGGAGTAGGTGACAGTACCTAGCTCTGTGCTTGCCCCCAAGGTCACACCTCTCCCACTTTCTCAAGTGAGGAGACAGCTTTCAATTGATTTTTGCTGCTGGTGTGCAATCGGCGAACAACACCTCGCTGCAAATTGGACGGTCCAACATGTCTTCGATCAAGGCCTTTTAGAATCTTCTTCCGGTTAGATTTCCAGTACCGTTTGGAAATTCCCTTAGCCTAATTAACAAGATCATTCATAAAATACACAATAAAATCGACCTATAGCATTTGCAAAACGATCTCACAAATATCAAAGACTTGTATTTCAGCATCCCCAGCACTTTGACTCCATTTAAGGCACAGGTCTTTTAATTCTTGCATTATCTTGCTTGGACCATTTGTCTAATTATTTCTAGTTATTCATGTGTGGATGCTTTAATTTCCTTTTTATTATTCAATTTATATCGTGTTTTGCAAATAGCAACATGGATTGCCTAAATTGATTATTGTGTATATCAAGAACAACTAAACAACACTAATTCACACCATTCATCTAAGAACACCTTTAACAACAAGAGCCTTAGATAACTCTTTTTTAGGGACTACCCCCCTTGGCTTCGTTAGGAGTTAGCCTAAACGGAGGAGCTGAGATCAGGTGACAGCACCTAGCTCTTTGCTTTCCCCCAAGGCCACACCTTTCCCACTTGGGAAACAACAGTGCAAAAGATTTATGCTAACGGTGTGCATTCGGCGGACAACAAGCTGCTTTGACCAACCTAAAAAGAAATGAGAATGAAACAAAGGATAAATTCAACAAGAAATTCATAAATCTAACGAATGCCATCCATACTGACTACAAGCCTACTACTCGGTCCATCTTAGTCTACTATATTGAAGCTCTTATATGAGAAATGCAGTATCAACTCAGAGATAAAGACCCTACCACTCTTTTGATGGACCGAGAAATGGCCATTAAAATTGACAGTAATATGCAATCTTTTGGTAAGTCAAACATTCCTGGGTACACAAGGGCCCTTATCCCCCCTAAGCAACAGGAGATTAGAGCTACGGATTCCACGAACCACATGCAGGAGACTTATGACAAGAAAATGAAGGAGATGAATGATAGGATGGAGGCCTTACAAGCCGATTATGCAAATCAACTAAAATATATGCAAAATCGGCTAATAAACATGGAAAGAGATCAAACTAGTCAGAAAAATTTTCCTCCTAAGGCAAATTGGATTCAAAAGAAAGCCCCGTAAGATAAAAGGCCCCCTAATCAACTAGATCCCATCAACACGATTGAGGAAGTCATTCCCTACTGTAGACCTTGTGAGGCCCTTCATGAAGAGTCCACCTATTACATGGCCCGTCAAATCCTAAAGCATGGTCTTCCAGAATCAAGTGATTGTGAAGAATATTCAAGAGAGCCTGAGTACGTCAACACAGTAGGACAGTGTAATGTCCTCTTTTGCCTAGGCATTGAGGACCAACCCGCTAACCTATGTGATTCCTGTGGGTTTGAGCGGGTACTGACAGTCAAGGAATCAGCTGAAGACTGATGCCATCTACAGAAGATCTAGGGAATCAATATTATATCACCATTGGGTTGAAGAGGGCCACCAGAGCCAAAGGCCACCTGCATGCATGACATTTGAGCATTATTTAATGATGCATGCACCCGATTAAGTCTCCATGCGCACGCATGCAAGTCAACTGCAAATTAGAAGTTAAACTGGCCTAATTAGGTCAAAAGTTAGGGTTTTTGCAGCTGAAAGTTATAAAAGAAAGATAAAGTGAATGGAGAAGAGACTTATGTGATAATTGATTTGTGGAGTCGAATTGGAGAGCCTGGCGAGCTAAGTTGGGGTTGAGCGTATGCTCAGCTAACTGGTGTATTTCGGCAGTGAAATCTATTTGCCCTAGTTCATCATCAGGTTGGATCATACAGGTTTAGCACTAGTTCATCATCAGGTTACATTCAGCAGTTATTCCGGGAGGTTGATTATTCATCCAGCCAGAGGGTTTCACCGTCACACCGTGTCACTGTGATCAGAGACAAAGCAAGCACATCATTCGGGCTCCCAACAGCAACTTATTTATTTGATCTATATACTGGTATGTATATGCATTGATTTCTCACATCTCCGTATTTTTCTAGGGCACATATTTGCATGCAAAGTTCGGGGTTTGCTTTCCTATTTGATTCTATAGTATACCCATAAACAGGAAAATATCAGTTTGGAATATTACAGTGGTATCAGAGCTTGTTTTCCTGCCAGCCTGAGTGGGAATCTATTGAGGGTGAGCACCAATATCCTTTTCCTCCATTTCATAGAGACGGTCTAAGTTAGCATCCTTATCTTCAAGATTCCTCAATATCTATAGAGAGAGATCCCTCTCAAATTGCCTCAAAGGATGTTGATGAGGCCAAATTTACCGATCCACCGCTTTGCAATATTCTGAGAAAAGAGCAGTCATTGTACACCACCCACGACGTAGACAGATTTCAAATAACGCATGCATGATTCGACCAAGGCTTTGACTTATATAATTGGCATCAGCAACTAATGAGAAACTTTCAAACGAACGATGTGACATATATGCCTAAATCAGAATAGAAATTTTCCCATATTTATCCTCAGGGCCACCTCGCACCTCCAGGGGGCATGACTTGTGGCGTAAAGTTTCTAGCTCATGTTGCTCCTCCTCTCTGACCATGATATTGTCAAACTCGAATGAGTGAGCCACAAGATTTATAAGCTCACTATCACTCATGTGTTGTCGCAGCATCTCATTATAAGTCTCAACACTGACATACTGAATGTAGAAGTGGCTAGCTATACGACCAAGTTCTGTACCATAAAGGTTGCCACTCTTCTCATCAAACCTTATCATTTTTGCCTTGTCTAGCAAACGAGCGGCATCTATAATAAGTGCCCTTTTTCTCACAGACAACGAAGGATCTGCAAGAAGCCTCACGGACATTTGTCACAGTGCCAAGAGCTATTTCCGCATTTAAATTGTCCTTCAAGGAACTTATAAACTATGACTTTCTTCGGCCTTCAATGAAATGACGAAGTAAATCTTCACCAAAGTAACCAGCACAGGCTTTCTTCTGTATTACTTTCTCTGCACTTTTACGGAGTGGACCACCATTGGCACAGATAATCAGAAGCAACAAAATATCAATTACTTTGTGATCGCGTTCGCTATCAAGAGCTTTAATTTCCTTCAAAATAGTTTCACAGAAAAGATTTTGAAAACGAAGGCCAGACCTCATCGCCTCCAGAATAAGAGCCTCAGCATTGTCAGCACTCATTTTGACTTTCAACTTCTTGTCTCTGGAAGCTTGAGTGTCGGAAAGTGCAACAAAATGCAAGTTTTCACGAATCTGTTCAACTATTCTCTTTGAATTTACTGTGGTTACATTTTGATTTACATTTTTAGTCTGAAATATTATATGTCATCAATCTTGCCAGCTGTGGGCATGCAAAAATTATAAATGAATCCAGGAGACCCATACAACATTACTCACAGGAGACAGAGGTATAGAGACAGAGAAGAGGAGTTAGAGGACATAGATTTGGGGAACAGAGAGTATCAGTTTGAAAAAGGCAAAGAAACAATGGTCGATGATGATAAAATAGCTCTCAATAATCTCATATCAGCCATAAAAGAACTCACCACTACGCAAAAAGAAATGATGAGCACCTTCAAGCAAATGACTGAGAAAAATGGGCCCACCGCACACAGTCCCTTATTTCCCAACAGTGATAGGGTATCCACCAGCAGTAGTAGGGAATACTTATATACCAACATGCAGAGCCATCCCCATATACACAAGCCTTTCCGACCTACCATGCCTCAATTCTTAGATAGTCCAGCTGTAGTGCCTCTAGCACAAGCAGAACCAAAAGAACCCATGAGTGCCTATCTGAGAGAATATAGAGCTTTAGGAGAGGACTTCCATTCAGCCATGACCTTCACTGACTTCTGCCACTTTAAAAGTAAGAACAAACCCAAAGCTTACAATAGGCCATTTACCCAGAACTATGAGTTACAACGCACCGTAGGGAAACTGACTATCCCTACCTTTGAGGGCATTCGGGGTGGCCCAGCCAGGAATTAGGTATAGAAGTTGCATATATACTTCCAGCTCAACCCCATGATTGAGACAGATGCCATTAAATTGGCTACTTTGCATTTGGACGAAGAAGCACATGAGTGGTGGTATCACAGGTTAGTGACACTGGGTCACAACACCATCACATCGTACCCAGATTTTACACAGAGGCTTATTGAGCGGTTTGATCGAAAAGATCCTGAGGTACACTTTAGAGAGCTGGCACAGCTCAAGCAGACAAGTAGTGCAGATGCATTTATTTCATAGTTTCAAAGGATAGCAGTCATGGTGACAGATATATCAGAGAGCAAGTTGATTATGTTGGTCACTGAGGCTCTCACTGAACCCTTATGGGGATGGGTCAAGTCTTATAGGCCCACCACCTTAGCAGATGCCATCAGACGGACTAGAGATTTACAGGATGCAGTACCCAAGGTTAGGCTTCCTCCCAAAACCAATTCCCATATTGAAGATGAAGAGAGGAAACCCGTTCAGAAAAAATGGATGGACAATAATACCCGACAGGACCTTAGAAGAAAAAATTTATGTTTCACTTGCCAGGAACCATGGGTACCAGGTCACAGATGTTCCGAGAAGGGAAAGGCTTACTACATAGAGGCCTATTCTGACAATGGGGAGGATGATGATTATCCGGATCAAGAGCAGAGAGAGACACCAGAGACGGTTAGGGGGTTGCTGCCCTCAGGAGGTACCATTGCTACCATGGCAGGGGTTCCTAGATTCCACACTCTCCAAATCAGAGGTACTGTACAGGGCCACAGAGTGGGAGTGCTGATAGATGGTGGGGCATCCCACAACTTTATTGATGCTACATGGGTTAAAAGGAGAGACATTCAGACTGAGAGTTTTGATGGGTTTTCAGTAGCTGCAGCAAGTCACACCATGGAGACATTCTATGTGGTGGATGTACCTGACATGAAGGTGGTATTAGGAGTTCAGTGGATGTATTCCCTAGGGAAGTATTCCACAAACTACCAGACCATGGAGATGGAGTTCACAGGAGTAGAGGGACAGAAGGTAGTATTGAGAGGGATGAATACCTACCCTCCCACACCAGTGACATCACACAGGATGGAGGCAGAACTCCGACAGGGGGATATTGAGGGAGCAGCAGAGTGTTTTGTTACCTTCAGAAAACCACCAAATAAGGCCACACAACATCCAGCAGTATTCAGAGACCGTCCAGCAGGTCGACCTCCAGATAGGGGATTTGAGAACTACCCCCCCCTTGATGATAAGGGGGAATTGATTCTGATTCCGAAGCGCATCCTAGAGGTGCGAGAGCGGAAACTGAGGAATAAAATCATCAGAGACTACTTGGTTCAATGGAAAAATCTACCTATAAAGGAGGCCACTTGGGAGACAGAACGGGTATTACAGCACCCAGCTTTACAGTTGCTTGAGGACAAGCAAATTCGAGCGGGGAGGACTGTAATGTCCTCTTTTGCTTAGGGATTGAGGACCAACCCGCTAACCTATGTGATTCCTGTGGGCTCGAGTGGGTACTGACAGTCAGGGAATCAGCTGAAGACTGATGCCATCTACAGAAGATCTAGGGCATCAATATTATATCACCATTAGGTCGAAGAGGGCCACCAGAGCCAAAGGCCACCTGCATGCATGACATTTGAGCATTATTTAATGATGCATGCACCCGATTAAGTCTCCATGCGCACGCATGCAAGTCAACTGCAAATTAGAAGTTAAACTGACCTAATTAGGTCAAAAGTTAGCGCTTTCGCAGTTGAAAGTTATAAAAGAAAGATAAAGTGAATGGAGAAGAGACTTATGTGATAATTGATTTGTGGAGTCGAATTGGAGAGCTCGGCGAGCTAAGTTGGGGTTGAGCGCATGCTCAGCTAACTAGTGTATTTCGGCAGTGAAATCTATTTGCCCTAGTTCATCATCAGGTTGGATCATACAGGTTCAGTACTAGTTCATCATCAAGTTACATTCAGCAGTTATTCCGGGAGGTTGATTATTCATCCAGCCAGAGGGTTTCACCGTCACACCGTGTCACTGTGATCAGAGACAAAGCAAGCACATCATCTGGGCTCCCAGCAGCAGCTTATTTATTTGATCTATATACTGGTATGTACATGCATTGATTTCTCCTATTTTATAGCATCTCCGTATTTTTCTAGGCCACATATTTGCATGCAACTGCATGCATGCAAAGTTCGGGGTTTGCTTTCCTATTTGATTCTACAGTATACCCATAAACAGGAAAATATCAGTTTGGAATATTACAGACAGGTCCGACCTGTCACCACATAAACCTGGAGTCAAGCGAGAGAATACAGTCAACAATTGGATAACCTCACTAAGAACTTTGGTACTAAGCCTACAAATGAACAAATTAAAGAAATGCCTAAGTTCAAAGGCATCACCTATCAGAGAAGGGATAGTCCGGGGACTTCAAAAAGTAAACAGTATCTTCCTAAGGTAATCGCTCCCCCTGATGCAGATGATGTAGGTCTTGATTTGGGAACTTAGTGGTCAAAAGTTAAAGTGTCAATCCTAGCAAGCGAAATCGTTAAAATTCCAAAACAAAGAGAAAAGTTGTTAAAAGTCTTAAACTCTCCACCTCCCAAAAAAGTAAAGTTTAAAGAACCTTTAGAAGAACCTACTCCATCTCTAAATAATGTCCAAGAAGATCTTATTGTAATATTGCATACTATGGATTCAAGAAAAGAAGATCATCCCCCCTTCTATGTATCATTGATGAAGGGTGATCTTCTTCTACATAATTGTGTGCTTGATTCAGGATACTCCTCTAATATAATGACTAGGAAAGTGATGGAACAGTTGAACCGAAAGGTATATCTTGGAGATCCCCTTCTCGTTTAATAATCAACTTCACCTTTAAAATTTACAATAAAATTTACCAACAACACTTGCAAAACGATCTCAAGCACTCCATCTGGCACAGGTTTTATAATTTGCTTATTATCTATCTGGACCATTTTTCATCTATTGTCATATCATGGATGCTTTACTTTGATTTTGTCATTGTCAAATGGTTGTGTATCTTTAATTCTATTGCAAGTATTTACTTGGTTCTTTTATTGTATGTCTCTATCAAAAAACTCCTAAAAAACACCCATCCACATCACACACAAAAAACGTTTTAAAACACGAGCCTTAAAAACTCTTTTTAGGGTCTACCCCAATTGGCTTCGTTAGGAGTTTACCTAAACGAAGAAGTCAGGATCAAGTGACAGCACCTGACTCTTTGCTTGCCCCCAAGACCGCACCTTTCCTGCTTCGGAAACAGCCTTTCGAAAGATTTCTGCTAACGGTGCACATCGGCAGGCAACAGATTTCACTAACCCTTTAACAAGTTTATGCAAGTGCAAGTGTCTTTCAAGAGTCTGTTATCACATATATAATAGCCAGGCTACCATATTCTATTTTTCAGACACAGTACTTTTTTCAGCCAAATCTCTTACATATGAGATGCTGAGATGAACAGTTTTGATGGATCATTATTATATTAGTGGACTATTGTACTCTCCCATGTCAGGACTAAGTCTCAGGACACTCAGATTTGAGGACCGATGTAGCCATCTATGTCATTTTCAGAGCAGTCATTGATGCCCAGTTTTATGGCAGTTCTTTTTCATTGGACAGATGGTGTCTCAGATGGATTATATTGCATGGTTATGACTCGGCATTTTATATTGTGTTATGGTTATTATTGCTCTTATACTGATTTTTGTGACATGTATTAACTTGTGGTATCATGATCTGGAGATCATAATTATATGGACTTGGTTGTATCTTGTACTATGTATTGATGTCCTTACTTAGACTTAGAAGTTCTTGATCTATACTCATTGGTTTTACCCTCCTTAGGGAGAATAGAGTTAGTCATTCCCACCATTGTTTTGGCTTGCTAGTGTTGGATCCATCATTCATTGTCTTCACCCATCCATTACCTTCCATTTTAGTTTTCGACCCGACTGACTTCTTGACTTATGGCATGGAGGACCTTTTTCCCCACTGGAACTTTTGTTGGACAAACCTCCCTGTTTATATTGTGTCTCGGCTCTGAGTTGGTGACGAAACTTGCCTTTCGTAAGTTGGATAGTATGCCTAATCATTATGGTCGGTTGTGCCAATGTTTGGCACTGTGCAGAACTCCCCCTAGTCACTTGAGATGTTGTTGGCTAAAACTGAAAGCTCATGTACTACCTATATTGAAAATATTGAATATGCGCCCATGAAAAATGAAAATTATAAAACTGTGTTTCTTAACATATGTAAAAAGGGCAAGAGCAATGAAATGCTAAAATACTCCTTGAAGAGTATAAGAAAAGGTCCAAAAAAGCAATGGTCAAAAATATGCTATATATCCAAAAATTGTTGACCTTGTTAAAATAAATATGTCTCGGATGAAAGCTACGATTAGCTATGCTTTTAAGCACTAGTGAAGTCCCAAAAGGGTCATATAGGCCAAAAAGGCCATGGAATAAAATGATGATCCTAATGAACTTGGATCAAGCTTGATGTAGACATGATGCCTAAGTTGAATAAGCACTCTCTAAACAACTCACCCATTTGTGAGGCACTGCCATTCCTTGTGTTGTTGTTTGTCTGACATTGGTTATAGTGAGTATTCCCTTTCCTTGTCCAAAGTGTCATGATGTTGAGTAGGAAGTCATCCTTTGCCTTAGCCTTGTCATTTCCACCCTTCACCCTTCACTAGCAAATTGGCTACAGCTATGAAGTGAGTATAGTCTTGAAAGTCTAAGTCTGAGTAATAAAGCCTTATATATGTATTGGTTGATGTCCCGCCAGTGAAATGAATGCTACTTGTTGTGATTGTTACGTGAATGAGTTGTAGAGCATGTCTTAACCTTTTAACACTTGCAGCGGATGGATATAGTCTGAGTTATTATTGGTATCTGATTATTCACAAATGGTTATATTATTTATTGGATATGATTGATGATCAAATAGAGACCTATGAGGGGTATGAGTATACACCTTAGATGGATTTGGACTCTCTGAGTTTAATGAGACAGTTTATTTCCAGTTCCGGGCACTTACAAATGTGATCAGGCTCATTCTGCCTTTCTGATGCAGTTTTTCTTCACAGATTGATATTTTTGAGCAGGGAGATGTTTCAGTTGGATCTCCTAGGGCGTTGTATGGGTATAAGGGGGTGCAGCCACTTGTTTGTACCATAGTACCCCCATCCCAGAAAGCTTGGTGGGCTCAGTTTGACAACGTGGGCACCCTAGAAGGCTCTTTTGGGTGGATCACGTTTCTCGAGGCAGATTAAAAAATGATTAAATAGCTATTGAAGAAATCGATTTGGGCTACTCAGGCAAGGAAATGACATCGGATGAGTCATGATGATGAGAGTGATGTCCTCCACACCTTCTCCAGCAGTTGCAGCTCCTGATTGGGCCCACATCTATTTTTGGGCATTTTTATATTATTTTCTGGAGCTCTTTTGGGAGGCTCACGATTTCGTCAAGAAAGCACAAAAGTCAAAGAATTAAATTATTATATTATTTTATTGTGCGATGGGGACACCCAGAGGGAGTTAGTCAAACACTTCTTGGACCCACCATGTGCTTCATTTATTTCTCGTTGAGTGGGTTACCCTCTTTATGGGTGTTTTAGTCCACTTTGGTACTTTATGGTTATATTGATCCATGTATTGTATGTTGAGCTCATCTCAACCATTGATTAGAACATTTCATCTTTTAATCTTAGCCACTCGTTTTGAAAGTGGTTAGGATTCTGTTATGATTGTGGTTCTCTCATTTCTATTTAAAGGAGAGAGCTTCTCATTTGTAAGGGGTCTTTGGCTCTTAGATCTGAATAATAGAAAGACTTTTTTGTGGAAATTTTCTGGATCTGCTTTGCATCTGATGTTTTCAAATGGTGATTGGAAAATCTTCAGCTTCCTAGCATTGTGGAAATTCTTGTGAGATCTATATTTTTTGCTATCATTGTTTTGTCTACAAGAGGGCATTTTGGTTGGAGCGTTTTTGTAGGGGGGCCTCAACTCGCTCGGTTTTCTTCGTCTTGGATCAGGGGGTTTTCATTAGTTTCATTGTGATCTATGATTACTTCGTTTTACTTTCTTGTAGCATTCAATTTCTTTATCTTGTATTAGCAAATCTAATATGGTTGGCATTTGCTCATGCAGGGTAGGGGGGGCATTGGTGGTTTGGAGCTTGCATATGCCATAGAAATCACAAGGATCTTCCAGAATTGATCGGGATAGCTAAGATTATCACTGTTAAAGACTTCTACAAGCTTTTCCAGGTAAGATCTAACAGCTAAGTCTCTTCTTTTCGGATCTTATTCCATTGTACCTTGCTTTACTTCAATTTTTTTTGAAAACTCCTAAAATACTAAAAACCCTAAAAAGCAATAAATCTGGGGATCGTCCGATCTTTGGCCAAACCATTTCTGGGTTTCATAGATCGGGCCTCCCCTTCACCAAGTCAACTGCAACGCTGGTCAAACTCCTGCTGGTTTGACCTAGATCTGATTTTTTGCCAGAAAACTGCATAACCCACCACTAAAAATTTGACCTGCTAGGGTTTTGATTTTTTCTGAATTCTGACTTCACAGCCGAATAGATCGGGTCCCACACAGTCCAAATCAACCCCAACGCTGTCCAAATTCTTGACTGTTTGACCTAGATTTGAGTTTTTGACTAAAACAGCCCTAGTACCCTCACTGAAAATTGGACTTTTTCGGAAGTGACTTTTTTTGAAATCTAACAAGATAGGCCGATAGATCAGGGCTTAAGCATTCCAGAACACCCCCAACGCTGAGCTAGTTCTTTCCGGTTTGCCCGAGACCTGAAAAATTGGTTTTCAACCCCCTAGCCCCTCATCAAATTTTGACTTTGTCCGGATCTAATTTTTCTGCTGATTTTCTGATTTGGGCTTGTAGATCAGGTCACCCTGACCTCATTTCTCCTTCAACGCTGAGTTATTAGCCTCCAGGTGACCCTAGAACTGCAAATCTGTCTTTCCAAGCCCTAGCGCTAGCCTTCCATTGAGCTGGTTTTTCCTGTACCTTAGCTTCTCCAGACCAACTATTTTCTGGGTCCATAGATCAAGGTGTGTCCCAAGTGCTTTCACTGAAAAGTTAGGTTGTTGTTGGCTCCATTGCCCAATACACATAAGGCACTGATCTCCTAGCTAGCGCTAGTCCTATCCCTTAAGATCTCCTCCCATTCTCTTTGCCAACGCTCATTGATAACTCCAATCAACTATCTTTCATTGAGTCTGTCTCCTTGGTACTAGACATTCCCAACTCTGTTCTTGCTCACCCTGTCACAGTTATGTTTCCGAAGACAGTGGTCATCTTCACCGATTGCTAGTACCTAAACCCTAGAGCTAGGGTTTCCATTCACCTTGCAACTTAAGTATCCTGAAGCCCCATCTGATCTTTTTCTGGTGTCTAGGTCCGATCTCTCCTGTCGAGAGCAGATCTGGGGTCTCCTCCATTGTTATCTTGGACTAGGATAACATAAAGTGAAGGCTGCCTTGATTAGCGTGACAACCATCCATTTGGGAGTCTAGGTAGTCGTGGTTCCACCCCTTAGTTGCTTTCCCCTCAACCATCCATCCTGGATCCACCTCACACAGGCAACTACAAGGCGAGTGATAACATTTTGGCACCGTTGCCAAGGAGGTAGAGGCCTACCTTGGTTCAACATCCCTCACCTTCCCCTACGACATATCTTTTTCGGTGAATTACTTGTGTGGTTCACCTGGCGACTCCACCTTGCAACTCCACTGAGGATCGTACCCGATATATTAATCTTAAATTCGTAGAGCGTCCCAAAAACCCTCAAGGAATTCCCATAACTTACGCAAGGAAAAGCAGGCAAGTGTCCAGCCTCACTGTTTCCTCAAGTCATCCTTTGCAATCCCTTTCAGTTTCATCTAGCCCAATGGCCAGAAAAAACACTAGTGGAAATCAGAATGCTCCTCCTCCACAAAACCCTAGTGTGTTTGGAAGGAGGGCCAAAGCATCGCCTTTAGATTTCTCCCTGATCCCGGGGGCCCCACATGACATGCCTGAGAAATATTTTGAAAAAGTCCCTAAGTTTGATGGAGTATCAGCTACCTCCATTGAAGACCACATTGATAAAGTCTAGGACCATATGGAAGCATATGGAGTTGTGGATGAAGATGTATTCATGAGAGGTCTTCTGTTTTCTCTGGAAGGAGATGTGCAGAAATGGTTTGATAGATTACCTGCTTCATCCATCAATGGCTATGACCACTTCGTCACAAAGCTTAATAGTGATTGGTCTCATAAGTTGGATGGGAAGTTCCTCTTGCATCAACTATTTGACATAAGCAAGAGGGAGAATGAAATAGTCCACGAATTCAACCTGAGATTTGACAAGACTGTAGGAAACATCCCATATGAAATTAGACCAAAAGACCAAGCGATTATTATCCACTATCTGAATGCCTTTGATGGTTGGTTGGGTTTTAATTTGAAAGACAAAAATCCGAATGACTTGAAAACTGCCCAATTCAATGCAAAGATGGCTGAGCAGCATGCAGCATCTATGTGCAAGCAAAACTTCCTTGATCATTATGCCCCATCCACTTCTAGATCCGAGCCTAAGATCCGAAAGCCTAAGGAGCCTGTGAATGAGCCAAAAGAGACAAAGGACACGTTAGAAACCATGCAAGAAATGATGAGGCAACTAACTGTCTTGACCAAAAACGTGGCTAGTTTCCATGATCCGGAGAGACATAGAAACCCTTATGGCCCTAGACCTTATTGGAACAACAATAGAGGTCCTGAGAGAGACCCTAATCAATCCTGAGTATCCAGAGAATCCTGAGAAGAGGAATGTTAATTGGTGTGATGAAAATGACGAAGAACCAACAAACGCCAGTCACCCTGATGACCAACCAAATAACATCAATTTCATGAATGATTTGTCTGTCAATGATGAGTTTGGAAGAATTCTCCTAGAGGAAGAACCATGGGAGCAAGAGGAGGAAACTTGGGGGCAGGAAGAGGATTTTGTTGATGAGCCTAAACCCTCATGTTGTGCAGTAGACACCCTAAAACAAAAGAAGAACCACAGGTTAGAATTTATAAACGAAGAGTGGATTCCCAGCCTTCTTTCTTTGACAAAAGAAAAGTAATGAACGAAGACAAAAGGGAAGAAGAAGATCTTGCCTTAGGAGATTTAAATCTGAACATTGACATCGAGAAAGAGTTGAGCAAGATAATGTGTAGCACCCCAATAACTGAACTGATAAATGTTCCCTCTATAAGAAGCCAAGTAGAAGAGTTCTTTGATGGCATTGGCCAAGACAAAACCCCTGAGTTTACTTTAGAACCCAATCACATACAGAGTCCTGAGAGGATACATCCTAGCAAAGATAAAAAGGATCCACCTGTTAACATACAATCGGCTATCTATGAGAGAAAGAATGGTGGTCACCATCCCTTTTACCTAACCTTGCACATTCAAAATATGCTCCTGCATAATTGCATGTTGGATTCCGAAGCAGCTATGAACGTAATGCCTTTGCATGTCATGAAGGAAATGGGATTGGAAGTGACTAGGCCCTATGGAAATGTTTGTGGCATAGATTCAAGACGAGTGCCATCCTATGGCTTGATAAAAAAATTTAGATCTGATCTGTTTGCATGCTACGACATCTCCACCAGGATGGATGTAGTTGTTATTGACTTGCCCCCAGCGTATGGAATGCTTTTATCTAGAAAGTGGGCAGCTGGTTTAGGTGGATACCTCATGATGGACCTATCATACCTTTTTGTCCTGAACTCTGACGAGGCTCTAATCAGAATCAATAGGGAACCTTGCTATAAGAAGCATTTGGAGACTTTTGAAGAAGGGATTAAAAATACATATGGGGAAGAATTGTTGAATAATCCTAAGGCCCATTTTGTAGAAGATGCAAATAAAGTGTGGAAGTATAAGCATCCTGAAAGCATGTTTCTAGCAATGGAAGACTCCAACTTATCTTCGGAAGAAAATCAAACAACTCAAATTGCCAAGATGATTAGTTTGGAAATGCCTGAAGGTGAGTGCTCAAAGGAATTAGAGGAGTTAAGAAGAAATGAGATCCCATTTCCCGAGCAAAACAATGCTGCAAATCTTATAATTGAGGTTGATGAAGTTAATGATGTCAGGCATGTTGAAAGAACCCCTCGTAGAGTGAATGAGTGGTTTGCTTTGATTGACCAGAATAGAGAAAGAGAAAGCCAAGGACTAGAGCCTATTTATCCATGGGAAAGCCATTTTGATTTGTTTGATGTAATAGAGGTTGATAATGAGGTCAGTAGCACCCATGCTCCTGATTTTGCTAGATCATTATCTCATTTATCTTTGGAAGATGGTGACTTCATTCAAGTCCATGATAGCTCTTTGAGTTGGCAAGAGGATGCCTTAATAAATGATACGCCTGAAGGAGATTTTAATCTCAACAATCTCGCTATTTTTCAAACTCCTTCAGCCACACCGATTAGTGCCTTATATGCCTATCCTCTCATTCCTAGTTTTTTGCTGCCATCTGAGTCATCCAGTCTTCGCAATCATGATCTATCTCACGTTCCTATTTCTTCTACACCACAGCCTAGAGTAGAACCATCTGATCTAGAGGGTATGCATATTCATGTTCCTGCAGGGGAAGGATCTAGCCACAATACTGTTATATCCCATAGTCCTCATCCTTCGGAAGAAGATAGAGATTTTTGGACGGTGGGAGAAACTGTCAACATGTAGTATCTCCTCATAATGATAAGCCTAATGCAAGTCCACAGGGGGTAAGGGAAGAAATTAGAGAGATCCTAGTTGGTAGCATAGCTATTTCCATTGATGGTGGTCCACTTAGATTTGATGTAGTCCCTCCCAGGAGAAGCTCAAAGATAATCACCCCGCAGCCGCAAAACATCGTTGATGTCCATCCCATGCCTATACGTAACATTGAAGTGGTCCCTGAATCGGTAAATAGGAATAGATTTCCCACTGAAAGTCAAGTCCTTATCCAAAGCCACTTGCTGCATTTCCGATCGGAGCAAGCTAATGATCTCTGGGTTGGACCTTTTTCTGTAGAACGCTGTGTTGGTGATATATGTTTTCTTGTTACCAGTACTGGACAACAGATTCTGCTTTCTGTCAACTAGAGGGATTTGAGGGGATACATTCCCGACCCCACTTAGCCTTGAGTCCCACTTTGCCTGGTAGAGAAGAGTAGGTAGGACCTGAATAAGCCTTTCCCGGCAGTAGTATAGAGTTTTGCTTAGTTGTCTGAAGCTCATTTTTGAAGCTCTTAGTATAGTGTTGATTTCTGTTATCCTGCACAATAAAAATCAAACTTTAACTGAAAGTTATGGTTATATATATGATTTATTTTATGTTTTTCAGTTGCATGCATCTTTACTTTCAGTATTTTCTTTTATATTATCCACATATTCTTCTGACGACCTGTCTGTGAGTTTGGTATAGCTCTGGACATGCTGCAGGTAGTCAGGTGCATTTTTGGTAGCGGTTGCAGAGCTGGCTGTGTCCTTGGGGGAAAGTCTCGAGTCAAAGCTGTCACCTTGTTCTTGACTCCTCTGTTTAGGCTCAACTCCTAACGGAGCCAAGGGGGGTAGACCCTATTAAGTTACTAAGGCTAAAATACTTAGTACGGTGATGTTAAACTGAATGAGTTACTTAGGAGTTTGAAATTTAACCATAAACAATCATAGATGACAAGATACAAAAATGAGTGCATGAAAGCACAATGCTGAGACACAATATAAATATATAGCAAGAAAATAACCAGTGCCTTAGAATGGAGTCAAAATAAAATCAATGTACTTGCATGTGCTTGGAGTGAATGTTTTGCAATTGCCTCTTGGTACGTTTTAAGTTAATGTGAAAATATGTGTTGATTAAAATTAGGCGAAGGGGTGGACTCCAGATATACCCGAGAGTACTTGAAGTATGTCCAAAACTAAACCTTCACGGCTAACCGCAAGGAATATGTGGGCTGAATGGAGTCAGGTCACTTTTCAAAAGTTCCCACTTCCTTTGGGTATTTTGCCACTGTAATGGTTTGATCTAGGTGTTGGATTTTCACCTGATGGTTTGTAAATTTGGGAGAGTGAGTCCTAATTATTCTAGTCACTCAAATGCTTTTGATACAGCTTGACTGATCGGACGAACCGCAGCCAAGTGCAGAGCATACACATCGGAGTCTTGTTAATTTTAGTAAATTTTAAAAAGGATGTTCTTGTTAAAAAGAAAACCCTCCAAGAACCTCTTTCGATCCAAGTAGATCTCAATCGGGGAATCAAGGAGGGGTTACTTTTATAAAAGCTGAAGAAACAAATGATGAAAAGGAAGACACAGCTACACAATTCCGGTTTTCTAATTAATCCTACCACGCATCTCTTTCCCCTTTTGGGTCAATCGAGAAGTCGTGGGGTAAGTATTAAGTGTTGATGAAATTGTCATTGATGCCAACATGGACTTGCAGTGGCCCCACAGGATGTCATTGATGCCACCAAGTCCCACCTGCAGTACCTAGACCCTTCACAGAGTGGGTTTGTGTCCTGAAAGCACTTTGTACCTGGTTGACCGAGTCCATGTACCCACAAGCTTGGATCTTGAAGCCACCGCCCTGCTGATAGTGTTGAAGACCCTGTAGATGGTCTTAAAGCCTTGTGGATGATGGAGAAGCCCTTGATAGGTTGAAGAAACATCAATGACCCATTTTGTGGTCATTTGTGGTAGGTTGAAGAAACATCAATGACCCATTTTGTGGTCATTTGTGGTTTGATGGGGTCATGAAGCCCACGCACCGGATAGGTGCCACTTAATGAAGACCTTGATGCCCTTCAAAGTCCTTGAAGCCTTTGCCTGTTGCTTGATGGACATTGTTGATGATATGGCAAACTCAGTTAATGACTAGGGCAATGACTTACAACAACTTGAGGGTATGCAACCCTTGAATATGGTTGAGTCATGAAGACCATGCTCCTGTTGATAAAGTCCACGTCTACTTGTAAGGAAACTATGGAGAAGTTCTTGAAGCCCTTGAAGATTGCCTTGGAATTTTTTTTTTCCTTGATTCTTTTGCCCACAAGCCTGGATCTTGGAACCCTTGCATATAAGTGGCTTTATTAAGGAGCTAATGGAGATCGTGGACATATACATATACATGGAATCCTTGGTCAAAAGCTACAGCAGTTTAAATGAAAATGTTGAAGCCCTTGCCTAATGACTGTACGTCACATTTAATTACCAAATGATCCATGCTGTGATCATTTGTTGATTTGTTTCAAAGATTGCAAACCAAGCAAGGTCGGCTCAGTCAAACCTTCATTCAAAATAACATTTATTTTAATACAAAGTCGGCTCAGTCAAAGTTTTAATGAAATAAAAATAAAAATAAAAATAAAATAACAATATATATATATATATATATATATATATATATTTACAAGTCGGCCCAGTAAAATATATATGAAAAATCTATATAAATAGGATAGAAAACGTCCTCATTTTGGTATGAATTTTTCGGTGGTGTAATATGCTCTGAGATTTTTCAGTGGACTGAGGTAAAATTCGGGTCTGAGGCAGCCGCAGAATAGCAGGAGCAGCAAAATTCATGTGGGAGCAGCAGACCCTAATATTTGAGGTGCAGCAGATCCGAGGTCTAAAGCAGATGAAGAATTGCAGACCTGGGTTTGTCTGACAGTCCGAAATTTGTAGCAGAGGTTGAGGTGGAGTTTGTGACTTGTGTTGGAGGTTTTTCCACACAGTCCCGAGTTTTGGTGAAGTCCAAGTCTTTGCTTGTACAGTCTCGAAGTTTACCTGAGCATGCACAGACCCATCCTTGATGACAGTGCCGATTTTGGAGGCCTTCCTCTCACACAGCCCTGAATTATAGCCATCAACAACACTTATCCATAAGTCTTGTGTTATTACTGCCTCCTCTTCCACTCAGCCTGAAATTTGGAGGATCAAAAGTTTACTACTGCCCTTGGACAGATCCAGCAGTAACAAGATAATGGCACATGCATAACCAAGCCTAAAGTGATGAACAACAAGGAAGAAGCTTACCCACTGTTTCCAAAATTGCCAAATCTCAGAAATTCATATCAACACTTTTAGTTCAGATCTGAAGCATACTGTAATGTATCTTTGAGAAATAAGTCTGGAATGTGACAGTCTCAAGGACGCAGGGTGGTTTGTGAAGACCGTTTGGTGAAGTTTGGGGGTCTTTCCCTTTTGCTGGGCACATATGGTGATGTTCTTCCACTAGCAGTGATCTCCCACTTCATCCTGAGCAAGAAAGAGGGACTGCTACAGCCAAAACTTGGTCTGCAAATTAATTTGGCATCTACAGGCACCCTTTCCTGTGTTGCTATGCATTTATTGTGAGCAAAGCCTCCCGAACTTGTTTTCCACAGTTGGAGAATGGACAGTCTGAGTTTGTGCAAACAATCCTAATTTTTTTTCAGTCTGATCTTCATGCTTGAACAGTCCCGGTTTGAAGCACACGGGGGTGATCTAGGACTTTGTTGAGGCTACCAAAATTTGCAACAGTCAAACAGTCATCCATCCGAATTTTTCCACAAAGCTACATTTCCAGGGTTAAACAGTAAACAATCTGAGGTTGACTGTGGGTAGTTTCTTCTTCAGACATTCCCCCGAAGTATTGACAACAGTATACAGTCCGAACTCTAATTGTAGATGAACAGTGATGAATGTACAGTAGTGGTGCATGAACTATCCACAATTTTTGTTTGAAGAAGGTATACAAAGCCCTATTGCAAAATCAAGACACCTTGATGACAGTGATGATGCCCTAGCATGGTATTTTACACAGTCAATGCATGAAGGGTTTCTGATGGCAGCAATTTGAAGTTTAATCAAGACATTGTCTTGACAGGTATGATAATGTATACAAGGTCAAGGTATGTATGCTATCCTACAAACTATGTTGATGATGTGCACTTAACACACACACAGTCAAAACCTGAATGTGATATACAGTAGTAAAGAATGTAATGGTGTATGAACAGTCATGTATGAAGTTGATGATACTGCTTATGAACATATATAGTATGATAATGAATAAGAAGTGATGACATGAATGAAGAATTGCTAGGACAGAATGCTCTGGGACACAGACATTGTGAAGATTGTGAATTGCTGATATTTCTTCTAGGACGGTATGTGCTTGGACAATGATGTGCTGAATTGCTGCTATTATTCTTGACTGAATGCTTTGTACAAGGTGTTATACACAGGCCTAATGAAACAATATTGGCGGCTATAAATGAACAGTGATGGATATGCTGTTGACTTGTTGACACATCCTATGAAAGTGATATGTGACAGCTGATGGTTAGTGGTTACACTCTGTGATGAACAGTATGATTCATATCCTATGATGTTCCAGATTTTGTTGGTAATCTTGGAACCTTGATAACATATGCATGCCTTGATTCTCCCTGTTGATGATGATGCTTAAGCAGCATAAGAGCAAGACTAGATGATGGGCAGATCTTTGTTGAATTGGCATGATCTTTGAGCAACAGAGCAGATGATGATGAGCAGAGATAATGAGCAGCGTTGATGATGAACAGATGAGCATGAGCTGAGACAGTTGACAGCAGATTAAAGAGACAAGTGATTGATGAGATGATGTGACAGTTAGCTTTAATTTGAAAAGCAAGCTTGTCTTGCTTTTGAGGTTAGGATACCTCAAACCCTTCTTAGCAAGGTCTAAGAAAACCAAGCAGGGTCCTGAATGCAGAGTAGGTGCTCTTTATATCAGTAGGTGCTGATTTTACCTAACGGTTGTAGCCGTACCAAAACTAATACAAAAAGATTACAAAATTATATGGTGTTGTGCTCTTTTGTGTTATGGTTCTTGATGATTTAAATGCTATGATATGTGAATGATGAAGTTTATGAAATGATTATGAGATTGGTAGAATAATGGAATGATGAATTGGTAGTTAAGTGTGACAAGTTAAGAAAAGTTGTAAAATTGGCTTTACACTGATTCACCCCCCCTCTCAGTGTCTAACATTAAGATTACTTTGAAATCTCAAATATGGAATATGGAAATGATTTAAATAAAAGTATACTACCCTGCAGACTATAACTATGCTAGATTGCAAAAAAAAGGAACAAAAAGCAAAAAAAAGGACACGAACGCAAATCCCCCCAGGGGGGATGGGGAGCGGGCTCGAAAGAGCCCACTCAAAAAATTTTATTTTATTATTAGTTACAATATCAGCAAACTGAAATATCAGAAACCTCTTGGTCCTTATACAGGATGAAACCAAGATCTTACAACTTTGCAAAATTTTTAAATTTTAGTGAAAGGGGAGACCCCTGGGGCGATTTGAACGCTCCTGATGCCACTTTCGAACAGAATCTTCTTTCCTTTTCTGTTACACCTGCTAAAAACCAGCAAGCATGTTAGAATAACATACGCCGAAAATCACTTTAAGAGTACCTTTGGATTAGCCTACCTTAACTCAAAAAAATTAAGTTAAAACTAGCTAAACATGTGAAAAAGAAACCAAGGAAAGCAAGCTTTCCTTGAGATCTTGGCTTGCTGTTTGTACGGCCAATGAAATATGCACTGATTGCTGGATTTAATCTTTTTAAAACAGAAAAGAAAATCTAGAGCATGCAACCTACTGATTTTCTTTAACTTAGCATGCAAAATGAACGATTTCCTTATGCTAGATCTAGAAGGCTTAATGATACTTTTTAGAATTAAGATCTAGACTTTGAGCTTTGAAATAGAAAATCTATGTAAATTTTACTTTAATATAACAGATCCAAATGATAACAAAGCTTTCGAACACAATAACTAGGTAAGAAAATTGATTTTAAAGGAGGAAAAGGAGAAGAGAAGTGCTTGTTGTTGAAGCAGATTTGCAATGGAAACTTGTAAGTGGAATACAGAGGGGCAATGTCTTCACAAAGCTTTTGGATGTGCAGTGGAGTCAAACTAGATCCACAGCTCATCCAATCCTTGCTACCTGAAAGCTAAGCACACAATCCTGCACGAAACCTCATGAGCTCTGGATATATATATGAAAAAAAGACAAGAATTACATGCAAATAAACTTATTAAACATGTATAATCTAGATCTTCTAACATATATGCTATGAGATATAAGAAAAACAAGTAACCTTACTGTTGGGCACCCAATATGCAAGTAGAATATTACCAACATACAGAGTGTACAAGATTTATTGTCAACCCGAGAAAGTCTTTTATTTCAAAGCTATCGTGCAAAATATATGCGAGTACAATTTCTACCTGACATTGTTGATCTATTGGTATGCAATCGAAACTCTTTGTAAACTAGATCACATCTGCTTGAAAAGAAATCAATACTCAAACCTATTCATAAATCAAACTGTAAATCGAATACACTTCAACAAGATCTATTCCTATGAAACAAGATCTGATTACGTACATCTAAAGAATTGTTATGGTGGCCAACGAACTACCAAATGAATTATCAACACAACGATTATGACAGATCTGATGAATGAAAGCGTACAACTATGATAAGCTTAATGAATGAAAGCATTGACAAAATAATAAGTAGATCTAAACAATGACACACTCACAATTAACACTACCAGCATCTGCTCAGAGAAGAGGGCCCTTCCTCCACTGAGCAGAGCTGGATCTTCACAATAGAAGTCTACAACTCCAGAATTAAGAAACTGCCAGCATGTATTATCATAATGGAAGAATTACAGTAGATCTGGATCAAATCCTACATCATAACATTGTGTTATCTCCTATCTTGCCTAATCTATCATGCTTAATCAATCAATCGATCATCCCCCTTCTCAATGAGATTGATTACATATTTATACATAAAATTATCTCATGGAGGTGAAGAACTGAACCCCGAGCTTGTGATCTGTAACAGTTGAAACATAGCCGTAACTACTGGCAACTTTGGAACCGGCCGCAACACCAAATCTGGAAAATACCCTCTCGAAGAACCACCTGCATATCGCAAACCGTAGCTTTGTTTGGCGATTTCCTCACGAGTCAGGTAAATGAGGATGTTACGCACAAAACCCATGTCTCGAATTTTTGAGATTCGTTTCCATCTGCCCGCAAATCAAGACGCGAATCAAGGTGTTCTTATGTGGCATGCGTTTTTGGTTAAGGCTGTAACAGCTGGCTATGAGCGTCCTGTACGTGACAACTCACTCCACAAACCATCATTAGTAAAATTATGCATAATAGTCTTTTAATTCATCAAAGATAAAGGAAAATAATCACTATTAACCACTTAAAACATCAAATGGAAGTAGCAGCTGTACAATGCGCAGCTGCAACAAATGGATGACAAATGGAATGATAAATGAGAAATAATGGTAAGAAAATGGATGAAAATGGATGAAAGGTATGTCAATAAGTGATAGAAAATGGACAATTCCAGGGCCTAACATCTCCCCCAAACTGAACTTGTTGCATGTCCTCATGCAACCCAATACCTATGTAGCATCCAGGATTCGCAGCTCTTTAGTAGAAATTTGGCAAAGTCGCAGCTTATTTTAGCAGAGGAATTGGCGAAGGTTTTAGCGAAGATTTTGGTGGAATAGCGCTAAATGTAGCGACAAATTTGGCAGTCAACTTATTTTAGCAGAGAAGTTGGCGAAGGTTTTAGCGGCAAATTTGGCGGAACTGCGCTAAATTTAGCGGCAAATTTGGTGGACTCACAGCTGCCGGAAAACGGGCAGCTGCCGGAAAACGGCCGCCGGAAAATATGTCACAGCCGCCGGAAAGTTATGTTCAGCCGCCGAAAAACGGGCAGTTGCCGGAAAACGGCCGCCGGAAAATATGTCACAGCCGCCGGAAAGTTATGTTCAGCCGCCGAAAAACGGCCGCCGGAAAATATGTCACAGCCGCCGGAAAGTTATAATCAGCCGCCGGAAAACGGGCAGTTGCCAGAAAACGGCCGCCGAAAAACGGGAAACGGCAATATTTTACGGCGTTTTAGCCTTTTTAACGGGAAACTTCTGAAGCGATTTTCTCCCAAACGACGAACTGGGTTGGGCTGAAATTTTGCAGGAAGGTAGCAATCCCTCTAATGCATCTCCACGCCAAAAATTAGACAAACCCACATCACGGATTTCGAGAAAAATGCGAATTGGTTGTAGGTGATTATGGCCATTTTCTCGAAAACCGTGCGCTGGATTGAGCTGAAACTTGCTATGGTTGTTCATCATGCTGCTATGCATTTCCTGTATAAATTTCATGAGGATCCAACTTACCCATTGAAAGATATGTCCAAATCAAATTCTGTACTTTTGAACATGAAAACAATGTATTGCAGCTGGACTTCCAGAGCCAATATTTCAAAAACTACAAACTGGGTTGGGCTGAAATTTTGCAAATAGGTAAGTACCATTATAGTGCATCTCCTCACCAAAAATTAGATGAACCCACATCACGGATTTTGAGAAAAATGCGAATTGGCTGTAGGTGATGATAGTCATTTTCTCGAAAACCGTACACTTGATTGAGCTGAAACTTGCCACGGTTGTTCATCATGCTGCTATGCATTTCCTGTACAAATTTCATGAGGATCCAATTCGTGGTTTGTGAGATATCCTCAAATCAAATTCTTCATTTTTGCCAGCTGTGGATGAATTAAAAAAATCAATATGCACAAAAATGTCAAAAACCACTCCCCCAAACTGAATATGTTGCATGTCCTCATGCAAAAGAGGAGTTGTCATCTTAGTTGTGAACAACCATTTCCCCCAAACTGAGTATTTTACCTTCCATTCATGAAATCAAGTGACCTTTGGGACTGCTGTTTTCTTGTATCTGCACTATCACTGTCAACATCCAATTTTTATATATGTGCTAGCTGGAAACACATCTTAGACTTATAAAAATGACTGTAGGCTGCCTGAAAAATGACTGTATGCTCATTGAAATTGACTGTGTGAGCTCGATTTTTTATTCCCCATGGTTGTAGTTAAGTGCTTATAATGTATTTTAGAACCATTTTCTCATCAAATTCATGGCAAATTCTATTGCAATAAACCACAATAAATTTCATCCATTCTCATGGTTGAATGAAGGCTGCTAGAATTTTCCAAAATGTTGTGCCCTTATCATGGAGTGCTTTGTAACACTTCAAATAATGCCAAGCATTCTTTTGCACATTCCACAACAATCAAACTCATTTCAGAAATTCTGTCGAACTTAACAAATGACCAATGCTGAGAGTAATCATTACCTTCGTGCTGCTGAGATACACTTCACATCAGACCCTCAAAAGCTGCTACAGGATTTCCATTGTGCATGTATCATGCTCATGCTCATGCTCAAGACTTATGAAGATGTGAACCATTATGTGCACCACTGAACAAATCAAAGAAATCATGCATTTGTTTTCTATCGTGCTTGAGTGATAGCATATTCTTGAGAATGAATGGCTTCTACATCAACTTTTCATGTTGTAGGTTCTTGTGTCCAGCCTATCATTTTCTTTCAATAAGTGTATCAGCTGCCTTATTTCTCTTCATTATTTTTATATGGCAACAGAGGACCGTTTTGTACTGCTGGTTCTTGTGTGGCAACAGCGATGATTCTTTTCTTACTGTTGGTTCTTGTGTGGCAGCAACAAGATTTTTTCTTACCGCTGGTTCTTGTGTGGCAGCAGCAAAATTTCCTATTGTTGGTTCTTGTGTGACAACAATGAGGTATCCATCTTTTTTTATGCTTGGCCAGTTGGGTGCGTGAGATGTTGGGTTGGAATCTGAAGGGGATGTGCATGAATGATGAAGTGTTATAATTGAGTGGGAAATGATGGAAATGGATGGACATAATATGCTATATAGAAAATGGAAATGGCTAATGCTTAGTGGTTCTTCATGAAATTTTCCTAAATCTTTAATAAATAAAAAACTCATGCTATTTTACCTCAAGTTTTACCTCCATGGAAGCCTTGGTTGACATGAATGGACTGGTGTATGCTGGAGCTATGTAGCTGATCCAATGTTGAGACATGTATATTAGAGTTGAAAACTGGATGAGATCGAATTTGATCCATGATATTGTGCTGGTTGCATGTAAAACTAACTGCTGAGACAATTGATGAGCAGAAATTCTACCATAGAAGCAGAAAGTCCTTTCTCTTATTCTGAAAATCAACTGCTGAACTGAAAATGGAAAGGAATTGCAAAACTACTGAACAAATGATGCTGCAAATCATTGTTGAAACCATTAAATCACATAGTCTTCAACCGCTACAAAACCGAGGTACAATTCTTACCATGCGAATGAATGTGCTGAAGTCGAGCATGGAAAGAAATCATTGGATTACCAGCCATTAATGTATGCCGTTAACCAATGTGAAGAAACTCACCTTTGATGACAGTGAGCTCTAAAGTACCTTAGTGCATCTTGACAGGTACGAATGGATGTGCTGGAGTCGAGTCACCTGCAAGATTTGTCAATCAAGAGGCATTGATGAATCCCTATGATTAACAACAAGGAAATCTGCCATTGATTCATGCAGATACCAGGGCACTATAAAAACTCTAATCTCGATCCCAGATGATGTGTTGGAGTCGATGGGACAAGACCATTGGAAGGTGGACCTTAATGAATTCCACATCATCCAATACGAGTACAAAATACATGATTTGTGAAGAATCATAGTGAAAAATAGAACCAACATAAAACTTAGAAGTGGAAAGTATATGTGAAGTCATGATGTAGTAGTGATGGGAAATAAAACGGTTATGGTGACTACATAAGCAGTGGAAAATGGGACTTTGACATGAATGGATTTTTGGGGTTTTGAAATGAGAAGGGTGAATGAATCTACCATAGGGAAATTGGCTTCTTGAGGGGTTTCTTTCAGCCACAAGTCGGATGACAGATGGCTAAAAATGATTATTGGCATGTAGCAATGAGACTTGACTTCAGGAACATTGGACTCTGTATGGTTTGCACATCAATCTCTCCATTTTTTTTATGTTCTCAATCCATTTGCAAATTGATAAAAAGTCTTCAAGAGTCACTCATGCATGCATTGACCTTCTTCTTCCAAGGACCTGCAAAACCTAGCATTTGCCTGCAATAAAACATGAGATGATGGAAGAAGAGAGATGATTGGTCTCTCTTCACCCAATCACTTATGAAAAAAAAAACAAGCAATTACTCATAAAACAAATCCAAAGAAAAATGAACAAAGCAAAATCCATTTTATACCTGCGGCAGAGCAATGTTCATCTAGACTCACCAACGGTATTTTGATCATAGCTTCTTCGTTCCTTGTCCAATTTGAGTGATTCCAAATCCAAATTAAAGCAAATTCATAGGTCTATTTCCATTAGAAACAGGTTTTTATAATTCTAAGTAATGATGTTCCAAATCGCTCAGTAACAGCCTGCATGATAAGGTGTTTTTCTTTCGAATTTTTGACTAGACCAACAGTCACGGTTTTAGGCTTAACTTTTTCGTTTGATAACGGATTGATGTGATTCCAATTGGAGATGAAAGTAGATTAATTTAGGTATCTCCATTAGAAACAGGTTTTGAATCCAATAAGAATTGATGGGTCAAATAAGCCAATGAACAGTCTAGAAAATATACTTTTAGGAATGCAGAATTAGGACAGGCGATCGGTATTTTGGTCATAAAATTTGCGCACGACATCGGAATGGAGTGATTCAAATTGATTTGTAAACTAGATTCATAGGAGAATATACCAATGAAACAGGTTTGCAAAATATATCCAATAAGGCATCCAAAAATTGACTGTCCCATTTCTGTTCCTAAGCTGCCAGCTTGACACCCTGTTAGTATTTTGGCCATAAAATTTTCGTTTGACACCCAATCGTAGAAATTCAAATTGTTTTGGAAACTAGATTCAAAGGGCTACTTGGGATATAAACAGGTTTTAAAAATAAGTTCATTTGGTCTCCCAAAAAATGACTGTCCCGTCTATGTTTCGGTAAAATTTTCAAGCCAAAATGTCACCAAAAATTTTATAATCGAAAATTGACCCCAAAAAGTGATTGGAATAGATGTGAATGTTTTTAATGATGTATATTTAAAAATAACACACATCCATACCAGAAATTTCAAGCATTGAGCACCTGGATTTACTTGCACAGTCTGTTGCAGCCGCAGCTGTAGCATAGTCACAACCAGTGTTGCAGCTCACTGTTGTAGCTGAGAGTAATCACTCACAGCGGGGTGTTGCAGCTAGAAAATTCATGTCAAATTTCAAGCTTGAAGAGTTCCATTTGTATACCTGTGTCTTTGCGCTCGTGTAATCATCAATTACTGCATGAAGTGACTTTAAGAAAGACAAATTAACATTAAGCACATTGTGTTCAGGAATTAGAGAATGCCCATTTGCGTTAGTTTTACAATTTGTAAGAGCAATATGGTCTCTAAAATTTGGAAAGTGTAAATGTGTGGCTGAGATCCACTATCGAATGTTCAGAGTAGGAGTTACACTGAATTGGGGCATTAATCACAATTACTACTTTGCATAATCAACCTGTACATCGTTAGATAAAATATTCAAAGCATTCAACTCCCTCTTAAAAATAACAACCTGTAATATGCTTTGTGCAAAAACACATCAATCAATTAAACAAAGTCCGGCACTCATCAATTATTGTGTGCAAGTGTTCATGAGGAGCAAGACGTGGTTTATGCGCATTTGTAGGGATTCTTTCTCAGGGTTATTTTGCTTTCATTAAGTTTACTGCGCGAGAGAAACACAATTCAAATAGCTCACCTTTAATTCAATCATGTGAAAAAAATGATCATGAAAAACCAAAATTCTAAACCCACTGGAATACCCTAGTTTGTTGCAATATTGAGCATAATTATTAATATCTGAGATGGTTGCATGCAGTCTGACCTTAATCAGCAACACTTTTCCAAACAATGAGAAAGAGATAGGGAGGAATGCCGAAATTGTATACCTTTGAGACACCAAAATGTTAGGCAAGTAGCAACGGCATTGCAGGCTGTTCAACGCGCAACTACATTCATGGAAGTAGCAGGCACGCGCAGCTACACTCAAATGGTTGTTAAACGCGCAGGCTGTTCAATGCGTAGCTATACTCCAATGGCTGTTCACCGTGCAGCTGTTCAACGCGCAGCTATACTCCAATGGCTGTTCAATGCGCAGCTGTTCAACGCGCAGCTGGGTTGGGTGCGCTCCTCCATCCTGAAATATCAAGTGGATAATCGTTGCAACTTTACCGATCGAAAGGAGAAAGTGGGACAAATCGAAATTGGGAAATTGATGACAAAAATGACTTAAGCATTTTTGTTAAAATAGTCAACAATTCCAAAGCATTCATGAAAACATCTCATACCCATTCTTCATCTTTCTAATTTCTGATCTTCCGGATCGCAACAAGGCACAGGAAGAGAGCATACTTATTCAAAAATAAAAATAAAAAGCCAAACAAAAGCATGGTTTTATTATGATATTCTGTCCTACCCTATTCTACTTGGAAATATAAAAAATGTTTAAGTGTATGCATATTTCCAATGGAGCCATTTTCGAAAAAGTGACTCAAGCATGCTCATACTCCCAATAGAAAAATATAACTTTATGAATTCTAAGATATGAGAGATCAACTTCCCTTCAAATGATGGTGCCAAGAATTGGTGAAGTATGAAATGATGCTGCAAACTGATGACAGATTGAAACCAAGCTTCAATATAGTCTTTGTTCCCTTGATTGCTCATGGATGTTACACCATGAAGATCCTTATTAAACTGATCTTCCTCAATGCATAAGAGTTCCGGATCTACTGATGTGAATGATGCTTTTGGTTTCAATGGTTGTTCTTCATCAAATATCACGCGTGTCTTGTTGATCTTGTCTGCTTGCTTATGAGGATTAGAAGAAACTCCATCTGCAAAACTTGGATTTAAAACATGTTCAGGCCTCGTATGGATTTGCTGCAACAACGCACAGCCTTTTTGCAATGGTGTAGATGAGATAGAACAAGAGGGAAATGTAGAAACATCTTGCAGTTCAGCACTGTAAGCATATTGTATTGCTTTATTATGGTTAGGGTGGAGGGTTGATCGGACAGGAAATTGTGTTGGGTACCAAGGAGTTTGATGAGAAGATAGATGTGGCTGATGTAGATGATTGATTTGTGAGGTTGATATTGAAGGACCCACTTGTGTTGCAGCATGAGGGAGAGTGGCCATATGATCATAAGATGGACCATTCCAACCTTGTGGGTAAGGTAGGTAAAAGTTAAATTGAGGCTGCAACAGCTGCCATGGTGGAAGAGTATTCAATGGCTGGGTATGAGAGTAAGGAAATAGAGGGATAGAATTTCGAACCATAGATGTAGGCCATGGTTGACATGACTGTTGAATGAGTTGGCTGCAACTCCCAGATCTCTATGATATGTTTCTTTCATCTTTGGTAAGGAGGGACAATGATCTGTGGAATGATTCAAGTCACATATACCACAGCTTTCAAGACTATCAAAAGGGAAATCCCTTGCTTCTCTTATTTCCTCCTGCTTTTCCTTATCCTGCAAAACACTCGATTGTAAATCAGCCTTAGAAATGTCAAATAAATTGCTAATTTCAGATCGTAAAACTCTTGTTTTTGCAGCAGATAAAGATAAAAGTTCCTTAGAATTCTTACCAGTCTTGAAGTTTCCTCTTGAATGCCTTCTACATAACTCACAAATATCATCATATGCTAACTGAAATACATTACCTGTTCCGATCAGATTCAATATTTCTAAACATTCAGCTTGGATTCCCTTGAGTAGAAGTGTTTTTAAGATTTCCTTCCCCAGATTCCTCTGTTTGGATCTTTGGAGGTTATATTGAAATCGTTCTATGTATTCCTCCAGACTCTCTTCTTCTCCTTGTGTCATTTCGAAGATGTCTTCATTGACCCTGCAATAATCTTGGTACCTTTTCAAGAACACATGTTTCATGTCTTCCCAAGTTTGTATACAATTCCCACCGAGGCTCATGAACCATCGGAGGGCTGTTCCTTTAAGAGTAAGGGAAAATACATTCAACTTTTGATCATTAGCACAATAACCATATCCTCTACAAAGTACTTCAAATTGAAATAAAAATACATCAGGGTCTTCGTTTTCCAAACCG
>LPNX011163282.1:69427-109006 GCA_001517045.1 Pseudotsuga menziesii | reverse complement strand
ATCCATGAACTTCCATCAATGCAACATGACAATACACCACTGGATGGAATGTTACAATATTATAGGAGAACCAGATGATGATGATCTGCTTGAGATAAACATACCTGAGTCAGAAGGTATTCATGCAGTGGAAGGAGCTAGTATGTATGGTGACCAATTTCTAAGTCCACTCAAGATTAAGAAAGTAAATATTGTGTCGTCTGAAAATCCAAATTTTTCCAATATTGGAGACTAATGGGAAAGATCACTGACTTACTACATGAATTTCAGGATTTGTTCCCTACCAAATTTTCTAAGATGAAAGGTATAGTTGGGGACCTTGGTTAAATAAGGTGTATGTGTGCAAATACACCTTATCCTACTAAATGCAACCTAATCATGTATATATATACATGACAAGACAGGTTGGATATCATTAATTTCACAAATCCAAGAGAATACGACGACGAGATTTTTGGTCATGTCTAGCTTTATGGAAATAACTACCATTTAAAGTGACAGATAATTAGTGGCATAACACAAAAGTTTCTATAATGAGTTGGCAGTATGCCCATGTTCCCGAAAGGACGGATTCCTTTCTGATTAATTGTTCGTGTGTGCAAAGAACAACTTGGGAAAATTGAGGTATACTATCAAACTTTGCAACCAATACTCCTTTCATCCTGTGTGCAAAAGAGAAGAGATATTATTGTCTGCAAAATTGAGACTCGAACTGGGTTGGTCGTCGTATCGTTATTTCCATTTCTAGCACAAGTATGGTTGAGTTTGAGCCTGCATCACCCACCTTACTTATGGAAGATACCACTGGTTATGTCCCATCGCATGCAAAAGGGCCACCAACCACTCAACGGGCTGCACCAGCTGCTGCACAACCTACTCCAAGAATATATCTGAACCCTGTTAAGCCTTCTGGAAAGACATACCAAGTCCGTCTGGAACCAAACGAGGAAAACACACTGGTAACCAAAAGAGGAAGGGAAAATCATCAACGACTCCAATGCCACCCCCACAAGAGGAGGAATATTTTGAGACAATAAATTTGATGCCACCTTATATCCCTCCAAGACATAATGATGCACCGAAATTTACAAACCCAAAGAAGGCATGGGCCCCACTGATAGTGCCACTGGTACCCAAAGAAATGAAGGTGTTGAAGGATATTATGTCGAATGTGAGAAAACTATCTTTTGTTGATCATGATACGAAGAGACAAATAGACTTGGACCTCCAAAACTACATGGATACTGTGTAGGACACACCCAAAGCACCCAAACAATTTGTTGCAAAGGAATGGGCTAGAGGATTGGAATAGTCTGGCATATTATCGTTGTTATATATGCTGCGTTTTGGCCGCAATACACAAATAAACACATGTGTTAAGCATTTATTGGTATTTTTCCATGGTGGGGTCTTATGGCTTGGAAAGCCTATACCTATGGATATTGAATTGATCTCAATCATCACATGCCTACCATTCACAGGGAAGGACCCAACGCCACTTCTCAAAAATGATCAAGAAGCGACAATAGTTGCGCGAATGAAGGAAAAATATGACGTGGTAAGAAGTAAAAGAGGATTTCTAATCAAGTCCATTAATAATTACACTGTCCGCTTTGTTGCAAAAGTGTTGGAATCCAAGTTACTTGGCAAGATCTGTCTAGACCAATGTACTGTGGGAGCAATTATGCTTGTTGAACTATGTGCGGAGGGAGTTCAGATCAATTGGTGTCAATTCTTTTTGAATGAGCTATTACAAGATTCCATTGATGTACAAGAAAAGGGTAGGGAATTTCACTACTCATGGATGTTAGTTTTGATTTCATTTATAGCATGGCCCGACCCACCAAACTACCAAGGGGTAGATATGCTAGTGAAGTGTAGGGGAGCGAGATATCAGAACATTTGGTTTGAAAAGGAAAAAAAGGAATGACAGATAGAAAATAATATTGAATTCTTTATGCATGGAGAAGCTATAAGGAACCAAGTAAAGAATGTGTATATATTAGATAACACCAATGTTCAGCGATTTCATTAGGTTTCTATATTTGATATTGGTGTGCACCATATTAACATGCAGCAACGCCAAGACCAGCAGCGTCAAAGTTTGCCAACCAAATTAATAATGACCGAGGAGGAGATTGAAGTAATTGTTAATAATTTCCCAAAGGAATGGCGTGTTCCGGTGCCAGAAGATCAAATTAGGAAAGAGGATGAACAACTACAAGAAGAAAACCCAGATGAGGGGAAGGAAGAACAAAATCCATAGGAGGATTTGGACTCCGCAGAGAGTCATTCCTACTCGACTTCAACAAATCCAGAAACAAAAAAGGAATGGGGAGAACCTCAAAAAGAACAAGTACAGTCCATAAGGAAGAAAAAGAATATGAAGGCTGACAGAAATGAAAATACCATTAGCTTGGATAGTGAAGACGTGCAAATTATGACTGAGGCAATAGTTGAAGCAATGCAGAACAACTTCAAGAAGAGCTTTCAGGTACGGTTACTAATCTTCTCAAAGCCTTGTGTAAAGCGATTGAAGATGTTAAAATTGTTTTCAACTATCCAGTCCCAACCAAGGAGTCATAGGATCCACCAAAGACTTCAAAAATAGAACAAACTGCAATACCAATTTCAGCCCCACCAATAAAGGTGGAAGTGTCCCGAGGAGTTATTGATCTAGGAACTCCAAAGTTTAATGATGTTGTCAGGGACATCGACCAGATAACCATAGATTTCTCATCCATGGAGATAATTGAAGTATATGCAATACATAGTGTTGTAGATTCATAAATAAAAGTGCATGAACATGCCTTGGCTAAGCAAGTGAAGATGCAGATAAAAATATCAAGAAAATGAAACTAGTGGTACAGGAATTTGAATAGAAGATGAAGGCATGGGAAGAAAACTATCAGAAAATCGATAAGAAAGCTCTTGCCTGTAATACATTTGCAGCAGTCGGAATAACAAAGGAAATGACACCAGACACCAAAGTTACTAGACTTGGCGCAATAGCTGAAGACCTTAGGAGGAAGGTTACGCAACTTAAAGAGCAGGTAAAACCAAGAACATCCCTGCAAGTAATAGAGGAAAGAGGATAAGCAGCAATTGAAGCTACGAAGAAGATAGAAAAAATAGAAGAAGTATGTGCCAAGGTTGTTGACCAAATCTCTTAGACTTGGGAAGACCTAATGGATGATGACCAATCACAAAAAATTGCAAATGAGTTAACTTCGCTTAAAGCAATTATTACTCAAATAAGGAATGACATGAAGCAGCTACCCTTAGCGCAGAAAATGGCTAAGGCAATGAAGATGAGGAAATTGCAGTAGCAAATAATAGTGTTGCGCACACAATAATAACATCATGAGGAAAAGGTGGAAGACTTGTCGGCTCAAGCGAAAAGAGTTGCAGGAGTCATTCATCCTATACATAAAAATTTGTGTGATGAAGCGGCATCAGTAGAAAAGATAATGTTGAAACATGTCAATTCTGACCTGGTGGAACAATTGCAGAAGACAGAAGAAGAAGTGCATGTAGAAGCAGAGTGAGTGGTGAAAATCATGGAATATTTTCAGAGTAAAATCAACGCAAGGCAATACATGGAGGAATAGCTTCGAGTGGCTTAGGACAAGCCACAAGTGAGTGTTGGGGGCCTGTTGGGACTAGGGACAACAAGGTAGAATTCACTAAGAATTCTTCCTAAGTATGGAGAAGATCTAAAGAAGAAGAAGAAGGAGTTGAGACAAAAGTAGCGACAGAAAAACAAGAAGAGAAAGGAAGTTGTGACAGAAGCTGTGAAAGGAAGGAAGAAAAAGGAAGAGGTGCACCAGAAGAGGAAGTTGCACCATATGAGAAAGACACGACATAAGGAAGGAGTGTGACAAGGGAAGGCGTGGCAGAATAACAGTATCATAAGGCGTGCAAGTAGAATAACTGCTAGAAAATGACAGTAAGGTGTAATGGTTAGAAAGTGGCAGGCCTTAAATATTGTGGGTACGAGTTCAACTAGAGCCGGCGGAAACAACACGTATGAAGGTATCTTTGTAAGTCAGGATGTTAGTGCCTCCTGTTAGGTGTTACTATAATAGGAAAGACATCATGTTGTCTAGATATATAGGAATTTGGCTGAGAAAGCGACAAAAAAAAAGTCTGTAACGAGTCTGTAATGAGTCTATGAAAGAAGGAACCCGAGTTGTATGTGGGTTATCTTCTCTACTGTGAGGTTTACTATTGTTAGCTTCTCAGTTGTTGGCTCTGTATTTTTCTGTTGGTATTGCTGAGTGCATATGAGTTGAAGAATTTACAGCTAAGTGCGCAGAAGAGTGGGAGAGATTGAGTTGATCAAGGATGTGTGTGGATCATTAGTAAAGCTAAGTAGGAAGAGAGCAGAGAGAATATCAGAGAGAATGAGATGAAGGAAGAGTTTGTAAAGATAGAGAAGAATATCTAGAACAGATTTTGCGACTTAGTGCGCAAACGAAAGGTGCATATATTTCCTCATGTAAGATGAAGAGCACCTTTGTGGTTTTTTCCTGGATGGGTTTCCGCATTATATTCTGTGTACATTTATGAATGATCATGCATGTGTTTGAGTTATCTGCATAAAAGCTGCGTTGAATGGATGATTATAGATGTTCTTATAAATGAATAGATGTATATCAGCTGCATTGTGTCAATTGAATATGATCATGTTGCACAAAGATTGTTGATATAACAAGTTGCATAAGAGAAGTCGGTTCACGATCTAACTGTTCACAATGAACTTAAATAATACACCCACGTAATTCATTGAGAACCTTCGTAAGGGGCCAAGGTACCAGAAATCCCCCACCCAACTATGGAAATGTGGTTCTGGCAATTGGCCATCAAGAGAGATATCTCGGGTGAGACTGCATCTACGTCGCAGCTGCTGCCGACCGAGTTCTGCTCTATTGGGCCAATATCTTGGGCTTTGTTGTGTTAAGCAGAAGGGATTGAACCTAGGTCAAGATACTGGAGGAGGGAGAAAAGACAACGAACCCCCTTTGCCAAAGAAACTCATATAAAGGGTGGGTTTAACATAAGCTTAAACAAATAAATGTTATATTTAGAGTGCATCTAGGACTAAACCATAGGTCTAGGCTTATATACTAGATAATCAAACTAGTATTTTAATAAACTCAAAGACTTAAACATCACCTTGGCGAGGCTATGACCAAGTCGTCACTATAAATGGAGATAGCGCTAAACAGAAGACACACCCTGCCATCAAACATTAACAAGTCTAGTTAAAACTTATCCTTGCCATCGAATAAAAAGTATGTCATGACAAATATGAATGTACTACGACCAATAGATTCATCTTACAACAAGAATGAATAATAAATCATACACAATTTTTTTTAATAGAAATTATGGGTATGTGACACAGTAACTGCTTCATGGGCGACAACATCATCAAATGTTGTAATATTGTAAGCGATAGATATTGTTGTATCATTAAATGTTATATTGCAACTATCACCCACATGTGGATGACCACTCTGGGATTTACCATCAATTTCTTGAGATTCATTTTCTTCTTCTCTTGCAGGGTCTACCAAATTTTCATCTTCATCTTCTGTAATTATTGTTGTCCCATCATGACTGCTCCCCCTTACACCAAAATTCATGTTCAAAATATTCCAAGCCTCTTTGGTTGTTTTGGCTGGTGCAATTTTATACAAAATACTCTCATCCATATCTTGATGAATGAGACACAATGCTATTGCATCATTCTTCTTATCTGCTAATAAATTATCTTTATGATTCTTTGACATGGATTCAAATACTTCTTGGTCTGGTTCTTCAAAACCATTCAGTACTATATTCCACAAATCATCAACACACAGCCTAGTCTTCATTTCGATTTACCAAAACTCATAGTTCCTACCTGAGAAATATGGGAGATGATAAAAAATATTACTCCAGTCATCTTGTGACTTTCTTTCAAAACCAACTACTTCAGCACGTTCCTCAATACATGTCCCAAGTATTTATGTAATAACTTGGCCAATTTCTTCTACATTATAGATTTTCTTCTACATTATAGATTTTCTTCTTTATTGTCCTAGTCCGTCTAGTCTTTCCCATTTCTTCTTTCTTTGTTTTGCTTATATTATTGTCTTCACGTTAAGCTTATAAAATATTAGTTTCAACCTTTCAAGGATTACATTCACCTTAGTATACTTCCACCCAACTTCAACGTAATTTCTTCATCGGTTAACACAAGTTTTTTTTTTCCAAACTCCAATAAATTATCATAAGAGATACAACTCTATCTTCATACTTTATTATTATTATTGGCAGCTACACAAAATTTCCCTCTCCCCATTTTTTAATTTTCTTTTTTGTCAAGGCTAAGGCTTTATTTTATGTTTTTTGTTCAACCACTTGACCTCCTTTTTTTAATATTCAACCTTTTTTCTCTTAAATGTTGGTCTTTAAAAAGTTTATCGTGTTCACTCCAAGATTTATTTTCTTGTTTTTGTTCAACCACTTCACCTCGTTTTTTTTTAATGTTCAACCTTTTTTCCCTTAAATATTCGTCATTAAAAAGTTAAATGTGTTCACTCGATAACTTTTAAGACTTTCTCATTTTTTTTAAATGTTCAACCTTTTTTCCCTTAAATATTCGTCATTAAAAAGTTAATTGTGTTCACTCCATAACTTTTAAGACTTTCTCATTTTTCTATTTCTACTCTTTTTAAAATGTGTCCTATTCTCCCTTTTACCAAATGAAAAAGTTAAAAAGTTAAGTGTGTTCACTCCATAACTTTTAAGACTTTCTCATTTTTCTATTTCTACTCTTTTTAAAATTTGTCCTATTCTCCTTTTTACCAAATGAAAGTTTCCCAGTTTCCCCTTTTTAAGGAAAATATTGAGGCTATTAGGGTTTCTCTAAATCACTATCAACCTTCCTCTTTTTAATTTAAAAACTTTACTTGTGTGACCCCTTTTTGTAATGCTTTACCTACATGCTTGTGATTTATGAGGCTTAAAACATAGGTAAGACACTTTACCCTTTTTACGAACACCAATATAAGTTAACACTTTTTCATAACAATTAAACACACACTCTAGTGCATGTGCAATTAATGTCAGATTTCAAAAGTGACTTAGGATTTTTTTCATAAAATATTCCGCATACCAAATAACCTTCGGTCACATCATTCCTGAGCTATGGACAATGGTTTTTAACCGTCCATCCCCACGGTAAATCTGAGCGGTAAAATAAACTTTTAATTAGTTTTTATTTTTATGAGGTTTTATACAGATACATTTTTCAAGCTCCTCCGCATTTAGTGAGAACCCTTTCACTCTTCCACGAGCTTCTTGGATCCTTCAACAAAATCAATGGCGGCTTCAGCCCAAAAATTATAATCTGTAGCTTGGGATTTATGTTATTGCACAAGGCTCTAGTTAGCTTCCTTCTTTAATATTTCGACTCTCTAATGACTGCAATCTTCCTTTCTACGCGTGTGGAGATAGTTTTGCAGATCTCTTCTTAATCTTCTAACTTTATTCAACTTGAAGAGAGAGTTTTGGAGTGATGCTTGAATCCAATGGTCACAAACCCATAATTTCTTTTAAAAAAAAAATGCTTTATTATTTATTATTCATCCTTGTCATAACATGTAAATATTGGTGATAGCACATTTATATTTTTTGTTACATATTTTTATTCTCATGCATGGATAAGTTTAACTCGACAAGTTAATGGTTGAATGATAGGTTGAGTCTTCCGTTTGGCGTGGTCTCCATTTGTAGTGACGACTTGGTCGCAACCTCGCCAAGGTGATGTTTAAGTCTTTTTAAGTTTATTATAAAGGTTTGATTACTTGGGACAAAGCCTAATCCTATGGCTTAGTCCTAGATATGAATATTAGTTTAACTTGGTATAAACCCACCCTTCAAGACATTTGGTGGTTGCAGAGATGTTTTAAAATATTGATCGTAGTATGTTAAACTATGTTGGGATCTTGTAATGACTTAAGCCATGGTTTAAGGCCTTAGTTCGTAGGCTTACATATCATGGGGTGATAATTTATAAGGTTTGATATAAAGTTATATGTTGGTGACATAAGTGAATGCCAGCGATGAAGGTTTTAATGGCTTATACTAAAATTTAATGCATTAGTCCTGGCTGCGAGTTGACAGTACAACCAAGCACAGTCAAGGACTTGGCTTAACCCATGCTTTGTGGCCCAAGGTAGATCTCAACACTCCACTTGTCAATATCTAGATCAAGGGTTTTTCATAGGGTTTAATGCGGCTTTATGTTGTCATGAAGGTTTTTGTTGCATTCATTTGGTCTGTTTGATTTTTGTTGATGTTGCTCAGACGCTCCATGGCTACGGTGCAACATTCCTTGCCCTTCGTGGTCTGTTAAGGAAAGTTTGGCTTCTGCTCTATAATTTTTAAGTGTTTTGGAGGTTTTATTAGTGGATTAATGGTGAATGTGACTGCCATTACATCATCAACCTTTCTTGGCTCGTTGTGTGGTTAAAAGGGAAGCCAATCACACTCTTTCGAGTTCTAGCAAAGGCTTTGCAACCTCCAAGATTTAAAACAAGTAAGGAATAAAGAATTACTTCCATCGTTACTGTGCCATTTCAATTTTAAGGGTTTATTAGTTAGATACAGAGTTTGACTTAAATGTTTCTATTGTTTTGCAAGCAGATGAGGAAAGAAGATTAAGGAGGAGCCGACCCTTGGCACTCCACGCGACGGCACTCCACGCGACTTAACAAGGTGAGTTCTTCCTCTCTTGTTGTTTTTTAATAAGATTTACATTTATAAATTGGAGTTAATCCGACTCTGTCATTTTGTTGACACCTAAAGTCAATGTATGTGCTAAAGCTTTGGAAAAGGACTAGTTCACCTTCACAACCCAAACTCATAATGCAGGTAATGATTACAATTGGGTTTTCTTTATCTTTCCATAGGTTACAGTTTTAATAATGCACAGATTAACAATGTTTACATGTGAATGCAAGTCACTAAGCATGGCCTAGCGAGAGTGGCGACAGTGTCACCTCCTCTCAGGCGTCCTTCTTCTATGTCCAAAGGTGATGGATTTACCCAAACTCTGTTAAGTAGGAAGAATAAATATGTAATTTATGGTCATCAAGGTCATACTAACACCACTAGGTTTTTTGCATGTGAACACCAGCACGATGTGGCTTGTGGACTGTACTTCTCGATCGTCTATCAGTCATAAGGTAAGACTCTTAATAGGGTTTGTCGTTAAAATGGTTCCTCATTTGCTTTGACTCGCAGTCAACGGAAAGATAAGGCTTTACATCTACTGTGAAGATAAGTTTTGTTGTTAATTCATAATGTGTATTGGGTCTGTGCTTAGAGGTATTGGTTTCGTATGAGGGATTCGTAGCCTCAACACTCGCTATATGTTGATTTTTATAGTAGTTTGATATGTGATTTGGTTCCACGACCAAAATCAATTTTTATTTTTATGTAATGTTTAAGTGTTAAGAACTAATTTCTACATTCGATTTAGGGGAAAAGCTTGACCTTGCGGTCATGATTACTGGATCTTTAACTTTGATTTAGTTGTGGCTAAGATTTGGAAGCTTGGAACTTAATTGAAAAATGGTGCTTAGATTTTATATCATAATTCTATTTTTTAATTACTTCTTGAGCCAAATTCACTTATGTCTGGGTATGGAAACCTGAAAACAAGGACTGAGCATTTGTATTCGATTATGTGCTTAAATCCTATTGATGTGTTTTGTAGATCTTACTGTTTGTTTTGATTTGTGGATAAATCTCATTTTATGTTTAACTCGATGTGCTCACCGCCGAGTTTGAAAACTCACCTCTACGATTTGGGCATTGATTTGGTTAACTGAATACTCGGTTGGTAGATTGTGATACACTCATTCAGTTCTTTTATTTGTTAATACTTTTAGATTGGCCCTAATCTGTGTATGGAATCCAAGACATAGACTAGGTTTAAATATAAATATTTATGTATTGACTTAAACAAAGATAGACTATGTGTAGAATCATCGGATCCTAGAGGAATGTGATTAGTTTATACTAACTTAGATATGTTTTATTACTTTGATATACATACATTTATAATACATTGGTAAAGATATCTAGATATATTTAGAATATAGATAAGCTATGTGATTTCCTATATACTGTAAATAAATAACAACTTATACTAAGAGCATATTATTGAAAGAGATAAAAGGATTTAAAACAAACACATAGTATAATTCTTTAGTTTAAAAATGCACTTAGAATTCACATCTACGGTCAGACTGTGATTATTAGTACTAAACAGTTAATAAATTTAGTAAGGAACATTTCACCACTGTCGGGAAAATAGAACTGAAGTTGTCATTCCTTCGAACCAAACCCTAGAGAAACCAAATATTACTTGCTCTGGAACCCCTGAGCATGTTTGCTAAACCACAAGGAAAAATCCCTATCAATGCGCCATCTCTTTGCATCAACAGATCATTTCCCCATCCATCGTCAGCCTCCTGCTTATTCAATGGACATACTATTTTAGAGTATTTTTCCTAGGACTTGGTCATTTATGAAACTCTTGCTCCTTAGCACTCCACAAGGAGTCTTGACCTCATTTTGGAGAAGATGCCTCCTGCATCACTTGAGTTCTTACTTAGCAGTTTTCGCCATTTGTTATTTCCCCTTATGGGTCTGCAAACACTCTTTCAACAACTACTTCAGGTTCACTCTTTTAATTATTCAATAATAATAATAATCAATTACATTCATTTTGACTTTATCGTCAAATATATATAATAATTAACAGAACTTTGTTTTGGTGTATTACACCAATAACGTGCTATGATTACTCCTCTCACAGGTAGGATACACATTGCTTTGATACCAACTTGTTGGGAGCTTTCAAGCTATGATACCGATTCCTTGGATTGAGACAGCTTAAACCACACACATTTAGAGTGTAAACACATACACATATAGAGCTTGAGCTCAACACACCAATAAAATTAGGGAAATGCTCTTCCTCTATTAAGATCTATTAAGATAGGGAAATATCTCTACATACTTTACATACTTTCTCAGTGTTTTATTCTTTACATGGATATATAAGCAACCCCTATATTAGTTCAACCTATATACTAGTTCAAGAAGTTGTATTAATATGAAAACTTATCTCCATTTATGACTATCACATCTACTAACCAATTTTGTACATTATGCAGCTTACTTGTGTAAGTAATACATTTACTGACTTACTTAAATGTTACATGTTTACGTATGGCCCTGTTATAATGGCATAGTAACTATTCCACTTTACAGGTGTGGAGTAACTATTCCACTTTGCAGGTGTGAAAAATAAGAACTTTTACAGATCGCATAGCGTGCAGCGTTCAAAATTGAACCCTTCCTAGCCCTTCCAAAGGGTTCTATCCCTTCCTAGAAGTGTAAATTTAAAATTGCCCTTCAAAAAAAATTCGACATCTGAATTTTACCCTTCCAATTAAGAAGGGAATAATTTATATCAACATTTCAAAAGGGAAACATTTGAAATTACCCATCCATATAAATTTTTTAAGATGTTAAAATTTCTATGCTATAAAGTTCAACTCATCATTCAAAATATTGGAAATATGATAAATTATAATCACTCACTTACTCATGCTATGCACTCACTGCTTAGTTGTGCAAGATGACCAATAATCATTGATGACTACGAGACACTAGCCATCGAGATGTGACTTTGACTCTCGAGTCACTTGGGGATGCAATCTAAAGTGTGACAATGTGTCAACAACTACGACTATAACAAAAAAAGAACTACTAGTCTACTACTAGGCCTGAAACGAGCTCAAAGTTTTGTGCCTACTACCTATGTGAACCTCGCTACCAATGTCCACTCTTTTTTCATCAAAATGAAATTCAAAAGGTCGGTTTGATGAGTCCTCCTCTATAAGACTTCATTTCTTGCATGAATATCATGGACTCATTACAACTATAAACAAGACTCGATGTCATGCAAATACAAATAATGACATGTGGCTAGGATCACAAACTATGCAGAGGTCGATTTATGCATTGCTCTAGAGAAGTGTCACAAGGCATACGATATGGAGAGACAATGGTTATTACTCAAATTAAAAAAACAATTGTTGGCTCAAGAATACTCTTCAATTTGATGGGTGGCGTGATCATGATGTAATATCCCTCCGTCCTTCCAAATATTGTGGTTTCTCACAACATTTGTCCTCAGCACCACCAAAATACATATAAAAATTACTTGTCTTTACATCCTCTTCCCTTAAAATCCTCATCTCATAGTCATACCTAAGGATTATTATCCATGCACATCCTCACCTTATAATATAAATTAGGTCAAGGCATACAGACAACCATAACATATTAAATGTGTCAAGACGCAAAGAGTAAGAGACAAGTATAAGTAAGTCTTATATTAAATTTACCATATAAGTCTTTAATTAACACTATCAACTAACATTTAATACGTTGGATTGTTGTCATCTTATTATCACTCCTTACAAATGTGATTGCAAGGCATTTTTTTTAAGGTGAAGTCCATAATTTTAGGTCTTCCTCCTCATTATCATGCCTTTTGGTAAGACAATAAAGAGGGTAGTGGCCTACATTGGCATGGAAATTTTTTTTGACATAGAGGTATATGCATTAGATGTTTTCATTAAATAACTTAAATTACTACCTGTGACTGTCGATTCACTGAAACGTGGAATGGTACAAAACACAACAAATTTTAGAGCCATGAGCCCTTAATTACTCACACTTAGAACTTTCTCAAATCTAGCCATTAATTTAAACTTCTTTTGGTATTTTGGCTCAATTTAAAAGGCAGATTGTTGAGACTCAGACATGCAGTGAGTTGCAAGGATTCAATTGACTTAGGCTTGATTCCATTTCCCCTCCATCCCATACATGTATGCTTTCACGACAACTCTTGAACAAAAGAATTTAATGCCCTGAACCCGGTTATGCTAGCTTTGCTAGCTTGCTTTAGTATGAAGGAATTTTTTTAATGTTTTCTGAGCTGTGTATTATTTTATGTTAGGTGCCCATTCCTTATCATTCTTAGATCTCTCAAGCTTGGATTGCACTTGGATGACTCAATATGGTTAGGACATAGTCTAAGTAGTTTTTTTGTATAATAAAGTATGCTTCGACTCAAAAAATACAATAGAATAGTTGTTATGTTATTGAACTTTAAAATTCATGATACACATAGGAAAACTTAATTTGTTCAAAATAAGTTTTGTTGAAAATATATCATTTTTTCATGTAAATATTAAGTGATGCTTAATTATTAAAAATTGAAAAAACAATATTTTTTTTTGTATTTTTGGTGAAAGGTTTAGGTAATTTATACTTGTCAATTAAAAAATAAATTACAATTACTTACCAAGAATAAATGCCCTTCCATTTGAAATTAAGGCCTACCCATCAAATTTGATCACTGATAACATGTTTGGGAATTTTACCGTCTTGGAAGTTGGTGTGGCTCAAATTGACGGAGAAGAACATATTAAAACTTGATTGTAACATAAAAAAAAAAACAAGGACTACATGTTAGCTAGTCCCTAACGCTTAATTTAAGAATAGCTAAATTACAATATACAAAGAAAAATACATTATTTAAAATAGTCTTATAATTTATTTCCTATATTATATAGGTAAAAATATCAAATTAATATTATATATTTTTATATTGATAATACTTTTATCATTTAAAAAAATGTTATATATTTTAAAACATAAACTTCAATATTATACATTTTTCATCCTGCAAAATAATAAAAATAAATTATCATTAATTATTATGTATGTGTATAGCATTTTAAATGGTATTTTATTGCATTCATTAAATAAAAGATAATATTATATGTAAATTAAATAAATTCTCCTCTAGCATTTAGAATACATTTTTTTACTTATTAACTAAAAATAATATTAAGTTGATTTTATTAAACTAATTTGAAAGACAAAAAAACACTTAAAAAAATATGTATTCATTGATAAAAGTTAATAATATACCAACATGACTTAAACGAAATATCCATTAAATATAACCTTCCATTAAACAAAATATACTTACGAAACAGAACGCGGTTATAGAGTGTAAGCTTTGAATGTTTACAATTGAGCTCGGGAGCAGCGACGAGAGGAACTAGGGTTTCGGAAGGGGGGTGCTCCAGGGTTCCGTGGGCGTTGTGCTCACCTGCTTTCTGCGTTGGTGGCATTGTAGGTGATGGGGGGCTGGTATTGTGAGGTACCTTTGACCGAGGGTTTTGATTCTTCTTGTATAGGTGACAGCGGGTGCCTGTGACGCAAGGGGGGCGGACTGTGGTTTATTTGTATGCTCTGTGGTCTGCTGTAATGGGTTCGTTCTGGGTATCACGTTTCCGCTGAATACGTGCTTGTTCGTGGGCTGTCGGGGTTTGTACATAACCCTCGTGTGCTCGGTCGCTGTCGGCAGCAGACTTTTCTGGACATGGCCGGTATTGGTATCCTAAGTCTCGCCGTCGCTGTCGAGAGCAGACTTTCTCTGGCTTAGACCGGTATTGGTCTCGCCGTGAAGGGTTTCGGAGATATAGAGTATTTGTCAGTTTTGTCTTGCCGTTTATCTTGCCGGTTTTGTTTTGTGACCCTTTGGGGGGACTTGGGGAACGGGCTGGTTGCTTCTCTGGTCGAGGGTTCCCATGTGCTTGTACCAGTTTTAGTGGTCATCCGTAGCACAAGGGATTTCTTAGGTCTACATTGAAGGTTGATGGTTCTGGTTGTTGTCACCATGTGCCGGTATATTGCCTGAACCGTTTTCGTTATCAGTTGTTGTTGGGGTTGTGGTGTGCTCGCTTGGTCACCGGGGTAAATGGTGCGGTCCACGTGAGGTGATGGGAACGGCATGCTGGGTACTCTTCGATGCTCGGTACTGTAGGTGATGTACATTGCAGGGGGGACCATTGCACTTTGTTGGTGATTGGGGTTGGTAACATTGGGATTGGACAGTGTTTTCTCGGTGTTGGGAGGTATTGGAGACCTCAGTGGGGGAGGTATATAATTTCGTTGTTTACTGGTGGGGTTTTCCGGGGGCGGTATATAGCTTCGCTGTTTTCTGGGTCTGAGGCTTGTGCGGGGGTCCGAACCCCTGCGTGATTTTGACCGGAGTGTGGCTAGAGCATTGGTTTTTTCTCGATGGTCAACGTCGCGTGGGATGGTGAGTCGAACATTTCAACTTTACATTGGTATGTATCAGCCTTTGTCAGCTATGTGCTCTGCGTTCAGGTATACTGACTCCAGGTAGCTCTAATCGATTGCTGTGTTTTTATTTATACCTAGCTCTATCATCGGGGGGGGTTTATTTGTTTTCAGGTGGCTGCTCCGGTTGTGGATCTATTGTTGTTTCTTTATTGTTTTATGGAGTTCACCCTCTATGAGGGTTAGTACCAACCATTAAAAAGTGGGAAGTTTTGTCTTTTATATTGCTGCTTTCTCTGTTTTTTATACATCTGTGGACTGTTGGTTTTAGGTGGTGGGGTTTGGTGTATGTTTATGTACTGTGGCGATTGTGGTGAAAGACCTGGTTCTGTTACAGGTTTTCATCTGTTCTTATTACATTGGGCCTTTCACTGGTTACTTTGTACTTCTGTTGGAGCACATGTGGTGGGGTTTGGTATCTTAGTATATATTTGTTGTGGTATTTGAGGTGGGTGACTCCTGTATGTGGTACTAGTTTACTTTCTGTATTTTATTGTATTTATTACTTGAAGAGGGTGGCGTCAGGGTGTATTTGGCTGTCTCTTTGGGCGAGTATCTGGCTAGGACTTACTATGTTGGCCTGTATATACTTGGGGTTTTTTTTCTTTACTTGTCTGGTATTGGGGGGCCCTTGGTACTTTGGTTCCCTGCTCATGGGTGGCCCGTCTGTGGGAAGAAAATCCACTTACCCTGGGATGGGTAGGATTAACCATGTTTCTTGGCGTAAGGCAAAGGCTCTTAAGGCTTCTGCTCATAAGCCTCGATTCACTCTAGGTATTGACATATTTATGGACAGGGTGGAGAACCTCTGTCAGAGGGCGTTGATCGGAAGATTGGAATATACCACTTTAACTAAAGATGGTTGGGTTGACTGGGCAACCCATCATTGGAAGCCCATTATCCATTATGTTCCCTCTATCAGTCTGCTGGCAAACAATTGGTTGGTATTTGTTTTCTTGGAGGAGTCGGATGCTTCACTCATTCTGGAAAACCTTTGGCTGGTCCATGAGGGTTCTGTCATTCTGAAAAGGTGGCACTCAGGTTTCAACCCTTTGACTGAGAGGGTGGATGTATGACATCTCTGGGTCTTACTACCTACATTGCCCTTTCCACTCTGGAATAAGGATGTACTCATTAACCTTGCAAATCTTCTGGGTAGATTTGTTGCTTTGGAGAAGGACTTTCACCTTATTTATGATAAAAGAGTTGCTAAAATACTGGTAGAGGTGGATATTACCAAAGGACTTATTCCTGAAATCGAGATTGTGTGTGGGGAAGTTATCATCTCTTGGAGATTAGACTATTTGAACATGCCCTTCAGGTGCTTCCTCTATCATGAAACTGGTCACCTCAGGAATTCCTGTCCTAGTTTCTGCTCTGGTCAGCCTTTTAAGAAGGGTTTTACACATGCACTTGTCTCTGATTTGCCTTGCCCTGACTCTGCTCACTTGCCTTCAGCCACTCTGGAGATTTCTACTGAACCTGCGGACACAACCTCTCCTTGTACTAGTCCACTTCCTACTGTTCCCTTGGAGCCCTCTTCGATACCCTCTGTAATTGATTCCCGAATCTGGTGTGCTGATGTACTGGAGGACTCCACTGACCTTATTTATCACTCGTTGTCTCCCTCTATTTTCGATGATCTCTTGAAAGGTCAGCTAATGTACATCGAAGACATGGAAGTAGTTGTGAAAAATTCCTTTATTACCCCGGCGGTGAACTTAAACAGCGCTGTTGTCAGTGGACCCCCTCCCCTTACCTTGATACACTACCCTGCCCTCCCTCAGGTTTCATCTGACCTGATTTCCCCTCCATCTCCTACAATCCTCCCGAAAACTACTTCTTCTCACCCCTCGTCCAGTCCTCCTGAAGCACTGGCTTTTCAGGATCCCTCTCTTCTCTCTGCTCTTTCTATTTTCTCGGACAAGACTCCCATATCTCCCTCAACTTTACCTTTGGATTCTATCAGATTTAAGGATGTCACCATCAGGAAATCCAGGAGGGGCCAGCGGGAGGGTACAGGGGAATCTTTCTCCTATACTCCTCTCTCGACTCGTATAAAGCAGGCAGCCCGACTCTCCTCTTCATCACCTCCCCCCCGAGGTACTTAGAGCATGTACACCTGTTGAACCCACTTCCCCATGAAGATTTTATCTATGAATATTCGTGGTTTTGGAGGGGTGGCCAAACAAAAATCCCTTGGTTTTCTTTTATCTGTGCTTAGACCTGACTTGATACTTTTCCAAGAAACTATGTGCAATCATGCACAAGCTCTTTATTTGTTTTCCAAACTCAAGCATGGCTGGGAATTGTGTGCATCTGATGCTTGTGGTCTCTCTGGGGGTCTACTTGCAGGTTGGGACCCTCACTTGGTTCGCTGCAAAGCTTTCTCATCTTTGGTGGGCATTGTACTTAAAGCTTCATTTAAAGGCATGACTGAGCCTTTCACTATGATAAACTGTTATGGCCCCTATGTACAGCGTACTAGCTATTGGAACAGACTGGTATCTGGTGGGTTGCTGGGATTGCCTAACTTAATTCTGGCCGGGGATCTCAATTTCACCTTATCAATAGCTGAAGTATGGGGGCTCAAAGCCAGGTTGGATCCTTTGGCTTTATATTTTTTGCAGCTTATTTCTGGTAATTTGTTGGTGGATCTTTCGATGGACCCATGCACCCCCACTTGGAGGAACGGGCGATCTAGGGATGAGGGCATTTGCAAGAGACTGGATAGATTCTTGGTATCAGAATCTCTCTTTCCTTCCTTCTCCTCTTATATATCTTGGGCCTATCCCTCTAATGTATCAGATCATTATCCTATATGTTTGGAATGGGGACCATTCAGCCAGGTACCCTGCAAGCCTTTCAAATTTAATAGCGCTTGGCTGATGGAGGAGGATTTCAAGCATTTGGCCTGGTCCTCCTAGAATGAAACTCTAGTTTCTACAGATTGCAGCCATATGGAACTATTCACACACAAGTTAAGTAGACTTAAATGCTCTGTGAAAAAATGGGAAAAAACAAAGAATATTGAAAGGCAGCAGCTGATTTTGGATATAAATAAAGGCATCTCAGACCTTTTATTGGAGGGTTCTGGTATTTTATCTGTCACATACCCCAATTTTGTAAAATAATGTTAATTGTTTTAATTATATTCTTGAGACATTATGTTAAATTTAATGCTAAGTAGGAATTGATGACTCAGCAGAGTCAACAGAAATGGAATGTAATTCAGAATATTTTATTATTAATAAATAAATTGTGGAGACAACAGCATGGGAGAGCTGTTAAAAAGAGGTTACTAGTCAAACTGGTGGATGGAACTAGGTGGAGGGCAAAAGAAAAGTGGTAGCATCTTCAAACACTTCCTAAGTTGCCGGTGGCAACTTCCCTATATTTGGGATCATGATCCCCCAAGAAAGTGGGATCAAAGCAGGTGGCTCATTAAATGACAACTAACCCAAAAATACCTAGGCAATCTTTTAGAAGTACTCAATGAAGAGAGCTGAGGCTGCTCAGATATTTTCCAGAGAGAATTCATTCAGGTGAATGTTATTCAGGAAATTCATTGAGGAAAAAGGGAAAAACAGTAAGGAAGTTGTTCTGAGAGGAATGCTGCAGTAACTTGGTTATTACAGCTTTTTAGCTGGGAGAACTTACTGATAAGTTCTGGATTAATGCTGAGTTTGAAGACTGGTATCTGACTTTGCTACACCTAGTTCCAGCTAGGGAGACCAGAGCAAGCTCGGGGGTCCTGAGGAGTCGTTGTTTGAGCGCTCTCCAGGAGTTGGTAGGGAGGAACAGCCTCCCATTGTTGTTGTTGTCCTAGTTCAAATAGGTTCTGTCACTTAACTATTTTTGTTTTAATAAGTGTTAATGGATGAATGTTATGCTTATATTATATGACAGAAGAGTTAGCTAGTTTAGTAATGTAAATGTTTTAGTTTATCAATATTTGAATTTGTTGATGAAAAATAAAGACCTGATGTGTTTTTCCACATCTGGGTTTACTAGACCGTACTCCAGCACAGGGGTGGAATTATAGAAGGATGATATGACGATAATATAGAATGGAATGATAGTAAAATTATAGAGTAGTAACACTATGTTATTTGTAGAGGATTTTTCTTGGTATTGGGAGTAGTATTTTTCTGTACAGTTCTTGTTATTTACTTACTTTCAGTAACCTAAAGTGCTTTATAGATTTACAGTTTATTTATTTCGATATTAATGACTGTTTTATCTAAGAATTAAATGGAAAGACAGAATAGCCAGATTTCGAATTCATTCTACAGGTATTTCAGTTCTTAGCAGGATTCTCTTACAAAAGAACATATATAAATGTACATAGGTTATTCACTTAAATTATGTTTTCTCTAAGTTATTTATAAACAAAATATATAACTGTAGTTTATAATTCGTAAAATATTAACTGGGTAAAAGACTAAACTGTGCAGTAAACAGATTAAGTTCTTTTATAAATAAATTTTATAATTGTTAACTGGTTATTTTAAAAGAAAAATTTTAGAATATAGAAGATGTAAAAACACAGTAGATAAATAATAATTTATCTTGTTTTTATAACTAATAAAAAATACAGTTGATAATTATAACATTTATAGCACAGCTCTATAGATTATTATTAAATGAAAACAATGTATTATATTATAATATCACCAGTAAATGGAATGGAATTTATACAAAAGGGTTGTTCATAACAGATACCTTACTTACTGTAATAAAACACAAACTTATTATAGTGCAAGATAATAACTAAATGATAACATTCCAACTCTCTCCGATAAAAGTAACTAAGTATAATTAAACACAAGAATAATATTACTGATACATAAGGTATTATACTTATAAAATATTCATTTTATTATATGTATGGTATGAACAAAGAATGTAATTTAAAATTACTATGTACAGAAATAGTAATAATAGGTAATCTAGTCAAATTTTAATATTACAAGATCAAACATAATTTTTGTACTTGAAAAGAGAGTAACTGTCAGTTACTCAAGTACTTCACCATAAATATAAATTAAAAAAAATATAGAGTTACAGTATGCTCGTTCTATAAAGTCGATTTATTTAAAATAATTTAACTAAAATAACTTACAGAGATATGTTATTAACCTAGGATAAAATTCCAAGTTCATGTAAATTTTCTTTTGCGGCCGAGCTCACAGATTATCATTATTATTATAATACAAGCAAAGTAAGAAATAAAATAGCAGCAAAGCACAGTAAGCTTAAGATAACTGAAGGGACTGTGAACAACTTATGTATTAAGTTAGGGTTTTAACCCTATAAGTACAAAAAGAAAACTAACAAAATTTTAAAGTCGAGGGTTTCAAACCCCTTTTGTTTTCCAAGTTATTCATTAACTTAACATTTACACAGTCAAGCTAAGCAAAGAGTCTGAAAGACTTCTTAAGCCACGGCTTCTCCAAGTTTCTAACAACAGAACTAAAATACAGTTACGGCCTGATCTAGGGCCTCCTTACGCGGCTCAAAGGCCTCTTTAACTACTAGAAAATCAACAAAAGAAAGTAACAAGCAAACTGAAAACCCCAAGGGTGGCAATTTTGGCAACGCAACCATTTTGTTCCAGATGGACCAAGCAAATAGTAACGGCCATGGTTAAAAACCAGGCTTACCGTAAAACTTAAACTGCTGTTGAAATCTCGCACAGCCAAACGGAGGAAGGGGTCGACCTGTAACAAGAAGAATTCATTTAAAAACTGTTAGAAATAATTATATTTACACTAAAAACAAATCAATGAATAAATTTAAGGACTGACAGTCCTCTTACCAGAAAATTTGGGTAAGCGTGACCACCATCTAACTGCGAAGCACCCATGAATTCCAGTAAGAAAACCTTCTGTAGAAAGGGAGGAAAGGGTTAACTGCGCAACACACATCCAACACTGTCTCAAGGAATACTTCAACACTCACGAAGGAGGAAGAAGTTGCAGTCGAGGATTTGAAAAAGGAAACGGCGAGGGAGAAAAACCCTAAGTATGTTCAACAGCCTTCGTAAAAACCCAAACAATGTCACAATAACACCTCTCTACAGGCAGTGTATGAACCTTCAAGGAAGAACAACGATGGGGAGGTTGTCCCACAGCAAGGTAACGGCAGTGCCTTGAGGAAAATCGCAGCAGAACGAAGAATGCTCGAAGGCTAAGGAAGAACGACGGAGTTAGGGTTTGACTGCAACCTTTTTAACAATCGAATGCATGGACCAGGAAGTGCCACGTTATCACGTAGATTTTTATGCGATTCGGGTAACTTTTTTATAGTCCAGGATTCCTTAAATTTTTTCCAATCATTTTATTGTTTATCCATAGTTCACTTATCTCGATTTGCACGTAGCATGAAACCTACATTATATTGTCACAACAAAATCTTGTTAGTAATTATCAAGGGCATGGGAAACCATACGACCCTTATGATTATGTTCTTAATCTATATTGCAAAATATAATCTTTACCTTTGTATTATAACTTATACCCTTTGCATATTTCCTTTCCATATTACAATGCTATCATCAAACGATTATATTCATGAAAATGACAAGGTTCTTGTAGAGTATAACTTAAGAGATGAGGAATAATGGTATTCTCTTAATACAAGTATCTATCTTGATACCCTAGTAATTAAGCAACCAAAGTAGAATTATATTTAACCAAGTATATTTTTTTGTTCATGCAAAGGAGTTAAGGAAGCCATCATGGTAAAAGAGGATAGAAGGTAAAATTAAAGATAATCCATAGATTTGTTAAGTATAAAGACATATACTATGACTTAGTTTATTATAGATTTGGCTATTGTTCTTTAAGCCAATCTGTTAATAATTCAAAACTAGAATATTATTAAGTCATGAAAAAGAATTTCTTTATTTACATAATCTAACCATGATAAGTAAGTCTATATTTATAGTAGTTACTTACTTTAAATGATGTAGTATGGGACTAGCAGGTTTGTATGAAAATCTGTTAGATCTCTAAAGATGTAAAGGTTCTATTGAGATTTGAATAATATTACTGACTGTAAATAGATGATTATCTCCAAACAATTATAGTATAGAGAAATTTAAACCTCTAATACTAACTTCTTTTATTTGACTGCAGTATGCAATGAGATTGTAATTACCTTAAAACTTGGGAGAATGAAAGTAAGAATTGGATACATAAGCTCTTTAACACTGTATGGTATTCTTTTTCAGACATGACATAGTTTAGTGAGATGGATAACTAAAAATAGATCTTGATCTTACTTTTCTACCTATAAAGAATTAATTAAAGTATTGGATCATACATTTGACAACCATGATAGACGTGAAACATTTCTTTAATCTATTGAGGATTATGGTATACTGTGACTAGAAAGGAAACGGTTGCAACCATTACTGTTGAACTAAATTCTATCCCTCAAGAAGTAAAAGAACAGAAACAGTGAAGTAATTATACCTTGAATACTAGAATTTTGTTTAAGTATCTATTACTTTGCTGAGTTCACTGTTTGCGACAATCCTTTAATCAAATACTTTAAAAATTTATTAAGCAGCGCCCAAAGCTTCTTACCTGTAGTCTGTAAAAAAAAAAAAACAGGAAGAACTCTTTGCATTAGCTCGGAAGCTAAGTAAGCCCAATTTTTACATGACAGTCTCTTTTGTATGGTCGCAAAAAGAACAAAATCAGTAAACTGAAAAGAACTGTTCTACTGCCAAACATAACCAACAATTAATAAATTTCGATAACAGATAACTAATCAAACAATTAGCGACTGCAATTATTGAAATTATATGTATTTTAAAATAAAAATAAAAAATTGAAATTTTGGGGTTCTGACATTATCTGAATCAAATAAAATTAAATGGGATGTACTTCAAGAAAAAAAAGAGTAAATACTGGGCCCACGAGCTCATGACTCTGAGGTTGAAAAGTAGAGCGATGTGGTTAAAAGAGGGGGATGCAAATACAAAGTTTTTCCACCTGTTTGCTTCTGCCATAAGGAACACTAATACCATTTGGTCACTCAATGGCCAGGATGGGCTCTCTCTATCGGAGGACTTGGAACTGAAGGCTCTTGGCGTAGATCACTTCAGTAAACTTTTCTGTGATGATAAGTCCTCAGAAATTTCAGAACAACTGAAGGTGCTTAGACTCTTTCCTCACATGACCACGGATGATGATATAAATTGTTTCCTCCAGCCCATATCTGGCCTGGAGGTCAAAGCTGTACTCAAAGGATTTAAAAAGGACAAGAGTCCTGGACCGGATGGATGGCCTGTTGAATTTTATCTGGCATTTTTTGACCTGGTGGGGGAGGATCTGGTAAATGATATGGAACAGGCCAGACTATCTGGTAGAGTCACGGGTGCTTGGAACTCTGCCTTTTTGACCCTGATTCCTAAATGTGAAAAGCCTTTAACTTTTGACGACTTCAGGCCAATCTCCTTATGTAACCTGGTCTACAAGATTACTTCAAAGATTGCGGCTATCAGACTTAAGCCTATATTGAACCGCTCTCTGTCTGCCAATCAATTTGGTTTTCTCAAGGATAGACAAATCACTGAACCGGTGGGTATTACCCAAGAACTTCTGCACTCCATCAAGACTAAAAATTCTGATTCCTTGGTTCTAAAATTGGACCTTGTAAAAGCTTTTGATAGAGCAAACTGGACTTTTATCAGGTTGCTACTCATACAGATTGGTATTCCTCTTTTGGGTGTAAATTGGATTATGGGATGTATCACGGGCTCCTGTCTCGCTGTTTTGGTAAATGGGATCCCCTCTGATTTCTTTACTGTTTCTAGAGGAATACGACAAGGCTGTACCCTATCCCCTCTCTTATTTATCTTGATTATGGAGGGACTCAGTCGCATTATCTTAAACCGTTGGGATACCATACTTCTGATTGGAACTGGCTTATCCATTTATTTGAAAGGAGAATTAAAAATTGGACTTACAGGTATCTATCACTTGGAGGAAGAGTGGTCCTCATCAAAGTTGTACTTACTAGTTTGGCTGTATATTGGTTTGCATTGGCACGATGCCCAAAATCTATTCTTAATATACTGCGCAAACACATATATAACTTTCTGTGGGGAACCTCTGCGGGTCACAGTTCCTCCCATCTGGCCAACTGGGAACTTCTTGCTCTTCCTTTTGAATTTGGGGGCTAGGACATAAAGAACCTGGAATGGTTTGGTATCTCTCTTCAACTCAAGATTCTGTGGCATCTTCTCACTGGAACTGGGATCTGGTGCAGAATCATTACCCATAAATACATAAAGCACAGACCTCTTGATGTATGGCTTCGTGGACGGTCTTTTCGTATTGCTGGTTGTTGGGACGCGTACTCTAAGGATCGTTAGTTTTGGTAACTCTGCGGTTGTTGAGGAAGTTTGTAAGCGGAGTTACTGGTCAAAATAGTCTTAGGGGTGTCAGGGTAAGTCAAAGCCCCTTTTTATAATAAACCCATGGTTTAAATCCAGGGTTTAGGGTTGGTGATGCCCATGGTTTAAGTCCATGGTTTTGTAATAGTGCAAGATATAAATAGGCACTTTTGTAAATAAGAAAAGTTAGGCTTTGATGTAAAGAAGATTAAGGAAAAGCTAAGGTTGTTTTGTAAGGAAAGGTTAAATCCCAGCTGTGTGCGTGGACGACCTCTGCAGCTGTGTGCGCAGAGGGTTTTGTAAGAAGTTAAGGGAAATCTGCAGCTGTGTGCGCAGAGGCCTGCTGCTGTGTGCGCGGCTTAAGAGACTTGAAGAGATCTACAGCTGAGTGCGCAGATCATAACTGTGGTTTTGAAGAAAGTTGAAATAAAACATAGTTCTGTGGACGTAGCCCTTACACTGGGGGTGAACCACGTTATATCTGGTGTTTTGGTTCTTGTGCTATTCTATTTCTGTTTGTTTTTCACGCATTAATAACTGTATAAATCTGATAAGTAAGATCATTGTTAATAAATAGCTTCACTGTGAATTCCCTGTAGTGGGTTAAGCAAGTCACTGTATGTTTATCTATCAGTGAGGTTATTTAGATATAAATGTCGGAGCTCTGTGTTTATTGGTTATAAGTTGTTAAAGGACAAGGTACAGTAATCTCCCTCTCTACTTGCAGAAACCTGATTTTGCGGCACCCCATAGCTGTTTCGAGTGAGACTGCAACCTGTTTGCGGGTTGTTGCCGAAAGGGCCAACACTGTGGGTCTTTTGTTGGTGCGACGCAAAAGGATTAAACCGGGGTCTTCCCTATTCTCCAGTACTCAAAGCCCTACTTTAGATGAGATTAAGGCCGCTATAATCAAAGAATTCAAGAAGCCCAAATCAGAATCGCAGTGTATCACTGAACTGAAAGAGATTCCGCAGCGGCGCGGTGAATCAGTGTGGGACTTTGACCAGCGATTCAAAGTTCTATTGGACCAAGTCAGCTTCACCATTAGTCCTGCACAACACAAGGAATGGTTTATTGCAGCATTGTTACCACATATCCGAACCCCACTCATGCAACAGAAGGTTGCTGACCAGCAAGAGGCTCTGGAAATCACAATGAAGTTGGAGACTGCCCCTGTCAGAGATGATTCTGGTATTGCTCAAATCCAAGCGTAGTTAGCAGCGATGGCCCTGGAGCTTCGCGATATGAAGACAGCTAAAACAAGCCGCGAGGAGGTTTGGTGTACGCAATGTCGAACTGAAGGGCACGATAGGGACCATTGTCCTATGGTCAAAACTTACCTGAATACGGGTGCACCAAACCAATTCAACCCCGGTGTCCTATATTGTGAGATCTGTCGGACCACGGGCCAGCATCGACCTGAAAACTGCCATCTTCTCCAGAGATATGTACAAATTCCCAAGAACCCCTACTGCAAGTTCTGTAAGTCAGTAGGCCATAATGAAGAGGAGTGTCGTAGTTATGACCTCATACGAGAGCGCACTTATGATGCCTACCGAGTACAGAATGAAGGATAGCATAATTATGGCTACGCCTCTGGAAGGGGTGCTTTTGGAGGTCACGGCCGTGGTGGTATGGCCGACCGAGGTAGAGGCCAGATTGTGTGCTACAATTATAACCAAGCTGGGCATCTAGCTCGGGACTGTAGGAACCCCACTACAACCTGTAGATATTGCCGTGCAGTAGATCATGTGATTGAGCAGTGCCCCCGGCTGATATCTAAGATTCAGGAAAACAACAAGGGCCCTACACAGAATATTCAATTGATTTCCGTTGAATAGAAACCTACCGCAGCCATTAATGTTGTCACACGGAGGGGAGCTACGACGCACCTACAGAATACGCAGAAACAGCCTGCCGAGGCGAGCGTTCGTACGGCCTGCGCCAAAGTCCTAGCACTTGATACTGCGAGAATCCAAACACCATTCAAGGAGGCTAAGCACAATAGTGTTGACCCTAGCACGGCAGTAGTACCTGCGCCGCAACCTCAGCAGGACTTGCCGTCGCAAGATGTCGCGACGGATAAAGTAAGTACACTCTCCTCCTTTTTACAGAGCTATATGAAACTCTTGAGGAATCAGAATGCTTTAAAGGAGTTGCAAAAAGTTCTTGTTGTCACAGACCCTCAGAGAAGAGTTGATCAAGAGAAAACTGTTAGTCGTGTCCGATGAACAGGTAGGGAAATGAGATTGAATGTTCAGATAGGGGAGTATGATATGACTGATGTCATTTTGGATCTCGGATCAGAAGTTAATGTTCTCACCAAGAAAACCTGGAAACAAATGGAAAAACCTACCCTGGCCTAGTCCCCTATACAATTGAGGTTAGCTAATCAGCAAAGGATTGTGCCCTTAGGGAGACTCCTTAGTGTTCCAATAGATATTGATGGGGTCAGTACTATGGCGGATTTTGAAGTTATTGAGATCATTGATGACAGTAATCCTTATCCAGCACTGTTGGGAATTGAGTGGGCCATGGCAAATGCTGCAATCATCAACCTTAAGAGGAGACAGATGACCTTCGAAGGAAATGGTCTGCGAATTATCATACCCCTCAACCCATCCCAAGGAGAAAGATATATAGAACCGATCAGAGACGAAGGGGAGCAGGATACTCTAGACCACATCTACAACATTACAGCCAAGGAAGAAGATTATGTCGATCCTGATGCCGATGGCGTAATAGATTGGCAATGTGATAGCTCTTGCATGTCTGATTCAGACGATGGTCTAGAGAATTGGCAGAATCGATTGTACGAGCTACATGGCCATAGGTGCACGCAAATCACTAAGTCTCTTAGATGCCTTAGTGCGCAGCCCAGAAAGTTTCCTACATATGTTGGGGTGACAGACCCTAGAGAAATTATTGCACATTTCTCGGAACAAGTGCCTGAGTCACAAAGAATGCAGACTCTGGAGACAGCATTAGGAGCTACAGCAGCATGGTGGACCGATCACAAAAATTCTACTCCCAGTTGGGGAGCCTGCCAGAAATTTCTGTGCCTTAGATTCATTAACCAATCCCAAGAGGTGCGAAGTAAGTTCAATGGGAAGAATAGCCCTCAGGAACATTTGAGGCAATGTTATGCAGCATGGGAAGACATACCTCGTGAGGAGTGGGTGCATAAGTTCGTGCACACCTTGGAACCTATAGCAAAAAACTGGTATATGGAGGCCGAGCTCCGACACGGAATTGAATACCAAACCAAAGGGCAGAACCAAGAAGCCAGTCCATCAAACCTAACAGTCCTGTCGCAGACATTACCAAGACGAGTCGAAGGGAAATATTGGGCCGAAGGTGCTTGTTGTCACGAAGCTCAAACCATGATTCTGCCGAAGACCAAAAACACAGCGAGGCTTAAAATCCGACCGTTGGGAAGCAGCCAAATTGGCGGCGGTAGTGCTTTAATTGCCTTAAATGCTTATACTAAGAAGATTATCGAAAATCGAGTACCACTGGGACAAGATTTTCGTCAGATTTGGTGCCTTCAATGCACCGTCCTGCCCCATTTGATTGATGGAGTGTATAAGAAGATGCCTAAGTTAGGGAAAATTGTATTCTGCATTTCTTTAAGATTTACGAGTGAACCCATGACAACAGAATGAGAGCTTGACGATTTAGTAAGAGAATTCGAGCAAGAGGGTCTGATAAGTTGCTCTAATCGGCCACCTGCCTCTGTTCCCTGTGAAGAAGCTCACCCAGCACCACCATGGCCGATGCAGACACGGTCTGCCAGGAAAAAGTCCAGAACTGAAGTTCGCTCCAAACGAAACCAAGACCGGCATTGGAAAACAGGGAAAACGCCAGCAGATCATCCTATGTATCCCCCCAGTTCAGCACAGGTCCCGGCCGGGGGTAGGGAGAACATTGCACCACCGCGGCCACCGTATCTACAACCTGTTCGACCAGGCGCCGAGCTACCCCGTCGAACAAAGCAATTCACGTTAACCACACCCTCGCTGCCACAAGGAGTTCAGCTGATCGGAAGCATGACAGGGAAGATAGATCGGCTTAAGTACTGTGATCACGGCACAAATGACCATGGCAAGTTTCCACAATTTGCACCAACAGAATACTTGCACCGCGTCAAATACCCAGATAATAATGTGACACTACTGGAAGTACAACAGTGGGCTGCGGGCCTGGACAAAGCTGGCCTACTCAAGATGCTTGATATTCCGCATTTCGGTCGCGGCATACATGTGACCGTAGTGGCCAAACAGTTGCTAGCGTTAGTGCATGACGACTATTTATGGATAGGGGACCAGCAAATTCTTATTGACGCCGCACTCATTCATAAGATCACAGGTTTACCAATGGCAGGAACTGATCCGGGAACTGAATTTCCCTCAAAACATGAGGATACAAAGCTCGCGCAAACTATGAAAGAGCGGTTTGGCCTGACAAAGGGGAAATGGGGGTATCACACTTCCGCGATTCAGGAACAGAACATTCACTTTGCAACTGAACTCTTAGCCTGCAAACTCATACAGAAATGCAGGCCAACTGAAGTACCTGCTCTGGTTATCCGGATTGCTATGAACTGCGCTGAAGGGTACACTTACAATTGGGCCGCATATCTTGCGAAGGAATTCCTGGAGGATGCTCGAGACGCAAAGGAAAAAGGTAGACCTTTTCATTATTCCTGACTATTAATACTTATTGCATTAGTTGGGTGGAAAGAACCCACCGAAGCTCAGTTTGTAGAATTAAACCCAGGCATGCCGAGGGCAGTGAGGTACGCCTCCCTATGGATATCCTCAGATAAGGTATCTCAGCAGATGATGAACACTGTGTTCGTCTTTTATGCCATGAGTATCCACTATGAGATTGTGCGAACACCACGGCTTACCAATGAGTTGTTCTCTAAATATGAGGGCGCCGTGAACTTCAGTGCCGATATACATCATGTTTTCATTCAAGCCCGTGCAGATCCACTACATCAATGGTTTAAATTACCATATGTAGTTACCGAACCATATATCAGGGGTATAGTTCAGCAATGGTCGGCTGACTGGTTGAAAGATATAGGAAAAAAACCCTCTATTCCAGTTCCCCTAGCTACCAATATTGGCGCAGGTACCAGTCAGGCGCAGCAGCAAAACCCATTAGAAGATAGTGAAGACCTAAGTGATTCGCAGCCGGATGGCGACGGCCAGGGCGAAGATGGCAGACGGGACGAACAAGATGAGGTGTCGATCAATACCATATCAGATCCTAACCCATCAACCAAGCGCAAGTCACCAGAAGCAGCAGAGGTAAACAAGCTGCAGTCCCGCAAGAAGTCAAAAGTGTCGAAGGACAAAAATATTGAAGAAGAAGCCACTATAACGCTGGATGAGCTGGAGCAAGCTCTAGAAAAATCTACTGGAGTGCTTACTAAAAAATGGTCAGAGTTTGCGGAATTGCATCTTGCTGGGCTCACAGGTATAGCAAACGGGGTTTCGGAGCTCAAAGAGTTAGTAGCAAAGTCAGCGACTAGTACTGCGACAAGTAGCACTACAGCACCCGCGCAGCAGGATATTAGGCAATGGCCAACCAGAGATAACCGAGGCCAAGTATCAAGCGCAGCTCTGATACTGACCGATGCAGATTCCCGGTCCCAGATGAGTATGACCGTAGGGATCGATTATACAAAGATGTCCATGACAGAATTGCACCTCTGCCAGCTCGCTATTACAAAGGAGATCCATGCACAAGCCCAATTGTCCCAAATCCAATTGGAAGACACCATCAAACAAAACAAAATCTTCGCAGCACGACTAGAAGAAATAGCACAAAAGAAGAAAGATGCTGAACATAAAACAACTACACCGATGTGAGCACTGGACGAAGCATGTCGGAGTCTTTCTGACTCCGACATACAAGGAGAAGAGGAACCAGAACAGAGAATCACTAAGCTGAGAGACTATGCCCAGCAGTCTCGCAGCGAGATTGAAAGGTTAAAGACAGAACACCAGCACTAGATCGCAGAACTTCAACTGCGCATCCCTTCCGAGACTCCACTAGAGGCCCAAGAACAGCGCCATAGGGACATCAATGCTTTAGCAATAAAGATATCAGATAATGTGGCCAGCGCCGCAAAACTGATGGAAGACAACATCGAAGCATGGGCGAACCTACAGGACCATCCAGATGTAGGTAAGGTCCAGGAAACCATCAAGTTGCGCCAGGCAGAATTAGATGCAGTTAGAGTAGAAATCAAGACGCTGCCACCTATGCAGAAGATGGCTAAAGTGAAGCGCAGCAAGGAACTTCAGCAGAAAATTGAGTCCTGCAGGACGAAGATAACGCTGCTGGAGAATTCGCTACAGCCACTGGTTGATGAAGCATTGGAATTGAGTAATACTGCAGAGAGCCAGCTCAAACTTTTGAAGACCTACGACACTTTTGCGTAGGAACGGGCTAACACATAATCATCCTCAATGTTACAAGAGTTGGTGGAAAAGGAGAAAGCAGCTGACGACATACTACACAACCTCACTAGTCGCTTCCAGACCCTCACGCATAAGATTCTCCCACCAGAGACTTCGCAGAGTGTCCCGGGATGGGCCACTAGTGAGTCTTAGGGGCCTGTTGGGACGCGTACTCTAAGGATTGTTAGTTTTGGTAACTCCGCGGTTGTTGAGGAAGTTTGTAAGCGGAGTTACGGGTCAAAATAGTCTTAGGGGTGTCGGGGTAAGTCAAAGCCCCTTTTTGTAATAAACCCATGGTTTAAATCCAGGGTTTAGGGTTGGTGATGCCCATGGTTTAAGTCCATGGTTTTGTAATAGTGCAAGATATAAATAGGCACTTTTGTAAATAAGAAAAGTTAGGCTTTGATGTAATGAAGATTAAGGCAAAGCTAAGGCTGTTTTGTAAGGAAAGGTTAAGTCCCAGCTGTGTGCGTGGACGACCTCTGCAACTGTGTGCACAGAGAGTTTTGTAAGAAGTTAAGGGAAATCTGCAGCTATGTGCGCAAAGGCTTGCTGCTGTGTGCACGGCTTAAGAGACTTGAAGAGATCTGCAGCTGAGTGCACAGATCAGAACTGTGGTTTTGAAGAAAGTTGAAATAAAACATAGTTCTGTGGACGTAGCCCCTACACTAGGGGTGAACCACGTTATATCTGGTGTTGTGGTTCTTGTGCTGTTCTATTTCTGTTTGTTTTTCACTCATTAATAACTGTATAAATTTGATAAGTAAGATCATTGTTAATAAATAGCTTCGTTGTGAATTCCCTGTAGTGGGTTAAGCAAGTCACTGTATGTTTATCTATCTGCGAGGTTATTTAGATATAATTGTCGGAGCTCTGTGTTTATTGGTTATAAGTTGTTAAAGGACAAGGTACATTAATCTCCCTCTCTGCTTGCAAAAACCTGATTCTGCGGCACCCCATAGCTGTTTCGGGTGAGACTGCAACCTGTTCGCAGGTTGTTGCCGAAAGGGTCAACACTGTGGGTCTTTTGTTGGTGCGATGCAAAAAGATTAAACCCGGGTCTGCCCTATTGCCCAACACTGGTACATCATATTTTTGGAATGGGTTTATCTGGATCATTGAGTGGATTACTTGTCAGCTGGGATGGAAGGTGGGAAACGGTTTAAAAATCAGAGTGGGCATTGATCCCATTGCTGGGCTCAACACCCAGTATATCATGTCCGAAGGGCTTAGGGATTATCTCACTGAATTGGGTATTACTCATCTGGCACACGCACAGAATCTGGATGGCTGTGGTTTAGACAAGACTATATGGTACTCTGCCTCAGATCTGCTATTGGGGGGAGTATGGGCTGAACAGTGGTCCTCATATGTTACTGGACTATCACATGGGGGAATTAGGATTGGTCATTGAGAGGACAGACTATTATGGATGTATGATGAACATAGCGGTATGGTAATAGCTCGGAAAGCCAACGATTTAATTGTCACCAATCACAAAACTGTGCTGGAAAATGACATTATGATGAAGATTTGGTCATGTAACTTACCCCTTAAGATCAAATGTTTTGTGTGGCTCACGTGCTATAAAAAGATAAATACTTGGGATACTTTATGCAAGAAAGGATGGTGTGGTCCTAATAGATGTTGTCTCTGCAAAGAGGAGGCAGAGTCGGTTGAACATCTTTTTGTCAGTTGTCGGTTTCTAAAGGAGGTTATTGGGGGCCTTAGCTGCATATTAAATGTGTACCTAGACTGGAGTGCCCATACTTTTCAGGAAAATTTAACCTGCTGGATTTCTCGAAAGGGACATTTACTGTATGTGCCTTTTTTCATCATTTGGAATATATGGAAGGCTAGGAATCGTTTATGTTTTGATGATCAGGAGCCCACCTTGAACAGTTTGTTATATTTCATTTATGATGATTATTTGACCTTCAAGTCCCCTCTAATTAAAAAGCACAGAAGCAGGAACATTGGCAAGTCTCCTACTTCGGTGTATCCTATGATCTTTTTTGATGGTGCGGCTGCAAAAATTTTGGGGGGTGCGGGATTCTGTCTCTGGCTAAATGAACTCCACCTTCTTTCCTTCAAGCTCGGATGTGGCAGATGTACCAACACCAGAGCTGAGCTCTTAGCACATTGGGCATCACTATGGGTCGCAAAGGATATTGGGCTACCGTACCTACATATCTTTGGCGACTCCTCTGTGATTATAAATTGGGCTAAAAGGGAATCTACCCTGGATATGGTGAATCTTGAGGCCTGGTGCCTCAACACTAGGATTCGCATGTCCTCTTTCATGTGGGTGGATCTCAGTCATGTTTATAGGGAACATAACAGGAGGGCTGACATCTTATCAAAGGAGGGGTTGCACTTGGCAACGGGCCATCTCATACTCACTGAATATTTTGTAAATGAGATTATTGGGGAAAGCTCATCTCAGCTCTCTTAGAATATGCTCATTCTATTACAATTGATCTCACCAGTTTCACTGAGATACATTCAAGTTTTTGTAGAGCAGCTATTACTGATTATTAGAGACTCATCCCCTCCTTGGATCAGATTTCTGGGCGCCTGTTATTTTCTTTAGGAACATTGATGACTGTATTTATGATAGCCTTCCTATGAGAGGGTTCATATTGTAGTGAACTCAAAGTGCTTTGAGTGTGATATACTGTGGGTATTTTGCATTGTATCATGTATTGTATTTCTTTTTATTTTTGTCAGGTTGGGTCTGTCTTTGCTGGGTGCTGTCCATGTTTGGACTGATATCACCATTGCTGTTCTGTGCAGTTTGTAAGTCAGCATATTATGAAGATGTAAAAAATTCCTTTGATTCAATGAATACCAAGGAATGTCTTTTTTCGACTGAAAAAAAAGAAAGAGAAACAGAACACGGTTATATTTAATGCATATTTCTAATTGATATGATGTCATTAGGATAATGGGCATGAATGAAGCCGCTTACACTTCAACATGTGGACACGAAATGACAGCACAGTTATGACACTATAATAATTATAAAATAAGAATCCCTCCAATAAACTGTTAAATAAATAAATTTTAATAAATATTACATAATATAATAAATAAATTATAAAGTTACACTTTAGTTAATATAAAAAATACTTTTAAGTCAACGCTGGTTAATTCATATGGTCAATGCCAAAACGATTACATAATAACCTGCCGCAGGCAGGGATAATAAGATAGGCGATGAATGGATCCGGTTAATCAACCCGTCAAGCAAGTCAAATGGGATAGTGTCCCTGTCAAAGTCGTAGGGAATGGATTAATATTTGAAAATTCAAATTCGAGAGTGTAAAATGGCCGTCGGATAGTCTCTCCGTTTTCTATTCACACGTGTCTTTTTGAAATTCATTGTCATGGATTAATTACAATTTGGCATGCGGTAGCATAATTCAGTTAAAAAATTAGAAATATTCTGTTAGTATAGACAGAAAAATTTCATGCATTTTTGACACATTGAATTGGAAATATTCGGTTAATATTGACAGAAAAATTTCGTGCATTTTTTACGCTTTTTGACTTGGATTAGAATGTAACAATGGTTTAAATTTTATTATGTATATTATTAACATACATTTTGACTTTTTATTTATATTAGAATGTAATGATGGTTTAAATTTTATTGTTTTATTTTCAAATTGATTTTACAGTAAATTTTGTGTGTATTTGTTTTTTAGAAAAAAGAAATATTTTTATCATTTAAAAATGAATCATACTAAATATTTATAAACTTTCAGTATCGTTTATTAATTTAATTATTAGTTTTAAAAGTTGAAAGCTTTAACATTATAATTTATATAATATATATTTTGTTTTATATTTTAGTTATAAATATTAAAAATTAGAATTTTTTTTAATATTTTAGTTAGGATTTCATTTGAAAAAGAAATAGTTATCTTAATATTATTAGAAATTGGGTTAGTTTTATAATTTATTTTGGGGTGTTTTAATTATTTAATACATTTAAAATTGTATATTTTGATGTTTTTCAAGATATTTTTAATGAGTGGGCACAATTATTAAGAGCATGAGTGAGCTTAATTATAAAGGAGATTACATGTTTAAATCGATAGAGTTAGGTCAAATAATTGTGCATAGCTGCTCCCTTGTCCCACAAACAAAGAGGTCTCATAAGCCAAATTGGTATCTCTTTGAGAAGACATTAAAAATAGATTATTCTAATAAAAAAATAAATATCACATAGAAATATTGAATGGCTTATCTATATCTAAAATTTGAAAAATATGTTTTTAATCTATAAACAACCTACTCAAAGTGCCGCACAAAAAACCGAAGAAAAAAAAACTTGCAAGTTGAAATAAACTCGACCTTGAAGTCAAATCAATAGACAATAACAACACAAGTACATGGCAAACTTCGTGGTTAAAATCTTATGTGAAACTACGAAAAAGTAGAAAAGATTTATGTTCCGAGATTAAAATACATTGTGATTGAGGAAAAAGTTGTACTATATCACTTTTCTATTATTAATGATCTTAAAATCATTCAAAATAGTATCTTTAAACTTCATTCGGATTAATGTTATTGATTTTTAAATTTGATTGCCACCATACAATGCGAAGTTGTAGCACAAATGACATGTTCCCTAAGTAATAAATATATTGACTTCTATATATATCTCTTTTGACCCATTTCATGGGGTATATGCACTTTAAAAGAGATAAGAGGGCACTAAGACTTTACTTTGTTTTATATTAATCCTACTAATTCAATGGTACTAGAAGAGTAAAGGACTATTTTTTCAATCCAATGGGTACAAGAAGAACAAGCGAATATATTCTAATCATGGTAGAAAGTAAAATAAGGGGCATAAGTGTGATGAGAAGAAATTATTCTACATAGATTATGATTAGGAAGAAGAACAAGAGTTACAGACTTCTTAGGAGCTAGAATCAGACAATAATACTACAAAAATATCGTGTCCCTCTTTGGATGACATTAAGGCTCCTCAAAATATCAAGACAAATGGACTTGTAGAAAAGAAAAAAGAAATAACATTCATTAGTTTTGGTTTTACACAAAAATTTAGCAACAATAATGAACCAAAATTAACAAATTTTTTATATATAAATCACTAAGGTTTGAAGTAATGAATATAGATTGAGGTACTTAAAATTGCTTATGGAAGTCTCATAGTATTAAGCTCAATTTGGAGGATTATTACTTAGATAGTATAATAATCGAAATGCAAAAGGGTGGTGTTGATGTGATATTAGGGGTGTAACGGTTACAACCATCGAAAACAATGACTTTTATTTCTTAGGAACATTTTATAAGATTTACTTGAAAAGGAAAAAAAATTGAGCACAAAGCAATGAAAGAAAATGATATAAAGTGATTAGCTCTAACGCCATAATAGAATTGTTAAAAATGAGGAAAAATAAGTAATTACACAATTATGCTCACTAAATACTCAAACAACACTTTATTCTCTTTGATATACAAAGAGTTATTGACAATCATTTCAAGGAATTTTATAAGATACCCAAATGAATTCCATATACTCAACAACCTAGTCATGCTTATTAACTAGTATTGGTGAGGCTTCCTTATAATCTGTTACCACATATGTAACCCTATTCATAGAAAAGTGAAATCAAGCATATGGTTCAAGAAATTGTAGAGATTGGCATCATTAGAGCGTGTAAAAGTTCCTTCTCTTCATTGGTGGTGATGGTTTATAGAAATGATTGTTCATGGTCATTGTGTCTTAAATATAGGGATATAAACAATATCACCATAAATGATATTTTTTCTATTCCTATCATTGATGAATTATTAAATTCATTAGGTGGAGGATTTTTCCTTATTGTGTTAGATCCTCATCCAAATTATTATCAAATCATAATGTTGATGAATAAATTCCCAAAATATCCTTTAAATTAAACACATGATGGTCATTTGAGACTTTGGTGATCCATTTTGGCATTAGTAACTCACCTTCAACATTTCAAATGTTGTTGAATTCTATTTTCAACCTGTTACTCTAAAATTTGTGACGGTATTCTTTGATGATATACTAATTTATAATAAATATTTGGAAGAACATGTACAACATATTGACATGTTATTAATATTAATGGAGGAACAACAAATATATCGAAATCCATCCAAGTATTATTTTCAGGTTTAAGAAGTGGAATATTATGGTCATATTGTATCTCATGTGGGAATTAAAGGGGTTCCTAACAAAATAAAATCTATAGTGGAATTGAAAATTCCTCAAACCTAGAAGAGCATTAGGGGATTAGTAGAATTGAGAAGCTACTACACACATGTTTTTCAAGAACTATGGTCAAGTAGTAGCATCTCTAAGATCATTACACAAAATGATACATTTTCTTTGACTTAATAAGTAACACAATGTTTTGAAAAAGCATAAGGATAACATGTGTACACCTCCCATCCTAACCATGACCAAAATAAAAATAAAAATAAACATTATTGTAGAGTTTGATTCTTAGTGTTATGATTATTAATTAATCCTCTCTAGACCACCATAGTCTATTTTTCTTTTCCTATCTTACGAGGTCATTGCCACTTCACTAGTGCATGGTGGACTCATCTAGGGGACACCTACCACTCAATGCACATGTCTGCATGAGTTTAGGAGCTTGAGGGACCAATGCCTATAATTTAGGAACCAACTCTGAGTGCCACCAGCAGTTGACCCTAGTCGGTGTTTCGTTATGTTCAATTATGCTATGATTCCCATCAACTAGTTCACTCTCAGTAATCCTAACACTGGTTTGCATGATTTAAGGGAGCTAGGGCACATTTTCTCACCTACCTACATCAATTAACTGGTTGTGAACTTATTCAGTGATCCATAGTTGTATTAGTGAGATCTAGTGAGATTTCCCACACCAAGTTAGCTCCGAAGTCAATCTAGGTTGATAGATTCGAATCCTATCCTAGGCATTCGAATTCTCCTATTTGTAACACCATTGTATTACAAGAAGAAGGAGCTGTGACAAAAGTAGCGACAGAAAAAAAAAATAAGAGAAAGGAAGCTGTGACATAAGCTGTGAAAGGAAGGAAGAAGAAGGAAGAGGTGCACCAGAAGAGAAAGTTGTGCCATAAGAGGAAGACACGATAGAAAGAAGGAGTGTGATAAGGGAAGGTGTGAAAAAATAATAGTATCAAAAGGCGTGCATGTACAATAACGGCTCGAAAATGACAGTAAGGTGTAACGGTTAGAAAGTGAAAGGCCTTAAAGATTGTGGGTACGAGTTCGGCTAGAGTTGGTGGAAACCACATGTATGAAGGTATCTTTGTAAGTCAAGATGCTAGTGGCTCCTGTTAGGTGTTACTAGATAGGAAAGACAGAGTGTTGGCTAGATATAGAAATTCGACTGAGAAAGCGACAGAAAACAAGTTTGTAATGAGTCTGTAATGAGTCTATAAAAGAAGGAACCCAATTTGTATGCGGATTAGCTTCTCTACTGTGGGGTTCACTATTGTTAGCTTCTCAGTTGTTGGCTCTATATTTTATCTGTTGGTACGACTGAGTGCATATGAGTTGAAGAATCTGTAGCTGAGTGCGCAGAAGAGTAGGAGAGATTGAGTCGATCAAGGATGTGTGCAGATCATTAGTAAAGCTAAGTAGGAAGAGAGCAGAGAGGATATCATAGAGAATGAGATGAAGGAAGAGTTTGTAAAGATAGAGAAGAATATCTAGAACATATTCTATGACTTAGTGTGCAGACGAAAGGTGCATATATTTCCTCATTCCAGATGAAGAGCACCTTTGTGGTTTTTTCCCAGATGGGTTTCCACGTTATATTCTGTGTATATTTGTGAATGATCACACATGTGCTTGAGTTATCTACATAAATGCTGCATTGAATGGATGATTATAGATGTTCTTATAAATGAATAGCTGTATATCAGCTGCATTGTGTCAATTGAATACGATCATGTTGCACTAAGATTGTTGATATAATAAGTTGCATAAGAGAAGTTGGTTCACAGTCTAACTGTTCACAGTGAACATAAATAATACACCCATGGACTTCATTGAGAACTTGGTAAGGGGCCAAGGTACTAGAAATCCCCCACCCAACTATGGAAACATGGTTCTGGCAGTTGCCAATCAAGAGAGATATCTCGAGTGAGACTGCATCTACGTCGCAGGTGTTGCCGACCGAGTTCTGCTCTATTGGGCCAATATCTTGGGCTTTGTTGCGCTGAGCAGAAGGGACTGAACCTAGGTCAAGATCCTGGAGGAGGGAGAAAAGACAACGAACCCCCTTTGCCAAAGAAACTCATATAAAAGGTGGGTTTAACATAAGCTTAAACAAATAAATGTTATATTTAGAGTGTAGCTGTTGGAGC
>LPNX011163282.1:8423-60108 GCA_001517045.1 Pseudotsuga menziesii | reverse complement strand
CCTTCGGGCTGCCTATAAAAGCTTGCATTTTTGTATTGTAAAGGGTTGGTTGGGTAGCTAATCAATCAGTAGATAGCCGATCAGTAGATAGTCTGGTAGGTTCAGAAATTAGTCAGACAGACTGCGTTGTAACGATCCAGACACATAGTTGTCTGTGAGTCATTTGAGTCTGTATGTAATCAATTGCAGAGAGAACAGAGAGGGAAGGGATATAGAGAGAAGATCAGAGATCTAGGAGAAACTTTGCGCTGCAAGGGTAGTGCAACAAACTGTGCTAACTTCCCTCAAGAGATATAATAGAAGCACAGTTTGGTGGACGTAGCTCCCAGCCCGGGGGTGAACCACGTTAAATCTGCGTGTTATGTGTTGAATGGATGTGATTATATTTGCTTATTGTTACTAGTTATTATGCATGTAATGATAGTGGCAGTAGACGAATTTATGTATTGTTTCGTTCATAATATTGCAATAGGATAAGGATAAGTCGAAGTATTGCAGCAGGTTGTTTAAGGGACTATTTCACGTCTGTCACTAATTACCAGTTACTCGTAATAGACTGCTGAGAAGTAGTGTCGCACATCAGCGCAATCGACGTTAAGAACATAAAGTCGCAGTGGTAAGGTATCGCAGAGGAGCGATATCGCATTGGCAGAGGAGCTGCGGTGTGAGATACTGCGAGCTGGGGGCTCAGTGTTGAGGAAAGGATGGATGTTGCGCGGTGCGTAGGGATGTAGTAAGGATTGAGAAGCTGCGAGTAAGTGGAAGTTGTGCGACGTGATAGGAATCTGAGCAGCCGGTGCGGGGTTGAGCATCGCCTGGAAGAAGGTGCTGCGAGTAGAAGGGGATGTGCGATGCGCAGGGCTAGTTGACCTAGCGGCGCATAGGAACAAGGTGAGAGAAGTAGGATGTCCAGAACCTGGTCAAAGACACTTTAGTCTTGGCCAACCCATTAGATTCACTTCGGGTGAGACTTCAGATCGCTTTGCGGTCTGTTGCCGAAAGGGCCAGTGAGTTTGGGGTGTTGTTGATTAATGATAGTAAACCCGGGTCTGCCCATGCAATCAACAGTAGCTAGGACTAAACCATAGGTCTAGGCTTATATACTAGATAATCAAACTAGTATTTTAATGAAATCAAGGACTTAAACATCACCTTGGCGAGGCTATGACCAAGTCGTCACTATAAATGGAGACAACGCTAAACAGAAGACACACCATGCCATCAAACATTAACAAGTCTAGTTAAAACTTATCCTTGCCATGAATAAAAAGTATGTCATGACAAATATGAATGTACTACGACCAATAGATTCATGTTACAACAAGAATGAGTAATAAATCATACACGATTTTTTAAAATAGAAATTATGGGTATGTGACACAGTAGTTTCTTCATGGGCGACAACATCATCAAATGTTGTATTATTGTAAGCATTATATATTGTTGTATCATCAAATGTTATATTGCAACTATCACCCACATGTGGATGAGCAATCTGGGATTCACCATCAATTTTTTGACATTCATTTTCTTCTGCTCTTGCAGGTTCTACCAAATTTTCATCTTCATCTTCTATAATTACCGTTGTTGCATCATGACTGCTCCCACTTACACCAAAAGTCACGTTCAAAATATTCCAAGCCTCTTTAGTTGTTTTGGTTGGTGCAATTTTAGGAAAAATACTCTCATCCATAGCTTGATGAATGAGACACAATGCTACTGCATCATTCTTCTCATCTACTAATAAATTATCTTTCTGATTCTTTGACATGGATCCAAATACTTCTTGGTATGGTTCTTCAAAACCATTCAATACTATATTCCACAAATCATCAACACATAGCCTAGTCTTCATTTCAATGGACCAAAACTCATAGTTCCTACCTGAGAAATACGGGAGATGATAAAAAATCATACTCCAGTCATCTTGTGACTTTATTTCAAAACCATCTACTTCAGCAGGTTCCTCAATACATGTCCCAAGTATTTATGTAATAACTTGGCCAATTTCTTCTACATTATATATTTTCTTCTTTATTTTCCTAGTCCTTCTACTCTTTCTCATTTCTTCTTTCTTTGTTTTGTTTATATTATTGTTTCGAGGTTGAGCTTTTTAAAATCTTACTTTCATCCTTTCAAGGATTACATTCACCTTAGCATACTTCCACCCAACTTCACCTTAATTTCTTCATCCGTTAACACAATCCTTTTTTTTCCAAACTCCAATAAATTATCCTAAGAGATACAACTTTATCTTCATAATTTATTATTATTATTGATAGTATTTAAAACAAAAAACCTTCAGTAATGCAGCTCAACCAAAAATGCATTCAACCATGTATTCAGTGCTACACAAAGTTTCACTCTCCCCTCTTTTAATTTTCTTTTTTTTCAAGGCTAAGGCTTTATTTTTTTTATTTGTTCAACCACTTGACCTCCTTTTTTTAATATTCAACCTTTTTTTTCTTAAATATTGGTCTTTAAAAAGTTTATCGTGTTCACTCCAAGATTTATTTTCTTGTTTTTTTTCAACCACTTAACCTCGTTTTTTTTATTGTTCAGCGTTTTTCCCTTGAATATTGTTCATTGAGAAGTTTAGTGTGTTCACTCCATAAGTTTTAAGACTTTCTCATTTTTCTATTTCTACTTTTTTTAAAATTTGTCTTATTTTCTTTTTTACCAAATGAAATCTTTCCCCTTTTTTAAGGAAAATATTGAGGCTATTAAGGTTTCCTAAATCACTATCAACCTTATTCTTTTTAATTTAAAACCTTTATTTGTGTGACCCCTTTTTTAATGCTTTACCAACCTACTTGTGATTTATGAGGCTTAAAACATAGCTCAAACACTTTACCCCTTTTTACGAACTTCGAAGGTGATCAGACTCTTCCCTAAGCTGACTGAGAAAGAGGATGAAGACTGTTTCCTAGATCCTCTTACTCTTCATGAAGTGGAAGCTATCCTCAGAGGTTTCAAGAAAGATAAAAGCCCGGGCCCAGATGGTTGGCTAGTCGAGTTCTTTTTGGATTTTTTTGATCTTGTTGGAGAGGAACTTGTCTTGGCTACTGAACAAGCTAGAACTAGTGGGAAAGTTACTGGTGCACTTAACTCCACCTTCTTGACTTTGATCCCTAAATGTGAAAAGCCTTCTACCTTTATGTATTTTCTACCTATCTCATTATGTAACCTTGTGTACAAGGTCATATCCAAGATTGCTACTCTTCATCTGAAACCCCTTCTGAACAGAACCATCTCTACTCAACAATTTAGGTTTCTTAAGGATAGGCATATTACGGAACCTGTGGGCATTACTCTAGAAATTCTGCACTCTATAAAAACCAAGAACTCTAATGTGATGGTCCTAAAACTAAACTTGGTTAAGGCCTTTGATAGGGTTAACTGGACCCTACTGAGATTGCTACTCCTATAGATTGGATTGCCTCTGATTGGTGTGAACTAGATTCTGGGGTATGTTACAAATTCCTGCTTTGTTGTCTTAGTTAATGGTACACCTTTTGAATTTTTTCTTGCTTCAAGAGGTATTTGGAAAAGATGCCCCTTATCTCCCCTACTTTTCATCCTGGTGATCGAATGCCTTAGCAGGAATAATCTGGATGCTCAACTTAAGGGATGGATTAAAGGTTTTCAGCTCTCTTAGGATTTATCTATCACACACTTGCTTTTTGTTGATGATGTCCATTTATTTGGTTTGGCTACTATAAATGAATGGTATGCTTTTAAAGAAGCACTTGATATGTTCTGCTCTACTTCTAGTATGCCTATCAACGTGGAAAAATATTCCTTCCTTTTTCAGAATGTGGATGTTGGTACTCGGTGCCAAATTGCTTAGTTTCTCCCCTATAGAAAGGCTCCCATACTAAATTGGTTTAATTACTTGGTGTTTCACCTTAAACCATTGGGTTATCGATCATCAGACTGGAATTGGATGGTGGAAAGGTTTGAAAAAAGGATTAAAAACTGGTCTTATAGGCTGCTTTCTCTGGGAGGTAGATTTTTACTTATCAATTCAGTCCTATCTGGACTTACTGTTTACTAGTTTGCTCTAGCCATATGCCCTAAATCTATTCTAAATCGGCTGAGGCAAGTCATCTCATCTTTCTTATGGGGGAGCATTTATGGTCATCAGAAATACCATCTCGCTGGCTGGGATTCGATATCAACCCCATCGAATGTGGGGGCTGGGGTATCAAGAATCTGGAATGGTTTGGGATCTCACTTCATCTTAAGAATTTATGGATCCTAGTTAATGGGAATGGTATCTAGAACCGGATCATTTCATTTAAGTACCTTAAAAATACTCCTTTGGTGGACTGGATTAGAGCTCGAAAATTCACTATCAGTTGACCTTCTTACTTCTAGAATGGGTTTATTAGAATTTTACTGTGGATCACTGGTCAACTTGGCTGGAAGGTGGGTAATGGCTTAAATATTCGTTCGGGCATTGATGCAATTGCTGGTATGGATGTTGATGTAATTGTAAATTCGGAATGTATTCACTTGTATTTTCTTATGTATTGTAACCCGATGTTTATTCTAGGATGTATGTAATATATTTGATTCATGTCATACCCTGATGTTTATTCCGAGAAGTTTCTATAATGAGAAATTCATGTCAAGTCATTGTGGGTAACCCTCCTATTGGTCAAGTGTTAAAGTCCCCACAGTTGTGGGGCCCTTGGGTTATTAGATTATCCTAGGGAAGTCGACCCTAGGTGAGTCATTGTAAGTCGGGGCAATAGTCCCCACCATTGTGCTACCCTCCTATTGGTCGGAGGAGTCAAAGTCCCCACAAGTTGTGGGGCACTAGAGTTATTAGACACTCCTAGAGATGTCGACTCTAGTAAGTAATTGTTAAGTGAGGCTGACATGTTGGTGTGAGTTCTAAGTGAATGGAAGAATATAAATAGAGAGTGAGAGCCTCACTATTTATTATACTCATACACACACACACTCACTCATTGGGGTGCACGAGTGAGAGAGGAGAAGCTCTCTCAGTGTGAGAGAGAGAGAGTGCTGCTGTCGGGAGATCATCTCACTGTTTTTTGATTTTACCTTTGGTGTTGATTCTATCTCTGAGGAAGTTGCGGGGTTTTTTCCCTTATGGTTTCCCCAAGGATACAGAGGTCCAAATGGAATTCTTGAAGATGTTCCATAAAGGACACGAACTATAATTTTTGTGGTCCGAATTTCAGACTCAGAAGATGAACCAGTGACACATGGTAGTTTGTACAACATCACTATTCTAAACAGTCATGTAACAGGTCACCTTGGGAAAAGGATCATAAATCCCAATTGGTGAAACCAATTCTGATGAAAGCTATGGTTTTGGATCCAAGACATGCGAGCCTACCTCATTGCAAAGTTTCAAATACAGAGGAGCAACAATTTCAGAGATATCACAGAAACAGTAACAGACATTTCTGCAGAAGAAATTGGAAAACTAGGGCTTCTTGTTCCGGGAGCTTCCCTCCACTGTTTTCAGAAAAGGAATACATTGGACAACTCCATTTGAAGATATATATCTTTCTATCCAATCAAATCTGAAAGATTCCAAGTTTTGAAAATTAGGTTTTCTCTGTCAAACCCTAGATCAGCCAGCTTCGGAACCAGGACGGACACCTCAAATTGGTAAGATCTAATCTTTTGCTATTTTCATTTGAGGTTCTCATTTCAAAGAGATCTATCACATCAGATTGATGATAAGCTTGGTGAAGTTGACAACTTTCAAGCATGGAAGTATATAATCTCTCTGAAGAAAATGAATTGGACACCTACATGAGTAGAGAGGTTCCAGTTCCAGAGGGAGATGAGGCTAGAATCCTTACACAAGAAGAACTTGGTCAAGGCCAAGAAGAACATTGTTGATTCAGTCACGGATCAACTTGTACCACAAGTCTCCTCCCTAAAGACATTGCAGATGTTTGATTCCTTGACCAAGCTATTTGAAGGGAAAAACATAAATCAGAATATGAGCTTAAGAAACCAGTTGAAGAATGTGAAGATCCAGAATGCAGAGACCTTACAGTCATACTTTACAAGAGTCTCTCAAATCAAAGAACAACTTGAAGCGGTAAAAGAAGAGCTGGAGAATGCAGAAGTGGTGATAACCACCTTGAATGGCCTCCCAAGATCATGGGATTCATTCATTCGAGGAATGTGTGCCAAAAGGAAGTGATTACTTTCAGTAGACTCTGGGAAGAAGAAGAAGCTCGACTCATAAGAAGAGAAGAGAAGATGGGAGCAATTGAAGATCAAGCTCTCATCATCCAAAGAAGATCCCTCAAGCGATGAGGAATATGAAGAACTCAACTCTTGAAGCATCTCTTATCCTCCTTATCATTTGGATAAGAAACGATGCTATCATGAATGAAGAAGAAAATGAAGCTAAAGGCTCAAGAAGGAGTCTACCCATGAAACAAATAAAGATAAGTATTCAATTGTCATTTCATGATATTGTTTTGTTATGCATTTGTTTATATTCAGTTGATGTATTATGCATGATAGGATGTTTTCATTAATGACAGTATACTACTAATATGCATGTGATGGGTAAGTAGCTCATGGTGCTATACAAATATCCATTGCTACTTATCTAGAATGAAACCTCTTTGCTGACATATTGGATTAGTGCACAATCTCAATGTTGTCCCGGTAGAGATGGAAGGCATCTAGAAAGTTTCCATGAGATATGAATGGATGTTGTATTGGTTAAAATAGTTGCATGATCATATAGTTATGCATAAGAATTTTTCATTATGAATATACCTTATGAAATGTTTCTAACCATACAACTGCATTTGACTTGTAGGAAAGATCGCATAGAGGATGAGACTTGTTCCGAAGAACAAGTGATGACAGTTCAAGATGAAGAATAATATGACGAATGTATCGACACCATTGATGTAGAACCTTCAAGCTATGAAGAAGTAACCAAGAAGAAAGGGAAGACCAGTTCAAGAAGAATGATGTCTAGGATGCAGTATCAACACATGAATAGAAGTTCATAGTTCCATCATGTAGTAGATGGAAACATCGTACAAGGCAAGATTTGTAGCATGAGGCCTCTCACGAAAAGAAGGCCTAGACTACGAAGAGACATTTGCAGCTAGTAAGAGTTTAAACACATATATGATGAGCTTGATGAAGATCTTAACCTTTGCTACAAGGTTGAAGATCCAAGTCTATACACTAGATAGAATATTAGTAGCATAGGAAGCTACTTGTCACTCTGGTACAGAATGTTTCAGTGCATAGAGTACAGAAGACAGAGGGAGTATGATGCTCTGCTTCAGAGGGAGTGACTATAGAAGATATAAGGTTTGAAATGGTACGACATGATGCATAGATTACTGATGACTCTAGGCTTTACTGAGAGTAAAGCAGACTCCAACCTTTGCTTCAAGGTTGAAGGCGAAAGACCAGTGATACTCCTATTATGTGTCGATGCACTATTTTTCTAGACATGGAGGTGTGGACAAGGGAAGTATGCAGTAGAGATCCTGAATACGTTTAGGATGATGGACTGCATGACCACACCTATGGCATCGAACCTGAAGCTGTTAAGTGATGCTTCATCAGAGATGGTTGATGCTATGATGTATCATCAGATGATTGGGTCCTTGATGTACCTGATGAACACAAGACCAGATATTTGCTTTGCTGTGAACACCTTGAGCCAGTTCTCGATAGATTCGAGAAATGTTCACTTGATTGCTACAAAGCATATTCTAAGGTACCTGAGGGGTACAGTTGATTATGGGCTCAAGTATGAGTCGAATCAGAAGATTAACCTGGAGGGTTATGTCAATTCAGATTGGGCAGGTAGTGCCATCGATAGAAAGAGCACTTCAGGGTGTTGCTTCAGTATGGGATCAGGTGTGATCTCTTGGTTTAGCAGGAAGCAATCATGTGTGGCACTAAGTATAGCTGAAGCAGAGTATGTCGTAGCTTGTTCAGCTAGTTGTGAGGCAGTATGGCTGCAGAAGCTACTGTCTAATATATTTGAACTCCAGTTGGATGCTACTTGTATACATTGTGACCACCAGAGTTGTGTGAAGTTGTCAGAGAATCCAGTGTTCCATGACAAGTCGAAGCATATTGAGATCAAGTATCACTATATTAGGGATATGGTGCAGAGGGGAGCAGTGAAGCTCCAGTATGTTGCGATGGAGGAACATATAGCTGATGTATTGACGAAGCCATTGGCTAGGCTGAAGTTCGAGTACTTCAGGGAGAAGTTTGGTGTTCTCCAGATCGAGGTTTCCTCAAAGAGAAAGTGATGAGACCCATAGCCATTCTAACATGGTGAGAGGATTGGTTCCTTCCATGGTCAGATGTAAGGGCTAAGCCATTCTGTCATGGTGAGAGGATTGGTTCCTTCCATGTCAGATATGAGTGTTGAGATCCATAGCCATTCTAACGAGTAGGTCAGATATAAGCGCTGAGCCATTCTGTCATGGTGAGAGGATTGCTTCCTTCCATGCCAGATATGAGTGCTGGCCATTTTGTCGAGTAGGACAGATGTAAGGGAAATTTCCATTCTTTGAATGGAGCTACCTAGTGAGGTACCAGGAACACTCACTCTAGGACTGAGTAGCCATTCTGATCCGATAAAGGGATGTGTTCCCACTTGATCAGATGTAAGGGCTGAACCATTCTGTCATGGCTAAAGGATTAAGTTCCTTCCATGTCAGATGTGAGTGTTGGCCATTCCAACGATCAGGTCGGATGTAAGGGCAACTGCCATTCTCGAGGAGAATGGAGGCACCTGGTCAGTTACCAAGTAGCTCAGTCGAGGAGGACTGGGGACCATTCTAATTTCTGATATGACTGTAGGATTGGTTCCTACAAGATCAGATATGAGTGCAAGCCCTTCCATCATTGTGGTAGGATGTGTTCCCACCTGGGTGGATGTAAGTGCGGGCCCTTTCATCATTGTGGTAAGATGTGTTCTGGCTTGGGTGAATGTAAGTGCATAAATATTTCATCATTGTGGTAGGATGTGTTCCGGCCTGGGTGAATGTGCAGAGTCTTTCATCATTATGGTAGGATGTGTTCCGGCCTGGGTGAGAGTCTTTCATCATTGTGGTAGGATGTGGTTCCGGAATAGATGAAAGTATGGAAATCTTCCATCATTGTGGTAGGATATGGTTCTAGCCTAGGTGGGAGTGCAGAACTCTTCCATCATTGTGGTAGGATGTGTTCCCTCCTGGATGGATGTGAGTACTGTGCCTTTCTGACGAGTAGGTTAGATGTAAGTGTTGAGCCTTTTCACAGATGATAGTAGTTGTGTCCTATCATGCTGGTGAATGTGAGTGCTGGGCCTTTCTGATGTGATTATAGGATTGGTTCCTATATGATCAGATGTGAGTGTTGGGCGTGCCTTTCTGATGAGTAGGTCAAATGTAAGTGCTTGACGAGCCTTTGTGACGAGTAGGTTAGATGTAAGTGTTGGATGGGCCTTTTTGATGAGTAGGTCAGATATAAGTGCTGAAGAAGACCTACATGGAGGCTAGGCCTATAAGTAACATGAAAAAGGGTTGGCTCTGTAGAACTTCCCGTGACGAGAAGAATCATGAGATAACACCCATGATAATCCAGATCGAGTGATGATATAGATCCAGTGAAGATGATCCAGCAGTGATGATCCAGATCGAGTAATGATCCAGATCCAGTGATGATGCCCAGTGATGATCCAGATGGAGTAATGATCCATATCCAGTGATGATGATCCAGATCGAGTGCTGATCTAGATTCAGTGATGATGATCCAGATCCAAATGAATATGACTTACAGATGAAGATGACCTGAAGATGACGAAGACTTGATGATGACCCAGATGACACAGAGAAGAAGACTTGTGCTGATAAATTGTGTCAAGAGAATGCCTTCCTAGTTAAGAGGGAGTGTTGATGTAATTGTAACTTCGGAATGTATTCACTTGTATTTTCTTATGTATTGTAACCTGGTGTTTATTCCAGGATGTATTGTAATATATTTGAGTCATGTCATACCCCGATGTTTATTTCGGGAAGTTTCTATAATGAGAAAGTCATGTGAAGTCATTGTGGGTAATCCTCCTATTGGTCAAGGGTTAAAGTCCCCACAGTTGTGGGACCCTTGGGTTATTAGACTATCCTAGTGAAGTCGACCCTAGGTGAGTCATTGTAAGTCAGGGGAATAGTCCCCACCATTGTGTTACCCTCCTATTGGTCGAAGGAGGCAAAGTCCCCACAAGTTGTGGGGCACTAGGGTTATTAGACACTCCTAGAGATGTTGGCTCTAGTAAGTAATTGTTAAGTGAGGCCGACATGTTGGAGTGAGTTCCAAGTGAATGGAAGAATATAAATAGAGAGTGAGAGCCTCTCTATTTATTATACTCATACACACACACTCACTCATTGGGGCGCATGAGTGAGAGAGGAGAAGCTCTCTTAGTGTGTGAGAGAGAGACTGCTACTGTCGGGAAATCATCTTACTATTTTTCGGTTTTACCTTTGGTGCTGATTCTATCTCTGAGGAAGTTGTGGGGTTTTATCCTTTATGGTTTCCCCGAGGAAAATTCTTTGTGTCTCTCGTCTCTTGTGTTGTGCTTCTATTTTATTGATGTGCTTGTTATTCTCTTAGTTAAAAGATCCTAAGATCATAATACTAGCTTGAATGTTGAAAAACTAACAATGGACTCTTCTTTCCTCTTGTCGGAGGACCTTCGTGATTATTTATCTGATTTTAGGATTACTAGTCTGGTCCAGGCACATAACTTGGATGGTCCTTCTACTGGGCTAAATTACTGGTATTCAGTGACTGATCTCTTCTTGGGTGGTGTGTGGGACAATCAATGGTCCTCTTATGTTAATGGCCTGTCACATGGAGGCATTAGAATGGGTGAGCACAAGGACTCTCTACTTTGGTTGTTTGATAAAACAAAAGGATTGGTCACGGCATAAAACTCCTATGCGCTAATCGTATCTGAGCATTTGCATCAGATTGGTGATGAACTTATCCTAAATATTTGGGGCTTCAACATTCCTCTGAAACTGAAATGTTTCATTTCCCTGGCTGTTAACAACAAAATTAATACCTGGGATAACCTGAAAAAGCGGGGTTGGGTTGGACCTAATAGATGTTGTCTCTACAACTTAGATGAGGAATCAGTTGAACGCATTTTTGCTGGCTGCTATTTTGCGAAGAAGGTCTTTCTTGGCTTGGGGAATTTGTTTGGTTTTCATTTTCAGTGGCATGCCTTATCCCTTTCTACAAATCTGTCTACTTGGGTCTCTTTGGGTGCCAAAAGTACTTATATTTGCCTCTCTTTTGTATCTGGCATATCTGGAAATGCAGGAGCAACTCCATTTTTGATGATAAGGTTCCCTCTATTCCTAGAATATGTCATGGGATCTTGGATGATACTGTTTCTCATCAGATGCCTCTAGTTATCAGGAATAAGATCAGGGTTATTGGTGAACCTCCACAAAAAAAAAATTCCCTTGTTTTTTTTTTATGGAGTTGCAGTTGACTCTCTTGGGGGTGTTGGTGTCTGTATTTGGCTTAATGAGCAGCACTCTCTCTCCATCAAACTGGGCTACGGGCCCAGTACAAACAATAGAGCGGAGCTACTGGCACTTTGGGCATCGTTATACATTGCCAAAGATATTGGGTTGCCATACCTTCATATATTTGGCGATTCCTCAGTGATTATAAACTGGGAAAGAAACATATCCACTCTCTCCATTGTGAATTTAGATGCTCGGTGTATAAACATTAGGAAAATCATATCTTGGCTCACCTTTGTGGATTTCTTTCATGTCTTTAGGGAACATAATCAAAGGGCAGACACACTATCCAAGGATGGGCTTAGTATGGTTGTCGGCCATCTTTCCCTCACTAAAACATGTGAGGATGAAGTTTTTGGGGAAGTTTCACTCTAGATATTTTGAAGAGCATTGCTCTGGTTCTTAGACTATTGTCTCTTGACTCTTGATTTGTGAAAGTTTATTGGTTGAGCTGATCTGTACTGTCTCTGGATTTTGAGTGTTACAAGCCCTGACATGGCTAGTGTGCCTGGGTTATTATTATTTTCTGTAAGGACACATAACTGAGTGCCGACTTATCATTTATGAGAGGACATTTTTTGTATTTGATGGCCATATTCCTGTCGCTAAGCTCTGTGGATGTGACCCCCCTTAATTATACTGCTGATTGATAAGGGCTCCTTATTTTTTTGGACTATTGTATCCTGCTTATGTACCAAGTTCCTTTGATTCAATAGAATAGCAAGGAATGCCTTTTTTTTCCTAAAAAAGGTTAACTCTTTTTCATAACAAGTACACACCAAATAACCTTGATTCACATACTCCTAGTACATGTGCAATTAATGTGAGATTTCAAAAGTGACTTAGCTTTTTTTCATAAAATATTCCACATACCAAATAACCTTCGGTCACATCATTCTTGAGGTTTGGACAATGGTTTTCAACCGTCCAATCCCTATAATTTAGGAACCAACTCTGACTACCACTAGCAGTTTCCAATAGTTGACCCTAGTGGGTGTTTAGTTATGTCCAGTTATGCTCTAATTCCCATCAGCTAGTCCACTCTCAGTAAGCCTAGCACCAGTTTGCATGATTTAAGGGAGGTAGGCACATTTTCTCACCTACGTACATCAATTAACTGGTTGTGAACTGATTCAGTGATCCATAGTTGTATTAGTGAGCTCTAGTGGGATTTTCCCACACCAAGTTAGCTCCGAAATTAGTCCAGATTGATAGATTCAAATCCTATCCTAGGCATTCAAATTCTCCTATTTGTAACACCATTGTATTACATATTATTTATTGATTAATGGATGTAATGATATTCTTCCAATTTTTCCTCCATGTGTGTGCAATTTTTCCATGAGTAATTTATCACTCTCTACTAAATTCTTCTCTCTTTTGCATCCTTCTTTTCTCATTGAATTCATGCATGCCTAGTGATCCTATGCTTGATTAAATTAAGCATTGTATCAAAGAGGGTATCTAGGCCATATTCAAACCTCAGAAACTTCCATTGATGCACCAGAAGCAATTGGGTTCCACATAAATCTTGGTATTCTTTCCTTGCTCTCTTTGGATTATGTCCAAATAAGTCTATCCAGGTGTAATGCACCTAGAGAAAGTGCACGTGTCGAAGTGGATAGTTTTTGAATTGGTTTCATTTGAATTGAAGTGTTTTTGCATGCAAATTGAAAATTTTCTGAAGAATTAGTTATTTCTTGAAGATGTAAGATGGAGAATTCAATAACTTTGACACCTAGAATCCTCACACCCTTCAATTATCTTAATTGGAGGGATTATATGTAGATGGTATTACACAACAAGGGACTACATAGGTCACCATGGGAAGAGAGGTCGAACCCCATCAACATCTTGAAATATTGAAGTATCTGAACAATATTGATGAAGCATTTGGCTTCATGTTCATCCAAATCTTTAGAGATTTTCTCTTTCACCTCGAGAGATTAAGAACACCAAAACAAGTATGGGAGAAGATTGAATCCTCATTTAGAAAATAAGATTAGATGATGGGCCATATCCTGGAGAATGAGATGATAGTACTACAACCTAGCAACTTTGAAACTATACAACATTTTTTTTTTCAAAATTCAAATCATTGGTCATGCAATGCAAGCAATGTGAGATTGACAAGAAGGATGAGCAATTGGTTCTCTCAATTCTGAGCAAACTTGACCAAAAATTCTTAGTGTTCATATCTACCTTTCACTATGGGACACTAACTACTCCTAATTGGCGAATGCATTCATAGAGTTTCTAATACATGAACAAGACAAGATGATACAGATGGGATCCCTCGAAGCCTATCCAAATCAAGCTCTCTTGTCTAGTGAGACAAAGAATGCACAAGCAAGGAGGAAGTAGAAAGAAAAAGAAAAAAGGAACACTGGATTCGAAACTAAGGAAGAGTTTGATTCAACAGATGAAGCCTCAAGCTTTAATAAGAACAAACATAAGAGGTTTGACAATGCCAAGTGTTCCTACTGTAAGAAAGGAAACCATACAGAGAAATATTGTATGAATAGGACCATAGCTCATATGTCAAAAATCCTTGAGAAACAAAATATTTCCCTCCCTGAAGGCATAAGGAAGGCTGACTCTGGAGACAAGAATGAATATCATGATGAGAAATGCCCTGCACTGAAGGTTGGTTTTTCAAAATCACATGCCTTCCTCATTGATTCAGGAGCCTCCAATCACATGGTTGCATAGAAATAATCATTATGTTCATTACAAATTATTGATGGTCCAAGTATTCAAATGGGAGATGACACTCAAATCCAAGTTGAAGGAAAGGGTTCAATCAATTTAGAGCATGGAGTGTTCAAGAATATACTATATGTTCCCTCCTTAGTAGAAAATTCATTGTATGTATACTAGATGACTCATACAGACTCACCAAAGCGATTAGTATTTCGTCTCGAGTCAATGGAGATCTCAGATATCTCAACTGGGAATCTTATAGTGAAAGGTATTGTAAACCACGCCTCCAAGGCATATGAGTTCTCACACTTTTTGCCATTCTCAGATCTAGTTCCATCTTAGCTTCCATTTGAAAGGGAAAGTAATTTCATCATATATAAACCTTTTGCATATGATAATGTTTCCATTAATGCTTCAGATTCAGAATCCGAAGCAGAGGATCCGAACCAGTTTATGGAATTTAATATGAACTTCAATCGGATCTAGATCGAGATCCAATCCCTACTCCCAATCCTAGGCCTAAATGGGTTCAAAAGTTTATCGAGGAAGCTGGGAACATGACTGGAGAGTCATCTGGCATGAGGAGAACGATAGCTTAGTTTCAAAAATATATTCTTGCACTATGTCAAGAAAATTCACTTCTTATTTGAGAGGTGATACAAACTCTTAGAGAGATTCTACATGATGGTAAGGTCTAATCAACAATTCTACTAACTGAGGAAAAAATTGGATTATGTCACTCTTCCTCCAGAAAGAAGAGACAAAGGAAACATTTTTTCTCCTATCTTTCATCAGATTGGAAGAAGGTGGAGAGGTTCACATGAAAATTACCATGAAACTAGTGAACAAAAGAACCATCACACTCTGTGTTGCTATGTTCTTTACATACATATATAAGCAACCTATAAACTAGTTTGGGAAGTTTCCCATATTAACTCAACATATTAACTTTGTTTATGACTATCACATCTACTAACCAATCTTGTACATTATGGATCTTACTTCTGTCAATAATACATTGTCTGACTTACTTATGTCAGAGGTTTATGTATGACAAAGGGATAAATCACTCCTTCTTACACTCCCCCTTAATTTCAACCATATTCTTCTACAACACTAACATGCTTAAGCAATTCCTTTATGGGATTAAATTCATAATTTTCAGAATTCATTATGCCTACTTGTCTAGGCTCACAATTACTAAAAAAAACCACATTAATTTTTCTTTGCTTTATATGGTTGCAACCTTATCAAATATTGTCATGTGCTTCTTATTGGTATTGCTTTCTTATTCCTTATACTCCAAACTTTGCATTCACTGATTTTTCTAATTTTTACTTGATATGGTTGCAAACTTATCACATCGTGTCCTCTGCTTCTTGTTGGTCTTGCTTTCTTCTTCCTTTTAGTCCAAACTTTGCATTCACTAATTTTTTCTGAAATTATTTATCTTCATCTTCACCTTTTTCTACATCCTCTATATTTTCTGAGGTTCTTCAAACTTGATTTCCATCCCATATTCTTTGATTTTTGAAGCTTTTTCACTGTAATATACTTCAGTGTCATTTTCATCAATATTAACTTCAATACTTCCATGATCAGAGTCAAATAAACCATAAACAATACTATAGTTATTTTCTTTTCTTTTATCTTAGCTTCAATTTCAACATTAGCATTCTGCCACATGGCCATTAGATGATAGTAATGCTTCATTTACTCAGGGATCCATTTCTCAAAGTGTTCATCTATGAGTAATTCTTCATTGAATTCTTCTTGTTGAAAACTATGCATATATGTTTTAAGTTCAACTGTAATTTTTTCTTACACAATTTACTTGGGATTTTCAAGTCAATCTTTAAGAAACATTATTTTATTATCATAGTTTGTTAGCTTTTGTGACCGAGTGTGATTCCATATTTTGTTCAAATGTTATTAACTGATTGTTGCTTTCAACACCTGCAAACTTAGAAATATTTGTTAGATTTTTAAATAAATTATTTTCATTTGGCTCTACTAGCTCTTCTTCTTCTTCTTCATCTTTACATAATACTTGGTTTGTTTTAACCTCTTCTTCAACATCAATGCCATCATCAACACTGACTTCATTATTCATTTTTTTAATCTATGTTGCAGCCTTTGTACTGCCATCAACTAAGCTTCTCACATATGCAGCTACAACGCATTCCACTTCAACATAGTTTGGATTTTCAAGCCATTCTTCAATGAGCTTCAGTTCAACATTAAAATCAGAAATACTATGATTTTCTTCAACTTGTGGATCATCTTGGATGCATTCATCTTGAAGTAATGCTTTTTCAAATTTTGCAATAAATTGTAGTCTTCATCATCTTCATTTTCCTTCTTAGTTGTTGACTGATTTGTCTTTGTACTTGCACATTCACAAATAATAAAATTATTATGAAAAACTTGTGTCCTCATGGACTTGGCCTTCACGTGCTCTTCTTATTTGTCTTCATTTTCTTCTTTATCCTTAGTTGGTTGTCCTGCAACTATCTTAGTTGCATCATCTTCAACTATACAAGCCTCTACTTCAGCAATCAAGCTATCAAATTATTTATCATTTTCATCCACATGTGCACTTTCATAGTGGGATTCCCAAATGCTAATTTTTTCAACCTTCTTTGCTTCTGTAGATTCCATAACAACATCGTCTTCTATAACTACCGTTGAATCCAAAACATCATCTCCAACTACTTCGATGGAAACTTGTTCTCTTCATCTTCATTAACATTCTTTGTTGAGTTAACCAAACCACTAGATTCTACATGGGTAGCAATATCATCAAATGTTGCATTACTCTAAGCAATAGATATTGTTGTATCACCAAATGTTACATTGCAACTATCATCTACATGTGGTTGAGCACTCTAGGATTCACCATCAATTTCTTGAGATTAATTTTCTTCTGCTTATGCAATATCTACCAAATTTTCATCTTCATCTTCTATAGTTGCTGTTGTCCCATGATGAGTGCTACCCCTTATACGAAAGTCATATTCAAAATATTCCAATCTTTTTTAGTTGTTTTGGCTGGTGCAATTTTAGGCAAAATACTCTCATCCATAGCTTGATGAATGAGAAACAATATTGTTGCATCATTCTTCTTATCTACTAATAAATTATTTTTATATTATTTAACAAAGGATTCAAATACTTCTTGATCTGGTTCTTCAAAACCATTGAATACTATATTCCACAAATCATCAACACACAACCTAGTCTTCATTCCGATTGACCAAAACTCATAGATCCTATCTGAGAAATATGGGAGATGATATAAAATATTACTCTAGTCACCCTCTGACTATCTTTAAAAACCATTTGGTTCAGCAGGTTTCTCAATACATGTCCCAAATATTTGTGCAATAACTTGGCCAATTTATTCTACAGTATAGATTTTCTTCTTTATTTGTTTGATCATTCTGCTCTTTCCCATTTATTCTTCCTTTGTTTTTTTTATATTCTTGTCTTCAATTTAAGCTTCTAAAAGCTAACTTTCATCCTTTTTAGGATTGCATTCACCTTAGCATACTTCCACCCAACTCCTGCTTAATTTCTTCATCTCTTAACACATGCCTCTGTTTTTTTTTCAGACTCCAATAACTTGAAGTTTTGTGATTATAAAACTTAACTAACTAGATATACCTTTATATCATCTCTCATGGAATAGCATGGCATAGGCATACCCAATCACACCTTTCTATTAACACCCCCCCTTATAAATAAGGAGCTCTATTAAGGGCATTAAGATATCAAACCACCTCACCCTCACCCATTTACTGTTTGTTGATGATGTCATTCTATTTGGAATGGGTACTTTCGAGGAGTGGGTTGCCTTCAATGTTGTACTTGATATGTTCTGTGAGGCCTCTGGTATGGAGATCAATTTGGATAAATCCTGTTTTCTTCACCATGATTTAGATGCTTCCCTTCTTGGTAGGATTACTGGTCTCCTACCTTTCAGATTTTCACATCTCAATCTTGGCTTTACTTATCTGGGATACTTCTTGAAGCCCACGGGATACTTAGTTCGGGACTGGCATTGGCTCATTACTAGATTTGAGAAGCGTATTAATCATTGGACTTATAAACTTCTATCCTTGGGTGGTCGATTGGTACTGATTCGTTCTGTTTTATCCAGCTTACCTATTTACTGGATGGCCCTGGTGCCGATTCCTTCCTCCATTTTAGATAGACTCAGAAAATTAATCTTCTCTTTCCCGTGGGGATCTACTCATCAACATAAGAAGTTTCACCTTGTGGATTGGCACCTTCTTGCACGTCCTTGTACCCTTGGGGGCTGGGGTATCAAACATCTACATTGTTTTAGCCTCTCATTGAGAATGAAAAATTTCTGGTATGCATTGAACAGTACTGGCATTTGGTATCACCTCATTTCTTCAAAATATATGAGGAACATGCCTTTACACTCTTGGTTACGGAAAAAAAAAGTTCTGTTACGGGGCTGCATCACCTATATGGAAAGGATTTTTAAAGACTCTGCCATGGATAGGGAGAGGTATACTATGGCAAGTGGGATGTGGTTCTGAGATTATTATTGGAGTGGATCCGGTGGCTGGAATGCATTCCTCTTTTACTCTTCCGGCAGAGATGAGAGAGTACCTGGCAGATTATGGGATCTCCACCCTCGATCAAGCAAGAAATCACACCACCATTGCTGATGGCTATTGGTTTACTGCTGAAGAATTAGACCTCTGTGATGAGTGGAAATCTCTATGGGACTCTTATATTAATGGATAGGAATTTAATAGGATCAGATTGAAGGACTCCCCGGATTCTCTCATCTGGTCCCTCAGCAACTTCGTGGGCCAAATCAGTGCTGCTAAAGGGTACGAGTGCATTTTTGTTGACTTTGTTGCTGGGGTTCATTCGCCTATAATGGAATCTCTCTGGAAACTCAACATCCCTCTTAAACTTGTTTGTTTTTTCTGGCTCTTGGTGAATGGGAAGATCCTTACCTGGGACCATCTACAGTCACGTGGATACACTGGACCGAGTAGGTGTGTTCATTGTGAGTGCTTTAATGAGGATGTTGAGCACCTTTTCTTACATTGTTCTTACTTGCTGTAGTTATTTACATAATTTTCTGCATGATATGGCTTTACTCTACCTCCCCTCAGCTCTGTCCTATCTTTTCTTACCTTGTGGTTACACAACACCTCCAGCTCTGCTCCCTTTAGATATATTCCCTTATTTATTTTCTGGTTTATCTGGATCTCTCGCAATAACTGTATCTTTGAGAACCTGAAACCTTGTACATCTGTCCTTATCTCCCGTGTTGAGAGCTTTATTGACCTCTATCCTGTGCCTAAAAAAGTCAAAAAGTGCAGACAGATTGGACCTAAACCGAAGCATGACTTTCCATGCGGATATTTTGATGGAGCAGCTACTGTGAAGGCGGGAGAAGCTGGGTTTGTGATCTATTTAAGTGAAACCCATTATTTCTGTTTCTCAATGGGATGTGGTAGCAGTTCAAACACTAGGGCTGAACTATTGGCATTATGGGCTGTTCTAAGAGTAAGCCATTTGATGGGATTGCCCATGCGTTCGATTTTTGGGGATTCTATGGTAATCATATCATGGATTAATGAACTATCTGCCCTTGATCCGCCCACACTCATTCACTGGTGCGAAGATATTAAATATATGAAAAGATTGGCCCCTCAGGTGATTTTCATGCATATCTTCCGTGAGCACAATATGCTGGCTGATAGTCTATCAAAGCAGGCTGTGAACTTAAACATTGGATTTGCACTTTCACTAAATATCTGGATGGGAAGGCCATTGAGAATGGTCATTACAGTCTTTTTTGAGATGATCTTTATTTTCATCTTCCAGCATCATATGTATATGTTTTATGTATGTTTTTTTTCTGCCTGTTACTTTTTTTAAAGACTTTCAGCAAGCATGTTCATTGCACTGGATGGTTTGCATGATTATTACCATCATACTGGAAGAACTTCTGACCTAAATCACTCAGGGATGATGAGAAAAGTCTCCAAAGATCAGACTTTATTGTTTTTTGTTCACATAATGCTTGCTGTTAGTATTTGTTTTGATGTCCATGTATTTTTCTGGACATGATTAGCATCTGTTTTGCTGATGGTTATGTATATCATGTCTTTTGATTCTTATTGAATATCAAAGACCGGTATTTTTTCTTCTAAAAAAAAAATTAAGGAGCTCTCAGCCCTCACACTGATCAAAAGATCCCTACCTCGCAAACGTTAAAGCAATACCGCCCTATCACCTTGTTGGTCAGGCCTTCGTATACCCCATATAAAATGAAAAATACCACAATCCATAACTCAATAACACTTTATAGGTATACCAACTACCCTCTTCCCATACATTTTGAGCAAGTAAAATGATGATGCTTCCCTTTCAAGCGTTTATAAAGTTTGATTGCAGCGTGATTGCTTCCCATTTATTGTGAGAGTTACAATTCTATGTTCATAATTTTTTTATTTAACTTTATTATTTTTAATTAAAAAAACCTTCACTAATGAGGCTCAAATTTCATTCTCCTCCTTTTTGTTTAATTTTCTTTTAGGGTCGACGCTATGACTCTATTTTTTTTTGTTCAACCACTTCCCTCTTCCTTTTCTTTTAAAAAGTTTACTATATTCACTCGAGAACTTTTAAGACTTTCTCATTTTTCCATTTCTCCTATTTTTTAAATTTGTCCGATTTTCCATTTTACAAAATGAAGCTTTCTCCTTTTTTGGGAAAAAAACTGAGGCTCAACAAGTCCTTCCCATGTTTTAGGATAAATGAGAGCTTTCACATTTTAAATAATATTAACCTTTATATTTACAATAATAATCCACAAATCTTGTTTAGAGTTTCTCTAAATCACTATAACCTTCTGTAATATACCCGATTTCATTAGAGGAAATTTCAACTCAAAATGGGCCTTTTAACCATAATTCAAATTCCATGTCATCATGTGTTATCCAATAACATTACTTTAAATTTGAAATACCATATAGGTCTTAAACATTTTTTTAATATAAATTTGGGAATAGGTATCATAAATAAACTACTTTTTTTGTTTGTATTTTCGACATATCTCCCTATGTTTTTACTCAAATTTCGATCGAGAGAGCTCATTGGAAGCGAAATTAAATTCTGCATCCAATTCATACCCACTCGGCATACATTTGATGGACCCTTCTACCCCAAAAACAAGAAATCCCTGAAAAAAATGTGATGATGTATGTGATGATGTCATCATCACATTTTTTCAGGGATTTCTTGTTTTTGGGGTGGGGGGGTCCATCAAAAGTATGCCGAGTGGGTACGTGTTGGATGCAAAATTTAATTTTGCATCCAACGAGCTCTCCCGATCGAAATTTGAGTAAAAAATCAAGGAGATATGTCGAAAATACAAACAAAAAAAATTGTTTTTCTTTTCTTCCTCCAAAATTAATAAATATTATTTTATTATTTTAACTATTATTTTATTATTTTTCTTAGGAGGCCTATTTTGAGTTGAAATTTCCTCTAATGAAAACAAACATTTACTATATATATATATGTTAGGTACAAGGAAGAATAGAGTACAACTTAATGTTTGATCTATTCTTAGACATTTGGCTCACATGAGGCCTTGGCTTGAGAGCTTAAATCCTAGATTAAAAAAAAGGGTTTCTTACAATGGACAATTTTGTTTTGTGAAAAGACTTCTTCAAAGGAGGACTGGGAAGTGGCCTAGGTTTAAGTTTAGAACTTATTTATCCCATGGCTAACTCATCCTTCTTTTTGTAGGTAAATTCCAGTTAAATCAAGTTGGAACATACCTTTACCAAGGTACTGATTTTTTCCACGTTAAACAGTAATGTAAATATAAACTATAACCAAAGGTTTGTGTGCATGTATATTTAGTTGAATTTTATAATTCCTCAAATCCACAATGGAGTACAGTTGGCACACATGATCCATTAGTTGAATTTTATCAAGGTTTATATTTTACTCTACCTAAGGAGAAGCTCCATTATTGCACAGGTCGCGGTCCGCTTTGCTACAGTTATGTGTGTTAACCAAAACTAGACAAACGTTGTATCATTTTGATGTTATTTTATGCTAATGGCACCGATGTTTAGTTGAATTCCAACGGAGGTTGAAAATGTCTCTAGTTAATTGGTGTGGTGGGGACGACTATTACCAAACTCAACACCGATCTTTCTAGTTCATCCAAATTCAGGGCGTTTAACATAGCATGGTAAGAATCTTGTAGTTTGCTTTGTTTATTTACACAATGCAGTTATAGAATAGTTCTTACACCCAACTAACAATCGAATTCACTTCTAGTTATAGGTTCACCCACAACGTTGAATGATTACGAGGTCTTAACCCAGTAAGTTATGTATTTAAACTGTGGTTCTACCCTTGTCTACCATTTCAAAGAAAAGAGATTCTGCTCTATAGTCATATCTCATGTAAAGCTGTTTGGAAAGGTTATTGTACATTCTATTTTGGTCGGGTCATTTAGTAAAGCTAGTAATATGGGGTTTAGGTTCTAAAGTTGTTGCGGCTTCAGTTGCCTTGGTAATTTCCATTAACGTTATAGACATTATAATGCCATGACTACACTCTGCTATAATTTTGTTTCAGGTTTAAGTTTATAATGTAAGAACTATTTATACATACATGATGCCCACTGGGTATTTTATTTAATCGTAACCCTTTTTCTTTAAATTCCTATGAATTTCATGATTTGTAGCCGTAAAGGTTTTATCTTCAAGTTTAAAAATTAGGGTTTATTGATGAAGAAAAAATAGTTATAAAGGTTATCCTAACATTTAGTTTAAATACTTCTATAAGTTAGCTTATCTTTCAAACACGATGAGGGTTAAGGTTTAAGTCCTGGGTTCTACATAAAAAAGATTATTAGAGTAGAACATTGTTTATTTATTGATTGAAATATCAATTTGTACTTCTTAATTATACTAAGAAATGACTGTGTATTATCATTCAACAACTTCCTTTCTCAGTTCGTGTGAAAATATAATCGCATGCTAGATTTAAATTTTGTTATGTGATAACTAATATTACGATTCTTGTAGAATTTTTTTTTTACAAGTTTATAAATAAGTTTGGTTGTTTGCTTACCAATCCTTCACTCTAGTTGTGTTGTTATTGTGTCTTGAAAGACGACCTTTCAGGGTTGATTTGTTTAACATAGTAAATTTTTATCATTCAGTTTTAATATGTAAATAAATATAAGAATTCCTAACCTTAATCTTCGAATCTTCTACTCTATCCGTTACTTTCAAATAGAATATAGTTTATTAAAATAAACCCTATCTCAGTTCGATGATTGACTATAAAACAAAATAATAATTAAACCCTAGTTTTCGATTTAAAAACAAAATCTTAACAAACCCTAGGTTAAGATATTAATAACCTAACACATGTATAAGTAAAATAAAACTGTATTTTAAATAATAATAAGGGAATGCACTAATCTTAGTATTTTTCATCATTGAGATAGGAAATAGCATTAACAATAAAATTTTCATACAATAAGAAATTTATTGGAAATAAGTCCGGTTAAATAATGAAACATATTTGGAAATCGTAGCTTTAATAGTCACACTCCACTCTGCCTTAGGAATCTGCAACAAATTTGTTTGTATGATTCCACCCCCTTGCCCAGACTCTTGGGTTTAAAATAGTTTCTTTACAGCCTCAAGTTACCACCAGTATTAGAGAGAATAAGTTATTTCAGAACCTAGCATTCTCTTAGGCTTCATTGACAGTTTGAAACAAAGCCTAACATTTGCACAATGTTCACTCATAGCTATGTGTTATCTCAAAAACTCGTTATGGTGATCTCAAGCAGCTCTGTCTAAGACTCTCTTTTCTCATAAAAAAAAACCCCCTCTCTTTGTCTTTCCTAGGAGTTTTATAGAAAATTAACTAATCTTAATACTAGACACTTGTCTCCGTAGAGAATGTTGTAGGTTTAATAATTGCTTTTAAACCCAAGTTTCTATCAATTTATTGTGCAACTGTTAAAACTTCCAATTTCCTATTATATATATAAAATATAATTTACTTGTTTCTTTAAAAGTACATAACAATAACACTATCAAAAGTAATTAGAGGGTGTTACAATCCTCCCCTCCTAAAAAATTTGCACCGTTCTCAGTGCTTAATCAGTATCATTAAAGTTTTGAAATAAAGTAGGAAAATTATGTCTCATAGTTTCTTCCTTTTCCCAAGTAGCTTCCTCCTCAGAGTAATGTTTCCATTGTACTTTAACTTGTACAATAATATGCTTCCGCAACTGAATTTCTCTTCTATCAAGAGTGCACATTGGTCATGTGTGTAAGTCTCCCTCTAGTTCCACCTGTACATTAACCCAATTAATTAAATGAGATTGATCAACAACATATTTTTTTAACAAAGAAATATGGAAAACATCATGAATTCTTAAATAAGGAGGTAAATCCAACTGATAAGCTACATGCCCTATTCTAGCCAAAATTTCAAAAGGTCCCATGTATCTAGGTGCCATTTTTTCATAAAGCCCTGATATTAGCTTGCTTTTCTTTGGTTTGACTCTCAGTAATACATGTTCTCCTACTTTATACTCTTTAGATGTTCACTTCTTATCTGCATAACTTTTATGTTTGTCTTGTGTTGTTTTGTTTTTCGTACTATTTCCTCCATTTGTTCTAGCATATCTGGCCCTAAAGCCAATTTGTCCTCCAAGTTTCCCCAACTTAAAGCCACCTTACACCTCCTACCATACAACACCTTAAAAGGACTAATTTTGAGAGATGGTTGGTAATTATTGTAATATGCAAATTCTACCAAGTGAATAAAATCCTCCCATTTCCTTGGTTGATTCATCACATACACTCTCAACATGTCTTCCAAGGCCTGATTCACTCTCTCTGTTTGTTCATCGGTTTGCAGATAGTAAGTTGTGTTGAAGTTTAGTTTTGTATCCATTCCTTTAAATAATGACATCCAAAACCTGAAAGTAAATTTAGCATCATTATCTGTGATCACTTTTTTTTTGTATACCATGCGGCCTAAAAATTTCCCTCATAAATATGTCTGCACTATTGACCACTTTATAATTTGACTTTACATGTATGAAATGAGCTGCCTAAATTTATCCACTACCACCATAATAGACTTTGTTATCGGTAACCCAGTAATAAAATCCATGGTTATAGTTTCCCACTTCCACTCTGGTATATGTATAGGCTACAACAAGCCAGTTGGATGTTGGTGAATGGCCTTAACCTATTGATAAGTGAAACATCTAGCTATATATTCAACTACTTCTTGTTTCATGTTTGGTCGGTAATTTTTTTTTTAAGTTGTTATAAATTTCTAATATCTAGGGCGTCCTGCATACTAGTTATCATGCAATTCCTTAAAAATGACATGTTTTATACTGTATTGATTAGGAACATAGAATCAATTTTTGAAACGTAAAAACCCTTATGCATCAATCTAATAAGAACCTTTTGTTGTTTCAAAAATTTTCTGATTACATTTTCCATCCAATTCCTATATTTCTCATCATTAATTGATGCTTCCTTCAGCAAATATTTGAATTTAGATTCATATTACTAATCAACAGTGAGTGCAAATTATGTTGTTGCCGGCTTAATGCATCAACTACAATGTTTTCCTTTACTTTTATGTGTTTAATTTCAAAATCATACTCACTTAAAAATGAAAGCCACCAGGCTTGACGTGCATTTAGTGTTTTTTTATCAAATAAATACTTTAACCCAATATTTTCTGTTAGTAATAGAAATTTATTTCCTACCAAGTAATTCCTCCATATCTTAAGGGCATGAATGATAGCTACCAATTCCAATTCATGTACTACATACTTTTTCTCATGTTCCATTAGTTTCCTTGATTCATAACAAATTATGTGACCTTCCTGAGTTAAAACCCCTCCCATCCGTTCTTTTCTTGTATAAGTGCATACCATGAAGTTCTTACTTGGATCAACAACTTTTAGTACTCGTGTTGTTGTCAATAACTGTTTCAGTTTTTTAAAACTGTCTTGACACTGTTGATTCCAAATAAATCTAACACTTTTCTTCTGTAAGTGGTTATTGGGTAAGCTATTTTGGAATTTTTTTTATCTTAATAAGCGGTAGTATATTGTTAATCCCATAAAAGATCTGATGTCATGTACATCTTTTGGTGCAGGCCACTCCAATATAGCCTTGATTTTTGTCGGATCAACCGCTATTCCCTTTTCTGAAATGACATGTCCCAAGTACTCTACCTGTTTTTCATAAAATTAACACTTACTCAATTTGGCATATAAATGATGTTCCTGTAAGGTTTCCAAAACCTTTCTTAAGTTCTCTTCATGCTCCACTTCATTCTTAGAATATACCAGAATATCATCAATGAAGACCAACACAAATTTATCCAAAAATTTACTCAGCACATTATTCATCCTATTCATAAATGTTGTCGGATAATTTGTTAAACCAAATGGCATTACCACAAATTCATAATGTCCATATCTCGTTTGGAATGCAGTCTTATGGATTTCCTCATCTTTAACCTGAACCTGATGGTACCCTAATCGGAGATCAATTTTAGGAAATATTTTTGCTCCACAGATCTAATCAAATAGATCATCTATTCTATTTATGGGTAATTATTTCTAACTGTCATTTTATTCAATTGTCGGTAATCTATGCACATTCTAAAGGTTCCATCTTTCTTTTTAACAAACAACACAGGTGCTCCCCATGGCGATACACTAGGTCAAATATATCCTTTGTCCAATAAATTATGTATCTGCATTCTTAACTCTGTTAATTTTGGAGTAGTCATATGATAGGGAGATCATGACACCGGTGCTAAACCCGACATTAAGTCTATGGTAAAATATAAATCTCATTTGGGTGGTAATCCGAGTATTTCCCAAGGAAATATATTATGAAACTCCTTTAAAATAGGGGATTGTTCCATTGCTCTTTTAGGCTTTTCCATCTCAATTTAATAAATTTGATGGCATACAACTGACTTCCTTTTCTAAAACATTTTTTTAATTGTACTGCAGAAATTTGTCAGGTTGATATATGTCTGTAAATTCCTTTAGCTTTGTGCCTTTTACCTTCCTCATCCATGCAATCAAAACTTTTATGTAAACAATCAATTTTTTAATATAAATTTGGGGATAGGTAGCATAAATAAAAGTATTTTTTTTGTTCGTATTTTTGACATATCTCCCTGTGTTTTTACTCAAATTTCGATCGAGGGAGCTCGTTGGATGCAGAATTAAATTCCACATCCAACGAGTACCCACTCAACATACTTTTGACGAGACCTGCACCCCAAACACAAGAAATACCTGAAAAAAGTGATGATGACATCATCATCATGTTTTTTCAGGTATTTCTTGTTTTTGGGGTAGTGGGGCCCGTCAAAAGTATGCTAAGTGGGTACATCATCATCATTTTTTTTAGGTATTTCCTATTTTTGGGGTAGCAGGGCCCGTCAAAATTATGCTAAGTGGGTACTCGTTGGATGCAAAATTTAATTCCACATCCAACGAGCTCCCCCGATCAAAATTTGAGTAAAAACACATGGAGATATGTCGAAAACACGAACAAAAAAGTAGTTTTTTTCCTTTCTTCCTCCAAAATTAATAAATATCATTTTATTATTTTAACTATTATTTTATAATTTTCCTTAGGAGGCCCATTTTGAGTTGAAATTTCCTCTAATATAGGTAAACAGTCAATAATGGATTTATGAGGTTCTAACTAGTCCATACCTATCAAAATATCATACGGTCCTAATGGAAGTATGTTTAGATTTACTGTAGTATCAAAGCCATTGAAACTTATTCTGCAATCCTTAACTATTTTAGTAACTTTCGTTTTCATTCCTGTCGCTAACTGTACCAACCAAGAATTCTTTTGCTTTTCTTTACTAAGTTTAAAATTTTCAAGTACTCTTGGTGCAATGTAACTTAAACTAGCTCATGAATCAATAAGTATAGTAACAGATGTATTTGAGATTTTACCTTCTTCTTCCAACATGGTAGATTGATGATCCACCTGCTTGTTTTCTAGAGCAGTATTAATTATGGGTATGTTCCTGGCCATATCATGTACCGTAGAAGCTTCCTACAATATATTTATAAGAGCCATTTTTCTATTGGGATTGTGGGGACAATTTCTATATAAATGAGGTCCATTACAATCCCAACATTTAATGTCTTTAGCAGTGTTGTTCCATCCACCGTTGGAAGTACTAGTACCCTTTACTCCACTATTGACATTTGCACCATGTTTATTATAATTTTTATCAGTATGACTTCTTGCTCCTTTCCTGAATGGTGATGGTTTAAACCCCTTTTTACGTTGATCCATTTTCTCATTTTTCTTATTTTTCCAACTTTTAGTTAATTCAAATCTTTATTTGAACAAATGATAAAACAAATTGGCCTTTATGATTGTCCCATCCATGGTCTTAGGCATCTCAAAATCAATCTTTTCCTTATATGCTGGGGGTAAACAACTAATAAATCTATAAACCTTAGCTTTTTCCTCCTTCAAATAAGGTACATAGCATTGCAAATTCACAAACTTGGTTACAAATTCATCCATGGTTAATGTTCCTAGTCGCAAATCATTGAATTCTTTAGCTTTATCATCATAGTACCGTTCTGAGATGTATTTATTTTTAATTATTTTCTAGCTCAACTCTTTACTGCATATATTATTTACACTTTTGGCCTCCTTCCACCACAGTGTAGCTTTCCACTCAGTTGAAAGATTGCTAAGTGTGCTCTCAAATTGTCATCATAAATTTCAGCTATAACAATTTATAGCTGAAATTAGGGTTAGGGTTTGCAGGATAGAATGAACAATTAGCACTGATAAGTCGGCGTAATATGCTCCAGATAGAATACACATGCAAGATGAGCTGAGATGATGAAGAAATGACCTTGTTTTCTGCTGCAATACCCTAGATGGCTGACTCAAACAAGTGTGGCATTTTTGCTGAAGGGATGGTCAGTTTCAACTGGAAATAAGTTGAAAGGAAGGTGTGCTCATGCCGGAGAGGATGGCTGAAGCTTGCAAGAGTTTCGACCTCTCCAGAGGCCCTAGCGAATTGATCTCCCAGTCTGCTGCTTATGCCCCCACAACCCTGTAAACTGCTGTTAGCTACCCTAGATGGACAATGTGATAGCTGATAATCACCCAATGTAGTAGAGTGATCCTATTAGTGAGGATGTAGGCTACATGTGGAATAAATATGGTGATATAGAGTCCTGGTGAATGACTAGGGTTTCCCAACTAAATGCCCCCAGCTGTACAGATGAATCTACAATAACCTTCAAACTTATACTGGAAAACTGAATAATGATGAATGCAATAGATACATTGACAAACCTGGATGGTTTATCCTAAAGGAGACTAGGGCAGATGTCTCACTGTCGAAATCCCGTTAGCTGAAGATGCCGTCTCCAACCCCAACTGCTGTGGCTGCATGTTGTGCTGCTTCTCAAGAGCTCCAAAATAATAATAATCCAAAAGTAAAGTCTCCATTCACTTTATCTTTCTTTCAAAACTTTCAACTGCGAAAACCCTAACTTTTGACCTAATTAGGTCACTTTAACTTCTAATTCGTAGTTTACTTGCATGCATGCGCATGGAGACTTAATTGGGTGCATGCATCATTAACTAATGCTTAGATTTCATGCATGTCACTTTTAGGGTTTGCATTTCACTCTTAGGGTTTGCATGCATATCACTTTTAGGGTTTGCATGCATGTCACTTTCAGGGTTTGCATGCATGTCATTTTTAGGGTTTGCATGCATCTCACTTTTAGGGTTTGCATGCATGTCACTTTTAGGGTTTGCATGCATGTCATTCTTAGAGTTTGCATGCATGTCACTTTTGGGAACATTACACTATTGTAGTGCTGCCTCACACACTCAATCTTATACAAAAATATGAAATAATTGTGCATGCAAACTTGCCATGCAAAAATGCCCTAAAATGTAGCTGAATTAGGGCTAGGGTTTGGAGAGAGAAGTTAACACTTACCACTGATATCTCGACTGATAATGAATCCAGAGATGGCTGCATGCATAAAGATCCAGATAGGTGGGATAGTAGTGCTCCTTTCCTCTGGTGTTACCACTCCACTGTACCATAAACCCTCCAAATTGAAGGTTACATTTTTGTAGGAGGAGAGGTCAAATCAGTATGAAACTTTGTGGGATTGTTTGTCTGTTGATGTCATAGAGATAGAATGTCACATGCGGAGGTTTTGTTGCATCTAAGATCTGTAGCGAATTGATCTGTGGTTCTGCTGCTCACACCCCCAAATCTCTCTGTTTGTTGATAACTGCTCTAGATGAGAAAACTGATGGATGATAATCCTGAGATGTTGTAAGATGGGCTTTCCGAGAAAGAGGAAGCTAGCATGCAGAGGAAAGACTAGGTTGTGTGGCCCCACCAAATCCTTCTGTGGTTTCCCCGCTACTTCCAACTACAAAACATGGGTCTGTCAATAATCTTTCAGATTGTGCTAGATCTCCAGATACTGAAGTGTACGATTAATGTTGTGGATAAACATGGATGGTCTATCCCAAAGAGACTAGTGAAGATATCTCACTTTTGAACCCTCTCTAGCTGAAGACGTCATCTTCAACCCCAACTACCGCGACTGCACATGATGATGCTGCTCAAAAGCTCCAAATCAATTAAAAATGATCATAGATATCTTCTTTGGTCCAATAACCCTTCTTAAATATCTTAGCATATACTTTTAGGGTTTGCATGTCACTTTTAGGGTTTGTGCTTTACTTTTGCATGCATGCAATTCTAATTTCTCATTGACTTTTAAGACTGAAGAAATAAGGCTTGCATGCTCCGTATGCTTTATGATAATAACTCTAATGGCCTTCTTTTCTATACTGATGACTAAATAATTGTCCTAATATGCTCCTGGTATTAAAGGTCCTCGGTTAATTCCCTGTTTATCAAAAAGGTACCCTATTTTTTTTAAGTTGTTATAAATTTCTAATATCTAGGGTGTCCTGCATACTAGTTATCATGCAATTCCTTAAAAATGACATGTTTTATACTGTATTGATTAGGAACATAGAATCGATTTTTGAAACGTAAAAACCCTTATGCATCAATCTAATAAGAACCTTCTGTTGTTTCAAAAAAATTTTGATTACATTTTCCATCCAATTCCTATATTTCTCATCATTAATTGATGCTTCCTTCAGCAAAGATTTGAATTTATATTCATAATTACTAATCAACAGTGAGTGCAAATTATGTTGTTGCTGGCTTAATGCATCAACTACAATGTTTTCCTTTTCTTTTATGTGTTTAATTTCAAAATCATACTCACTTAAAAATGAAAGCCACCAGGCTTGACGCACATTTAGTGTTTTTTTATCAAATAAATACTTTAACCCAATATTTTCTGTTAGTAATAGAAATTTATTTCCTACCAAGTAATTCCTCCATATCTTAAGGGCATGAATGATAGCTACCAATTCCAATTCATGTACTACATATTTTTTCTCATGTTCCTTTAGTTTCCTTGATTCATAACAAATTATGTGACCTTCCTGAGTTAAAACCCCTCCCATCCCTTCTTTTCTTGTATAAGTGCATACCATGAAGTTCTTACTTGGATCCACAACTTTTAGTACTGGTGTTGTTGTCAATAACTGTTTCAGTTTTTTAAAACTGTCTTGACACTGTTGATTCCAAATAAATCTAACACTTTTCTTTTGTAAGTGGTTATTGGGTAAGCTATTTTGGAAATTTTTTATCTTAATATGCGGTAGTATATTGTTAATCCCATAAAATATCTGATGTCATGTACATCTTTTGGTGCAGGCCACTCCAATATAGCCTTGATTTTTGTCGGATCAACCGCTATTCCCTTTTCTGAAATGACATGTCCCAAGTACTCTACCTATTTTTCAAAAAATTCACACTTACTCAATTTGGCATATAAATGATGTTCCTGTAAGGTTTCCAAAACCTTTCTTAAGTTCTCTTCATGCTCCACTTCATTCTTAGAATATACCAGAATATCATCAATGAATACCAACACAAATTTATCCACAAATTTACTCAACACATTATTCATCCTATTCATAAATGTTGCCGGATAATTTGTTAAACCAAATGGAATTACCACAAATTCATAATGTCCATATCTCGTTTGGAATGCAGTCTTATGTATTTCCTCATCTTTAACCTGAACCTGATGGTACCCTGATCGGAGATCAATTTTAGGAAATATTTTTGCTCCACAAATCTAATCAAATAGATCATCTATTCTATTTATGGGTATTTATTTCTAACTGTCATTTTATTCAATTGTCAGTAATCTATGTACATTTTGAAGGTTCCATCTTTATTTTTAACAAACAACACAGGTGCTCCCCATGGCGATACACTAGGTCAAATATATCCTTTGTCCAATAAATTATGTATCTGCATTCTTAACTCTATTAATTTTGGAGCAGTCATATGATAGGGATATCATGACACCGGTGCTAAACCCGACATAAGTCTATGGTAAAATATAAATCTCATTTGGGTGGTAATCCGAGTATTTCCCAAGGAAATATATTCTGAAACTCCTTTAAAATAGGGGATTGTTCCATTGCTATTTTAGGCTTTTCCATCTCAATTTAATAAATTTGATGGCATACAACTGACAACCTTTTCTAAAACATTTTTTTAATTGTACTGCAGAAATTTGTCATGTTGATATAGGTCTGTAAATTCCTTTAACTTTGTGCCTTTTACCTTCCTCATCCATGCAATCAAAACTTTTATGTAAACAATCAATTTTTTAATATAAATTTGGGGATAGGTAGCATAAATAAAAGTATTTTTTTTGTTCGTATTTTTGACATATCTCCCTGTGTTTTTACTCAAATTTCGATCGAGGGAGCTCGTTGGATGCAAAATTAAATTCCACATCCAACGAGTACCCACTCAACATACTTTTGACGAAACCTGCACCCCAAAAACAAGAAATACCTGAAAAAACATGATGATGACATCATCATCATGTTTTTTCAGGTATTTCTTGTTTTTGGGGTAGCGGGGCCCGTCAAAAGTATGCTAAGTAGGTACATCATCATCATTTTTTTTTAGGTATTTCCTATTTTTGGGGTAGCAGGGCCCATCAAAAGTATGCTAAGTGGGTACTCGTTGGATGCAGAATTTAATTCCACATCCAACGAGCTCCCCCGATCAAAATTTGAGTAAAAACACATGGAGATATGTCAAAAACACGAACAAAAAAGTAGTTTTTTTCCTTTCTTCCTCCAAAATTAATAAATATCATTTTATTATTTTAACTATTATTTTATTATTTTCCTTAGGAGGCCCATTTTGAGTTGAAATTTCCTCTAATATAGGTAAACAGTCAATAATGGATTTATGAGGTTCTAACTAGTCCATACCTATCAAAATATCATACGATCCTAATGGAAGTATGTTTAGATTTACTGTAGTATCAAAGCCATTGAAACTTATTCTGCAATCCTTAACTATTTCAGTAACTTTCGTTTTCATTCCTGTCGCTAACTGTACCAACCAAGAATTCTTTTGCTTTTCTTTACTAAGTTTAAAATTTTCAAGTACTCTTGGTGCAATGTAACTTAAACTAGGTCATGAATCAATAAGTATAGTAACAGACGTATTTGAGATTTTACCTTCTTCTTCCAACATGGTAGATTGATGATCCACCTGCTTGTTTTCTAGAGCAGTATTAATTATGGGTATGTTCCTGGCCATATCATGTACCGTAGAATCTTCCTACAATATATTTATAAGAGCCATTTTTCTATTGGGATTGTGGGGACAATTTCTATATAAATGAGGTCCATTACAACCCCAACATTTAATGTCTTTAGCAGTGTTGTTCCATCCACTGTTGGAAGTACTAGTACCCTTTACTCCACTATTGACATTTGCACCATGTTTACTATAATTGTTATCAGTATGACTTCTTGCTCCTTTCGTGAATGGTGATGGTTTAAATCCCTTTTTACGTTGATCCATTTTCTCATTTTTCTTATTTTTCCAACTTTTAGTTAATTCAAATCTTTGTTTGAACAAATGATAAAACAAATTGGCCTGTATGATTGCCCCATCCATGGTCTTAGGCATCTCAAAATCAATCTTTTCCTTATATGCTGCGGGTAAACAACTAATAAATCTATAAACCTTAGCTTTTTCCTCCTTCAAATAAGGTACATAGCGTTGTAAATTCACAAACTTGGTTACAAATTCATCCATGGTTAATGTTCCTAGTCGCAAATCATTGAATTCTTTAGCTTTCTCATCATAGTACTGTTTTGACATGTATTTATTTTTAAAAATTTTCTAGCTAAACTCTTTACTGCATATATTATTTACACTTTTGGCCTCCTTCCACCACAGTGCAGCTTTCCACTCAGTTGAAAGATTGCTAAGTGTGCTCTCAAATTGTCATCATACTTATACACCTGAAAATACCTTTTAATAATGAGTAACCAAACTTCAACTGCCTCTTCTGATTCTCCATCAAATGTCGGGGGTTTTAACTTTTTAAATTCTCCTTGCAGTTCTACAGGATGTTATTTCTGTTTTCCTACTTTTATCTCCTTATCTTTCCTTAAGTCTTGTATATTCTCAGGAATGTTTTATGTAGTTTCTTCACTATTGTCGTCCTGTACTACACCTTTCCTTTTCTTCCCATTACTACAAGAGTTTTGACCATTATTCTTTTGTGGTTCCATTAAACTTTGAGAATGAATTCATTTATCTCTTCTTGATCTGATTTAGTGTTCATAAATTTACAGTTATCTACTTTAAGAATTTCCATATCCTCTTTCAAACTCTTGATTGTCTCCAACATCTCTGAATGCATGCCGACATTACGCTTGGTTCCAAGTTCCACAAAGGGATTGCATTCTTTAGAGCTGGCATGCCTTCTGGTATGTATTCCTCGCCCACATTCGGCTAAGGTTCTGCCATGGTTTGTCTGCATGTAACAATAGGTATTATTTTTTATTTATAGATATTTGTATTTTATGTTATTAATGTTTAAGCACACAGTGTCCCAATAGGTCACGGTTTTGTAAACCGCGTTCTGATACCATTTTGTAATATACCCGAATTAAAACAAACATTTTATATATATATATATATATATATATATATATATTATTTTAATTTATGTTATGTTAGGTACATGGAAGAAAGGAGTACAACTTAATGTTTGATCTATTCTTAGACATTTGGCTCACATCAGATTTTGGCTTGAGAGCTTAAACCCTAGATTTAAAAAAAAGATTTCTTACAATGGACAATTTTGTTTTGTGAAAAGAATTCTTTGAAGGAGGAGTGAGAAGTGGCCTAGGTTTAAGTTTAGAACTTATTTATCCCATGGCTAACCCATCCTTCTTTTTGCAGGTAAATTCTAGTTAAATCAAGTTGGAACATGCCTTTCCCAAGGGACTAATTTTGTCCACGTTAAACTAAAATCTAAATCTAAACTATAGCCAAAGGTTTGTGCGCATGTATATTTAGTTGTATTTTATAATTCCTCAAATTTTAAATGGAGTACACTTGGCACACATTATCCATTAGTTGACTTTTATCAAGGTTTATATTTTAATCTGCCAGAGGAAAAGCTCCATTAGTCCAGAGGTCACGGTCGGCTTTACTACAGTTCTGTGTGTAAAACAAAACTAGACAAACTCTATATCAGTTTGTTGTTATTTTATGCCGATGGCACCAGTGTTTACTTGAATTCCAACAGAGGTTGAAAATGTCTTTAGTTATTTGGCAGGGATGACCATTACCAAACTCAATGCCAGTCTTTCTAGTTCATCTAAATTCAGGGCGTTTAACAGATCATGGTAAGAATCATGTAGTTTACTTTATTTATTCACACAATGCAGTTATATAATAGTTGTTACACCCAACTAATATTCAGCTTCACTTCTAGTTACATGTTCACCTGTAATGTTGAACGATTATGAGGTCTTAACCCGATAAGTTCTGTATTTAAACCTTATTTCTACCCTTGTCTTCCATTTCGAAGAAGAGATCTTCTGCTCTACGACTGTATCTCATGTAAAGTTGTTTGAAAAGGTTACTGTACATAGCCTGTGTTTATGTTTTGGTTGGGTGGTTTATTAAAGATGGCAATTTGTGGTTTAGGTTCTAAAGTTGTTGAGGCTTCAGTTGCCTTGGTAATTTTTCGTTATCGTTATAGACATTATAATTCCATGACTACACTTTGCTATAATTTTGTTTCAGTTTTGAGTTTATAATGTAAGAATTGTTTATGCATACATGATGCCCACTGGGTCTTTTATTTTATCGTAACCATTTTTTCTTTAAATTCCTACGAATTTTATGATTTGTAACTATAAAGGTTTTATCTTCAAGTTTTAAAATTAGGGTTTATTGATGAAGAAAAAATAGTTACAAAGGTTATCCGAACATTCAGTTTAAATACTTATATAAGCTAGTTTCTCTTTCAAATGCAATGAGCGTTAAGGTTTAAGTCCTGCGTTCTGCATAGACAATATTATTATCGTTGAACACTATTTATTTATTGATTGAAATCTCAATTTGTATTTCTCGATAATACTAAGAAATAACTATGTATTATCATTTAACAACCTCCTTTCTCAGTTTGCGTGATAATATAATCACATGCTAGATTTAAATTTTGTTATGTGATAATCAATATTACGATTCTTGCAGAAGAAATTTTGGCCAGGGTTATAAATAAGTTTGGTTTTTTACTTACCAATCGTTCACTTTGGTTGTGCTGTTATTGCATCTTGAAAGATGACCTTCCATTGTTGATTTGTTTAACATAGTAAAGTTTTATCATTTAGTTTTAATTTGTAAATAAATATAAATATGCCTAAAATTAATCTTCTAATCATCTACTCTGTTCGTTACTTTCAAATAGAATATAGTTTATTAAAATAAATCCTATATGGGTTAGATGATTGATTGTAAAATAAAACCTATCTCAATTCGATGATTGACTATAAAACTAAATAATAATTAAACCCTAGTTTTCGATTTAAAAACAAAATCTTAACAAACCCTAGGTTAAGATATTAATAACCTAACACATGCATAAGTAAAAGCAAACTACATTTTAAACAATAATAAGGGAATGCACTAATCTTAGTATTTTTCATCATTTAGATAGGAAATAGCATTAGCAGTAAAACTTTTCATACAACAAGAACTCCATTGGAATTAAGTCTGGTTAAAGAATGAAACATATCTGGAAATCAAAGCTTTAATAGTCACACTCCACCTTGTATTAGGAATCTGCAACAAATTTGTTAGTTTCATGATTCCATCCCCTTGCCATGCTCTTGGGTTTAAAATAGTTCCTCTACAACCTCAAGTTACCACCAGTGTTAGAGAGAATAAGTTATCTCAGAACCTAGCATTCTCTTATGCTTCACTGACAATTATGAAATAGAGCCTAACATTTGCACAATGTTCATTGGAAGCTCTGTGCTATCTTAAAAAATCATTATAGTGCCTTCACTTATGGTGATCTCTAGTCTAAGATTCTCTTTTCTCATAAAAAAATCTCCCTCTCTTTGGCTTTCCTAGGAATTTTATAGCAAAATAACTAATCCTCTTAATACTAGCCACTTGTCTCTGTAGAGAATGTTGTAGGTTTAATAATTGTTTTTAAATCCAAGTTTCTATCAATTTATTGTGCAACTGTTAAAACTTCCAATTTCCAATTATATATATAAAATCTAATTTACTTGTTTCTTTAAAAGTAAATAACAATAACAATATCAAAATTAATTAGAGGCACTTTTTAATTTAAAACCTTCACTTGTGCGAACCCTTTTCCCAATGATTTTTTTTTCACGAGAAAAAGGACAACCTTATATTATATAAAGCTCTGCAGAAAATACATCGATTACATCAGCAAATAGATTTTGCACATAGAACCAGAATTACAACCAAATCCAAAAATACCTAGCAAATAGCAGTGAGTAGGCTTAAGATATTTTGAGTTCAAAAAGGAAGGCTATCAATCTCTTGTCCTACCTAGCCAAAGTAAGTTCTCAATAGTGATCCATATATACAAATATAAGGACTGCCAAAGAAAAAAAATGCAAGAAGTATTAATAACAACTCAAGACCCCCTCATTAATGAGCACATGATTGGAAAACTCCTTCCAAGAGATCAAACCATGATCCATATAACCAATCGTCTGCTTCGATAATGCATCCTCTTGAGAGTTGAATTCTTGATAAACATGACAAATGAAAAGAGAGGGAAAGGAATCCAACAAACCTCTAACCCTATGAATCCAATGGAAAAGATTAATCAACTGTAAGGAGTGAAAATTTAGTTCCCAGTTAATAATAACTTTGGAATCCCCCATGACCAGTTGCAGATAGATCCCACGATGTTTGGAAAAAAAAAGAAGGCCCCAAAGAGCCACTAACTCAGCTCGAGTATTTGTGCCCTTGCAAGCACTCATACAAAGGTGACAAGCATGGTTCGCTTCCATCTAGGTGACCATACCTGCACCACAAGATCCATGAAGTTCAACCCCATAAAAAATCCCACTCTATCGTCATCAAACTGTTCAGGGAAACTAATATTATGAGATCTTGAGTGTGAGTCATAAAATGAAACATTGGAAAAGTAAGAAAGAATCTTCTGAACAATACATCCAACATTAACCGGAATCATCTAAAATATAAAGCGATTTCTAGCACACCAGAATTCCCAGATAAATACCATTGCAAGCTCAAGAGATAAACTAGGATGATCTACAGCTTTAGAGAGAAAATATGCACTAGAGCCATCACTCCATGTCCAATGACATCTAAAATCACATTAAAGAATAAACCATAGGCTGCGAAAGCATGTGCAAATAAAAAATAAATACTCAACCGATTCTAAGGAATTCAAATAAAATATATATATACATCTTCTCAACCCATGGAAATCACATTGCTGCAAAGCATCCTAGGTAAGAATCTTATGCTTGAGAACAAGCCAAACAAAACATTTCACTTTAAGTGCAAATTTCACCTTCCATAGGATATGCTAACTACCACTCTGGATGAAACACCTGGTACTGTTTAAGTAAAGGAGAGTAAGGAAATCTAGTTGTAACAGTACCTGAATGCTTATTCCTAATCTAGACCAAAGAATCAGGATCCTCAGAGAAAGATACACCCTCCTCCCGTAAATTGCAAACACAATCCTTCCATTCCACAGCTTCCACACCTGCTGTACCCAAAGAAGCCGCCAATAACCATATTTAAGAGAGTACATCACCCTAAACGAAAGCCTGCTTAAGAACAATTAGATTCCTTTAATGGAGACAACCCAAAAGATTTCGAGAGAGCTTCCATTTGTTGATCCCCACAATCAAATCCATACCAATATAAATATTATTTCCTCTTCCAACCTGCCAACAAATCTCATGGATAATACAGGGGAGAGTTGGGCACATGCTGCTCCAAAAATCCGAAGAGTAAGACATTTTATACTTTGCAACACGTAACCATGTAGATAGAGGGAGGCTTTTCATATATTTAGCATTGATAATATTACACCACATGCCTGTGATCATGAGATACGCCAAAGGCTCTTTGCACAAAGATAAATATTGAATAAACCAAGATGCTTGATGCCCCAACCACCCTATGACTTAGGCAAAGACAGTAATTCCTAGTCAGCCAGATGATATTTTTCAATATCTTGAGTACCCCTCCACAAGAATCGAAAAAAGAGCCTAGGTAAGGACACCAAAGTGCTCACAGTTACATGGAAGAGAGCAAACCAATACACAGGTAAATATTGCAAAACTGGAAGACTAAGGTCTTCCAACTGCCCAAAGAGAGCTATTTCGACATCCATCTTCCCATGTGACGATGGAATTTCTTAATAAGCCAATCACAATCAGATCTTGTATAAGAACTGGGTTTAAAAAAATACCAAATAAGATATACCAGATTTGAGATTACCACCTTGAATAGAGAAATGATTCATAATATTATTTAGAACATTTTTCTCAACTCCACAGTGTCTACAACATGATTTATGAGAACTGAATGTCATGCTCGAGGCTTTACAGAAAAGATCATTTATTTCTTTAATGTGAAACCATCCATCAAAAACATCTTTCCCAAAGATCATAACATCATCAACAAAAAGTGCGTGAGTTAAAAAAAAGAACAAGAGATTTTCACTCCTTTAATCAATCCTTCCGATATTCGCCTGTCGAAGAAGCAAACTTAATCCCTCAATGACCATAAGGAACAGATAAGGTGAAAGTGGACAACCTTATCTAATACCACGCAACCCCTTGAAAAAATCCGAGGGAGAACCATTAATTAACACATCAAAAGATGTTGTATTCCCACAATACATGATCCATTGTGAAATAATCAGGGGAAAACCAATATGCAATAGAATCAAATGGAGGAAAGAGCGATCAACTTTATCATAAGCCTTTTCCATATCAAGTTTGAGAATCAAAGCAAATAACTTCTTAAGCTTAATCAAATGCAATGTTTCTTGCACAGTCCCTAATGATTTATCAATATGCTTGTGATTTATGGGGCTTAAACATAGTGCCTAGGTAACTATCACATACTTTACCCCTTTTTATGGACCCCATATATAAGTTAACTCTTTTCCATAATAATTACACATACCAAATAACCTTGATTCACATCACTCCTAGAGCACGGGAAATCAGGTATACCAAATAACTTAGGGTCACATCACTCCTTAAATGTGGTAATTGTTTATAACCCTCCATCTCCATGGTAAATGTGAGCCTTAAAATAAGCTTTTAATTACTTTTTATTTTTATGAGGTTTATGCATGTACCTTTTTCACACTACTCAACATTTAGTGAGAACCCTTTCACTACTCCACTAGCTTCTAGCTTCTAGGCTCCTTCAACACAATCAATGGGCCCTTCAACTCATACTCTTTTGCTCTTTATTCAAGTATTGGAGTTGATGCTTGACTCTAATAACTTGTTCTGATTACTCTCCTCACATGCATGATACACATTCCTTTGATACCAATTTGTTAGATTGGGACAACTTAAACTACACACTGTAAACACATACATATGTAGAGCTTCAGCTCTAACACACCAATAAAACCAGTGGAATGCTTTCCTCTATTAAGATAGAGAAATATCTCTACAAATTTTGTTTTGATATGTTCTTTATATATATTTTTTTCAAGAAGAAAAAAGCCTGTCCTTGATATTCTATTAAGAATCAAAGGGAATCTAAAGTGCCATCCCAAAACATGGGTTACATCCAATATTACAAACTGATCATTCCATGAACAAGTCACAACTCAACAAGCTACGGTGGGGGAGATCCAATAGCTTATCAACAGAAATAAAGTTCCCATCAGTAAAAAACTATCTCACTGAACCATATATACTGTGGACTAAAGAGTGCAAGGCATCAATCTAAAGGAGCCCGCTCCAAAATAGTCAAAACGGTGCAAGTAAAAGGGGAGTAAGCTCCCGCACTAGGCTCAAAAGCGCCGGAAAGTGTCATGAGAGACCAAAAGGCCATCAATAATTTCAGTGAAATAGCCAAACCTAGGAGCCAAAGAAAGAGCAGTTTTAGAGAGGCGGTATGCGAGTTGATTGTGTTCACGGTAGATATGGCTGAATGACAATTCTAGAAACCAAGAGTAGAGCTTTCTAGTTTCCAAACACCAGTGGAAGAGTTCTCGAGGGGAAAGGGCAGCAGAACCCTTTGACCAATTTATGATGACTAATGAGTCACCAAAAGCATTGAGTGAGGGAATCCCCATCATTTGGGTTGTAAGTAGAAAAGCCCATAGGCCCACCAATTCTGCTTTAGTTTTGGTGTTGTTTCCCACCCCCAGAGCAAACCCAAAGGAATGTGACTCATTCAAGAGCAAGCAGTAACCAACTCCACCCACATATTTTGCAGATGCCCCATCAAAAAATCCACAGGGATAAACCAGGATATGACCAGGGCCCATAGCTCTTATCTTTTTTACCTTGTATGCCGGAGGACAATACAAATGCATGGAGTATGTCATTTGTTGGATTAAGCCTTAGACAGACAACTTTTCCCCTAAAAAATAAATAAGTTCCTAGCTTTCCAAATGGCCTAGATAGTGTGAAAGGAATATAATAGCATGTTGAGTATTTGGAAAAGCTAATAGTCCAATTTTCCAGAAATAAGCACAGATTATTGGACTGGTAGGATGATGGAATATGGTATAGATAGAAAAGGTGAGAAAGGAAATTCTTCCAAACAATTAAATGTGAAAAAATATGTTGTACAGTCTCTTCATCAGCCTTGTAGAGAGCACAGATACCCGGACCTTCCCAACCTCATTTCTGGAGGTTATCCCATGTAGGAATTTTATTCTTCAACGCTAGCCAAACAAAACAGCTTATTTTCCTGGGTAGTGAGCCAGACCAAATTAGAGCATGTAACCTGCTACCAGACAGGGGAGATAATGATTTGACAATGCTATCATAAACCAAATTTGCAGAGATGGAACCATCACGCTTATTGTATGCCCAAAGCAGGACATCAAACTGAGAATTGAGTTGGATTCCACTAAGTTCCAGATGCCTCGTAAAGGAATCCTAGGATAATTTCCAATCTCTAGTAATACACAAATCCTCATCCGAATACCAATTATGGCGTGTACCAGGCAAGGTATTACATGCATGTGAGAGAAAAGTGATATCTAGATCCTCTAAAAATTCATGTAACCCTGTAGGAAGAGAGAGCGAGCTAGGAGCCCCAATGATTGGATCGATGCCAATAAGAACATCATGTCCATTTCCCACTTGCCAGGAAAGACATCTACCAAACCAAGGAAGAGTTTGTAAGAATCCCTTCTAGATAATAGAAACCCCACGCGTGCTGAAGTTTTTACCTCTGAGCCAAGCCACCATCGAGAGATTCTTCATATATTTGCTAATGAGAATCTGATGCCATAATCCATTGTTCTGAAGGACAATCCAAATATTCTTTAGTCTCAAAGCGATGTTGAACCAGTGCAGGTTCTTTATGCCCCATCCCCCATTCTCTTTTGGCCAGGAGAGGAGCTTCCAATTGGTTAGATGATACCTGTGTTTATTGACAGAAGAGCCCCATAAAAAGGAAAATGTTATGCATCTAAGCTTGTGCAAAACATAAACTGGAATAGGGGCAAGGCCCAATCAATAAACTGGGATGCTAGTTAGCACAACTTGTACAAGTATTATAAGGCCTCCAAGTGAGAGCAACTTATGTGCCCAGTGAAAAATCTAGTTCTCAAATTTCTAAATCAGCCAGTTCTAGTCACTGACCCTATATCCCGAAGGTTTGATAAAATAGCCAAGATACTTAAAACTAGAGGCAATAGGCTCCACTTTATAGGGAAATACCCGAGCAATGTCAGAGAGGATATCGACATCCATATTACTGTGAAGAAAGCATGATTTGTCCAAACTAATGCACATCCCTGAGGCCTTGCAGAAGGTGCTTAGTCTAACATCAAAAGCAATCCACTCAAGTAAGGTGCTAGTACCTAGTAGGATCACATCATCCACAAAGAGGAGATGTGTAAGAGCAAGCAATGAAGAGACCTTGATACCTCTGATGAGACCAGGATCCCTAGCATCTGAGATTAAGAGGCTAAGACCTTCAATGACAAGGATGAAGAGTAATGGGGATAAGGGACATCCTTTTCTGATGCCATGGGAAGCTGTAAAGAACTTCGAGGGAGTACCGTTGATGAGGACAACAAAATTCGCTGAGGTGAGGTATCCCATAATCCAATTAACACCCAAGAGAGGTACCCCAATCTGGATCAGTATGAGTCGGATATAGGACCAGTTCACTCGATCGAAAGCCTTAATCAAATCCAATTTGAGGATAAGTGCACTAGTATTCTTGGATTTCATAGTATGGAGAGTCTCCTAGACAATGCCAATAGGTTCAACAATCTGGCAGTTTTTAAGAAAACCATATTGTTCCAAGGAAATGTGGGAGTCCAAGAAAGGCCTAAGCCTAACAATAATGACCTTAGAGATCAGTTTGTACAGCAAATTACACAAAGAGATAGGCTTGAAATCAGCAAAGGTAGAGGGCTTATCTTTTTTAGGAATCAAGGCTAGGAAGGTAGAGTTCAGTGAGGGAGGGATAAAGCTCGAAACCCTAGCATATTCGACAGTTGACAATAAATCATTCCTCAGTAAATCAAAGAAGTTTAAGTAGAACTCTACAGGCCATCCATCCGAGCCGGGACTACTATATTTTTTGAAATATTTCAAGGAAAAATCAATCTCCGATAGAGAAACAAGGTGAATGAGGCTAGGGGCATCCTCATTGGAAATCATAGAAGGGTAAAGCATGACCACCTTGAGTTGTTCCAACAAGTAGGTTTCCTTATCATCCTGGAAAATGTGAGCAAAATGTTTCTGACCTAGCTCCTTAAGGGCAGACTCATCCTCAATGCAGTTACCATCATCATCATTAAGTGACCAAATCATATTTTGATTCCTTCTTCCCGATGCCATAGTATGGAAAAACTTGGTGTTTGAGTCACCCAATAGAGCCCATTTTGCTCTACTTTTAAGTTGACAAGTCAGAAGATGGTGCTCCAACATCTTCTTCTTTTTAAACCTAAGAAGAGTCAAAGACATCTGATCCTCTAAGGAAAGGATACCAGAGGAGGATCCCGAGAGAAGGGAACCTATTTCCCTGTCCAATCGGATCGAATCAGACTCCATAATAGAACTCTTTTCTTTGATCCAGCCTTTAACCTCCTGCTTGAGTGAACGGAGTTTGTGAGTCAAAAGGTCTAAATCAAAATCAGAGGCCCTACGATTCAGTTCAGACCATCTCTTCGAGACCCAAAGGGTAAAATCCAGATCATTGAGCCATGATCGATTAAATTTGAATGGGTAGTTATAGGACCCCATTTGTTTGTCCCACTCGAAGCAAATCGGGAAGTGGTCTGAGATATCAGCATGGTGTGTCCACACACAGTGTACCTTTAAGGAGGGGATCAAGGAGGAGGAGATTAAGAAGCGATCTAATCTTTTACTGATGCCATTGGCTCCAGCCCGTCCATTTCTCCAGGTAGGCCCAACATTGGGAGGAGCAATATCAACAAGTCCAACAGAATCAAAAAGGAGTTTCAAGTGGGAGGAGAGGGGATCAAGAGTAGCTTTCTGCCCCCAAGTCTCAGAAGCTTTCATGTTCAAGTTAAGGTCTCCTCCCAAAATCAGGTTAGGAATGCTAAGAAGACCCCCTCTGTGGGCCTTTTTCCAAGAAAATATTCCTATTTCGATAGGGGCCATAAACCTTGAGGATGGCTAAGGGAGTAGTCAAACCATGAAAGAAGCCCTTAACCAAGATGCCAACACAAGTATCAAAGAACGACATCTGACCTTATGAGGTTCTAGGCCGTAAGTAACCCTCCCGAGAGACTAGAAGTGCTAATGGCACAAAATTCCCAATTGGGTAAGAGTTTAGAGAAAGCAAGGAGAGCGAGGTAAGAACTGCACATGGTCTCCTAGAGGAGAATCATATCCAGACACAGTGAAAGGAAGAGAGTGTGGAGACTAATTTGTTTGGTCTTGCCTCCCAGTCCCCTAACTTTAAGAGAAAGGATCTTCATTAAGGAACAAGCGGAAGGGGAGGCGATGCTTTAAGTTCCCGGGAAGAGAAACCTCTTGCAACATCTTTTATGTGAACAGAGAGAGGGATATAGGAAGGAGAGGCAGAGGAAATGTCCCCCGCCATCCTATCCTTTTTTTTTTTTTTTTTTTTCTGACAGTCACATTCTCAAAGCAGATGGAGTTTAGGTGAAGGGTAGAGGGGGAAGAAGGGGTAGAGGTTGAGAAAATAGATAGGGATTTTTGGAGAGTGGGGTCAGAGAAGGAGGGGGACGAGGTGGGACTATGAGGAGAGGATGGAAGAGCAGGTGGGGTGGTAGAGGTTGGGAGAGGTGGAAAATCCAAAAGGGAAGAGAAAGAAGGCACAATCGGGCAAGAGATAGGGTTCGGGATGGGTGGAGGAGGCGAACCAAATAAAGGAGCCTGAGCACAAACAAAGGGGGGTGAATAAGGATCGACAAGTGAGACAGAAGGAGGAGAAGGAACCAAAGTAGGTTCAATGGGGTAAGCTGAGGCCAGAGCATGTTCAAAATCATCTAAAGTGTCAAGAAGAGAGTGAGAAACATATTCAAAAAGAGGGAGTGATTGAGAGTAAATACCATGTTTTGGGTGTTCCGGTGCGATGGGGACAACTGGTCCAGATGCAACAGGAGAGCCATCCGTACTCGAGTAAGATCTCTCGTTCCGAAAAAAGGGGCAGGTGGCAGGTTCTCCGAAGATGTCTAGATTCGTGGCATCTACTGCAGTAGAATGGGACATGGAGGTAATCAAGCTTTTGAGCCAGAATACGCTCTTTGCAAAGTATCTCAACCTCAGCAGGTAACCTGAGTGAGATGTCCAGCTCAACAAGCATCAGGGCCATCCTTTTGTCGAAAGAAAGATGGAAATCCTCATCCACTGCCACGACCCTACCAATCGAATTAGCAATGCCCTCCAGAATGTGCTTATTCCAAAGAGGAAAGGGGATATGAGGTAGCAGAACCCAAAGGTGGTGCTTTGTCACCCATTCCCAGAGAGGGTCGAAATGGGTGTGCCAACGCCCCAATACCAGGGACTTCGAGCCAATACGCTAGATACCTTCAAGGATACACAAAGTATGTTCCTCTTCCAGGAACACGAAGACAATCCAGCCATTGGATAAAAGGCTGATGGTCGGAATGTAGTCCAGTAGAGGTTTCCAATGCTCAGAATCCCAGTCGACCCAAGCCTTTTTACCTAGTCTGCAATATTCCAATCTCCCAATTAAGGCCCGAGAGCACAGTGAGGAAATCCTGTCCATGAAGATATCTTGGCAGAGGACGTAACGGAAACGCCCCTTGTGGGTTTTGATACATTTTGCGTGTCGCTTATGACGGTAATGTGAGGGGTCCCCGAGGTCAGCCATGAAAGAGACCCCTAGCATGTCAACCCAGAGCGTGCAAGGGAAAACCACCAAAACCTGAAACCCTAACCACCGGTATCCGACCACCGGGAATGGTCCTAACCAAAAATCCAAAACCTCGACCACCAGAGTCGGTCCACCAGGAGCAGACCGAACCAGGACCACCAAAGAACAACGTAACCAGAGACAAACCCTAGATGGAGAAAAGGGCTAAACCCAACAGACAGTAAGAATAAATAAAAAAACCCCAAATGTCCACTGGTCGAAAGAAAATCCCAAAAAGGAAAACCACAGAAAAAGGATAGGGTGCGTGTGCAAGAAACCCATGGGACCCGAAAGAAAAAACCCCAGTTCCCCAGGGAAACCTCTGAAAATATCAGAAGTCAAACCAACTCGTGCTGATGAGGTCAGCAAGAGACCCAGAAACGAGCTACGTGAAAACCCATGCAGGGTTGATGAGCCCAACAAAACAAAAAAACCACAGAGGCAGCAGAAGATACGATTCCTTCCCATTTTTTTTGCTTGTTTGGTACTAGTCCCCCAGGTAAGGGGAGGGACTCCAAGAGTGTTGCCATCTGTAGGGAAACACCAACCCAGCAGGACCAAAAACCTTCCAGGCTACCAACACACAAGATAGGAGAAGAAACAAGACCAAGAAAGCAGTCAGAAAGAGCTGCGGCCGATGCAGGAGAAGATCCAGAAAGGGCCAAGGGCTTAGTGAACATAAGGATACAGACCGCCATGGTTTGCCTGCAGCAAGAGCTGAGCAGGCACCATCGAATTGAGCCCCATTCTCCACTTTGTTCTTTATATATATATATATATATATATATATATATAAACAACCTTTAAACTGGTTCCAGAAATTTTTCATATTAACACAAAAACCAAACTCTATTTATGACTATCACATCTACTAACAAATTTTGTACATTATGCAACTTAGTTCAATGACTAACTTACTTATGTCAAAGGGAGAAATTACTCCTTACACTATTAAGTTTCCCTGTTATATTGACATAATAACTATTTCACTTTGCACGTGTGGAAAAGAGAAACTTTTATAGATCACATAACCTGTTTGGGGATTTTATCGTGTTGGAACTTTGTGTGGCTGAAATTGCCGGAAGAGAACATATTAAAACTTGATTATAACATCAGAAAAGATAAGAAAGGGGATTGAATGGATTCGGTTCATTGAAGAGTTCATGCAAGTCAAATGGCAGAGTGTAGCTGTCAAACTACTAGGAAGTGGATTAATATTTGAAAAGTCTCCCCGTTTTCCATCGACCCGTCTCTTTTTGAAATTCATTGTAATGGATTAATTACTGTTAGCTTCAGTAAAAAACTGAAAATATTCAGTAGAGCATTGTATGTTCGAAAATTGGAAATATTCGGTAAAGTATAGTATAGACACAAATTTTTTTCACATTTTGCCTTATATTAGAATGTAACAATTGTTTAAATTTTATTATGCATTTTTTATTATTATATATTTTGACTCTTTGATTTATATTAAAATGTAACCATGGTTAAAATTTTATTGTTTTATTTTAGATTTGACTTCAAAATATAATTGTACTTAGTGTTTTTTTAAGAGAAAAATATGTATTTTTTATTATTAAAAATAAAATAAAAAATACAAAAACTTTTCAATATAGTCTATGAATTGATTTTAGCTAAAAAAAATGAATAAAAAAGTACAATTTTTTTGAGTAACTATACTGATTCTCTAAACTATGGTTTTTGGTTTTTTATAGGTTTTTTTTTTAAGTAAAAAAGGGCCCTTCACAAGCTAAAAGATATTTACAAACTCTGCTCCCTGAAACATGGAGTCAGGCATCGATCTGGTGTCTAAAGAAAGTAAAAAGTATAGCCCATAAAAAAAGATAAAGGAGCATGAGAGTGGCCCAACCTTTCAGCTTGGGCGCTCCATCATGAAAACAAACATGAAAACAAACAAAACATAATAATAACCAATTGTGCATGAAAAGATAAACAACGAAGAGAATTCTAAACCCACAAAAGCCATGACCTAGCGTCTACGAGAGGACTCAGCCTCGTCTTGGGCATTATTGTTGCCCTGCCTCGTCTCCTGATTTGCTTCCGCATGGTTAGAATGCTCACGTCTTCTTCAATAAAGTATAATTAAAAAAAAACTTTCGGCTACAATTTATAAATTTACTGTTAATTTTAAAAGTATAAAGCTTTAAACGTTATAATTTAAGTAATATATATTTTGTTTGGTACTAATATTAAATATTATATTATTTTTTATATTATATTTATTTTATAATAATAAATATAAAGTTATAATATTATATTTTAGTTAGGATTTCATTTAAAAAACTATAGTTATGGTAATATTATTAGAAATTGGTTTTATTTTTTATAATTTATTTTTCGGTGTTTTAATTATTTAATATTTTTATAATTAAATTTATAAATGTAGATTTAGATGTTTTTCAAGATATTTTTAATGAGTGGGTTTAAGGATTACTGGAGCAAGTGTTTTCTCTTATGGCTCCCTTGTCCTCCAAACAAAGGGGTCTCATACACCAAATTGGTGTCTTTGGTGGGAGAGACATTAAAAATTAGATTATTATAATGGAAAAAATGAATGTTACATGCAAATATTGAATGGTTTATCTATATTTTAAAATTTTCTAAAATTTGAAAATTATGTTTTTTTAATCTATAAGCACAAGAAACCGAAGGTAGAACATGGAAAACTTCGTAGTTGAAACCTTCTCCCTCATGTGAAACTATGGAAAAGTTGAAAAACTTCATGTTCAACAGTGAGATTAATACATTTTCAACGTAAAGTGAATACAATATACCATGCCTGGGCATGTATAATAACACCTAAGAACATCATATTTAAAGTTGAGACACCTTGCACTGAAACTTCCCTCGGGACATAGGCTTGTTTTCCATATCTAGTGTCCATACCATCTGAAATCCTAGTCACCAGATGGCACCATAATGATTTACTAGCTCGGCATGACCATCAACAGCAAGTATCACCGGTATTACATCTTACTGAAACTAGCTTGACCGAACCCAACTCAGACACTTTGGAGTTGTGCGAAAGGTCAAGTGTTCATTTCACCATAGGCGATGCGACCTATTATATCGCCACGTAATCTTAGACTATGCCATTGCCTCCTCTAAGCAAACACTTGAATTATCGACTTCCCAACCTATGATGATTTTGTCACCCATCTAGTTTATTTTCCCTAGCATGGTTTCCACTCCACCTATTACATTGTTAGTCGTGCCATCCTCCGTTTAACCCTCTACCTTAGCGCCTGGCGATTTCTCTTGTCATACTTGACTCGACATCAGTTGGTCTTCCTAGCGAACCTACTTGCTATTACATCGCGGTGTTTGTCTCAATCCCAACAAGAATGAGTCGGCCACCAAGGCTACCAAAACATATGGATTCGACGTGCACCCTTAAGTAGTGCATCCCAATGGGCCCTCAGTTATGCTTTGCTGATGGTGCTTAACGTAGGGGCGTTGCATACTCCCCTACTTAAAGATGTTGATGTCCTCGTTAAAGTGGTTGCATTGACACATCCAATGGAAGGGGCATTGATGGTGAAGAGACACTTCTGCGCATGCCATAACCGAACGTGGCTTTGATACCATATGTCACAGGACGTAGGTTTGTTTTCCATCTTGAGTTTCCCATACGGTTTAAACGCCTATTCGCCACGTAGCATTAAAGTGATCTACTAGTTATGAATGACCATCAACCGTAAGTATCACCCAGACTATGCCTTACTGAAACAAGCTTGACCGAACCCAAGTGAAACACCTTACTAGGGTTATGTTGAATGCCAAGTACTTGTTTCACCGTAGGCAATGCGACTTATCACATCACCACTCAACCATAGACAATGATACGCCATTGCCTCTCTCGAGACAACACTTTAACGACTAACTGTGCAACGTATGATGATTGCTATCATCCGTCTAGTTTATTTCACTAGAATGATTGCCACACTGCAGCCACGCCATCATGCATCAAAATTGCTTCCGCAACACCGATTGGTTTGTTTCGTCATACACTCAACATCTCTTGGTCTTCCTAACAAACCGACTCACCACTACACTAAGCCCAACAATGCTACCAAAACATATGGGGCAGCCTAAAGCGCGCTCCATTATGCCTTGCTAATCATGGCGCTTAACGTAGAGGCGTTAGACCATGGTTAACCATTCAAGCATCACCATTGACCATTGTCATGGGGTGG
>LPNX011163276.1:33390-153824 GCA_001517045.1 Pseudotsuga menziesii | reverse complement strand
ATTTGGGGGGTGTTTTGGGTGTTTTTTTTGCAAAAATCATCGTTTTTATGGGTAGAGTTCTCGTTCATAGTATATAGTTCTCGTTTCATAGTATAAGTGGTTAAAAATTTACAATAAATACGAGGAAAAATTAGGGTATGTGGAAGGTCGTCAAATATTAGATGGCATAACCCTAGCACATGAGATAATGCCTCTCTAAAGACCTCCAATAAAGTAGGGATGTCAATAAAGTTAAACATGTACAAGGCCTTTGAGAATGTCAGTTGTTAGTATATTGAACATATGTTGTTAGCCTTTGGGTTCTTTAAGTAGTGGACAAATTCGATTATGACCCTCACTTATTTGACTTTATTCTCAATCTTCATCAATGATATATATATTTCTTCTAAAATCAAAACTACAATAACCTTCAAATTTATTATGAAAATATGTAAAAAATGTAGCATTTCGTTATCTATCTATCTATCTATCTATCTATCTATCTATATACAATTTTATTCTAAAATCAAGAGCTACAATAACCTACAAATTTAGTATGAAAAATATGTAAAAATTGTAGCATTTCGTTATCTGATAATATACAAGAATAATAACCATTTTTCATATTCTATTTCAAAAAATAATTAATAGTCTTAGGGAGACTTTAAACATTCATAGAATCCTTCAGATATAGACATAAAACAAATTTAAAGATAGTAATAAGAGCATCATAGAACCTGTTAACTTTTGAAGTGAAAAAACACCCACAGAAGACCGTTCCTCCCAACCGTCTCCTGAAAGCAGCCAAGATCACTTTCTTTAGGACCCTTGAGCCTGTTCACTGAACCACTAGGATGAATATGCTTGTGTACAATACTACACAGTATTCTATATGTTAGCAATCACACTTGCAGACTTAACTCTCAGCAATTCACTTTAGCTTTCCCCTCATCAAATTCCTCTTGTGTGCCTAACTTTTCAGTTTTCAGCAAAACCACAAGGCTCTAATCACTTAGAATAGAATGTAGTGATCATCCTTCTCATTCGATGGTATATATAATATTTCATAGGTCTTTGGGCCGATTTTTCAATTAAATGAGCCACCTTCTCAATTCCTCTTTCCAAGGAGCATGACCACAATTATAGGGATGTTGCCTCCTGCAACAACTACAAAGTGAATGTTGTTGCTGCTACTTGTCATTTTGGCCTTCTACATCAGATCATTCTTCCTAGTAGGCCAGTGAATACTCTTCAACAGTCTTCTTTGGATATGTGTCTCCTCTTTTAATTATTTAAATAAATAAAATATTCAATTACAGTCATCTTTGATCATCCTTGGTCAACATAAACTTTACAATAACTTTTAAAATAATTTTTTCTAAAAAATAAAATGTTTTTCAATTCTAGGTGGGTTACAGTAGGTGGAAACAACATGATCTGTATGCAGTAGCAATTAGCATATATGAATTAGAATTCAAAAAATTATTAAAAACAACAACAAGTAATGATTCAAAATATATCAAGTTAAGGGAAAAATATGGGGATGAGGCATATCACATGTATGGGGAAGGATATGTACGTCATAAAAATCACATTTATGTACCTCGTCAACTTAGAATAAAAAAAAATAATCTTCAAGGAACTCCATGATAACCCGTGTGTTGGGAACTCAGGGTACCAAAACTTTATATCAGTCTTGAAGAAATATTTGCATTGGCCAAATATGAAAAGAGAAACAATTGAGTATGTGGCTGAATGTATTACTTGTCAACAATTTAAAGCAGTACACCAACATCCAACCAGATTACTAAAACCTACTCCTATTCCAGAATGGAAGTGGGAGGCTATCACTATGAACTTTATAACTGGTTTACCTAAAACAAAGAAACAATATAACTCTATTATGGTTGTAGTAGACAAATTACGTAAAGAAACATATTTTATACATGCAATGTATACTTATAAAGCCATAAATATTGTTGATATATTTATGAAGGAAATATTCAGACTACATGGAATACCAAAGACAGTTATCACTAACCGTGATGCTAAATTTACTTCTAACTTTTGGATCTCATTATTTAAAGGTATGGATACAAAATTGAATTTTAGTACATCATATCATCCTCAAACTGATGGGAAAATTGAACAGGTAAATCAAGTATTATAAGACACGTTCAGAATGTATGTTATGATCAACCTGGTAAGTGGAAAGATTACTTTCATTTAGTAGAATTTGCATGCAATAACAATTATCAAGCTTCTCTCAAAATGAGCCCTTTCGAGGTTTTGTATGGCTAAAGGTGTAAAGTACCTTTGATTTGGGGTAATATAGAAGATAGAATGATATTGGGACCAGAAATTTTGCCACAGATGTAAACCATGGTAAAAAAATCGAACAAAATTTGAAGGTTGCACAGGATAGACAAAAGAGCTACGCAGACAGTAAAAGGACAGCTAAAGAATATTGTGTGGGAGAACATGTGTTCTTAAGGGTTAAACCAAAGAAGAGTACCTTACGAAATTGACTTTATGCTAAACTGACACCCATATGTGTGGGACCTTTTGAAGTTTTAACTAGAGTGGGACCTGTAGCATATCAATTGGATTCACCTCCACAAAGAAAAATGCATGGTGTTTTTCCTGTTTCATTATTAAAAAATATATATAGCACATAAATCTCATATTATTGATTGGAATAATGTACAGGTGGAGCTGGAGGGAGACTTTCACACGGAACCTGTGTGCATCCTTGATAAAAGGGAAGTTGAAATTTGGAAACAATGTATGGTGCAGGTTAGAGTACAATGGGAACAATTATCTCTACTGACATCGTATTGGTAACTAGGTTGCAGTAGTAGAGATAGCTGCAATGAGGTAGTCATTTTCATGGAAATTACTATGTATCCATGGCAACATCATCTATGAACAAGTGTAAACGTCTCTATGCAAATTATAAGGGCACGTGGATGGCCTAAGGCAGGGGTATATGTGGATTCTGTCATATACATAAAATATTATACCACACATAGCCAGTCAAACCTAGACCCAAGAAAAAAGATGCAACAGCTGGGGAAAAAAAGCAAATCTATTTTATTATTATTGAGGGTTTCCATTTCAGGATTTCTATCTATGATCGGACAGAAGAGAGAAGCAAGATTTTTCTTTGATGTTCAATGCCAGATTCATGCTTGTTGGATTGAATATGAATTTGCACATTTTTGTTCACTTCTTCAATCTCTGTAGCCTTATTTTGGTCACCCTGATTTTGTCTTCTTTCCTATGTTTGATTAGGTAATTGCTTTGCAGAAGGAGTTACCTTGTTTTTGGGAATATAATTAATTTGTTTTCGACCATACCTCAAGTTAATAGACTTCTTAGGTTCAAATTGATAGATATCAACTAAAAACTTCAGGACCAAAATCACTTTCTGTTTGATAAACATTTGCATCAAAAAACTCAAAATTCTGATAGTCATGTTCAGTTAGGAAACCCTCTGATGATAATTCCCCAAAGTAGTTTATATCATGACTTGAATACTCATAATTCACATCTTCATCTTCTTCAACTTCCTCTGTTACATTATTTTGGAGTGGACGAGGAATTCCCTGATCTTCATTTTCCCTTCTTTCCTTTTGAATGTCATTGTTTCTCAATTCTCAAGGGATGAATATAGGAATAAATGGACTCCTAAACTTATTGGGATTTATTTCCCCCTCTTGCATAGGTTTATTTGGACTCTTATCTAATTCCAACTTATTCAGTTTTGCAGTCAAAATTCTAACCCACTTAGCCATTTCATCTATTTTACTCTCTGATGTCTGTGATGTAGAAGTTCGTGGGATCACTTCATTTTTACCCTTTCGGTCATACATCTGATGATCTAAATATTCTTTAAGCCTATTTGAAGCTAAAATAGTGGATTCAACCTCGAATGGAGCTTCTTGCATGTTCAGTAAAGTCACTCACCTTCTCTCTCTTAAATGCAAGGAAAACTCATGATCAAAGGAATTGGCATAGGTTAGCTTAGATGAGGTTTCAGAAGGTTTTATTTCAGCTGGGATCCTACCATACTTCTTATTAAAGCATTTAGAAAATCCTGCTATAGTTTCATCTTTTTTCCTTTTTAAAGCTCCAAATTCTGTAATGTAATAGATATGATCTTCCATGTCTCCCCACTGCCTCATAAACACCTCTTGTAGTCCTTATATAAGAGTTATTGAATTAGCTAGTAGCTCTCTGAACCAATTCCTTACCTCTCCATCTAAACTCTGCACAAACATCCTTATCCACACATATTTAGCTACAATATTTTGATTATCTGCATAACTTAGAAATGCATCCCAATGCTATTCAGCAGTAGTCTCACCCTAACCATTAAACCTAGGTAAGCATTTCTCATAATCTCCTCTGGGGAGAGCATTAAGGGGATGAGGAAGAACTAAAGGAGCATATCTAGAAGCTACCATTCTATCCATCATATCAAGAGGTTGTTGTGCTGCCATTTTGAAACTACTTTGATTTGATGAAGACAAAGGATGACTAAATTTGCTTGAACTTGGTTGAAAAGGTATTTTACTGGGTTTAAACTGAAACAAAGGAATCCTACTAGGAGACTCAGATTTTTCTTTTTTATAAGATTATGGATTAGTGAAAATTTGAAAGGTCTCAATTGGGATAGAAGGAATTAACCAAGACATATTTTGTTTTTCTTCTTCAGAATATGCAAAAGGTGATTTCAACTTTAACTGTTCAGGAGTAATCACAGAAGGAGAAGAATGAGATTTTAGAAGTTGTCTAGCTTCTTTAAAAATATGTTCTAGATCTGAGACACCCAAATGTAAAGGTGAAGTAGGTTTCCCTCTTGTCCCAATATTTCTAGTAGCCACTATGAACCACTGTTTGGTGAAAATGTAGTATAAAATATTTTATGACTTTGTTCACCTCTCAAAATCAAATTAATAATGATATCCCAGGGAAGATATACTTCAGTTACGTCCTCGGCAACAACGCCAAAGATGTTTCTGCTAGAAATTGTTCCTAGACTACAAAAGGAACAAGCTAGTACAATCTCAAAACATAAAGCAAAATGGAATTGGTTTTTTGTTATTTTTGGTTTGAAAGTTTGTCCACAAGAAGGTAAATAATCAGCAAACTAACATAAGTACTAAATTATGGAAAGGCATGAAGGATTGAGATATAAACAACATAAAATCTGAATATAAAACATGAACATTATAAACATAGTATGAGTTATGTCCACAACACATGATAATTTACATGAATAAAACCATTAAACAAGAAATGAAGTCATAAATTGTGTGGTCACACAGGCCATAAACAAAATCCACATACAAGATAAAATGGATTATATGTATATCTATATATATCACACTCAGTCTTCAACACTTACATGAGATTTATGAGCATTAGCTTGAACATACATCCAGATCTAAAGCCCCTTCTTGAATAAAATTCGAACCCTCCCCATAAACTTTCCTACTTTTATTGTTTTCTAACTAAACCGGTTCCATAGTTGTCATAACTATCTTTTAGGTCAATCGAATAGTTACAAAAAATAGTTATATGTTAAAGATAACAAAAATATAATATACCAAACTGAAATACTTGACAGTTGGCCACTAGATGGCATTCATAACTTCTTAGCTACTTCTGTCAACAAAGAGATCCCCTCCAATGCATGAGATTGCTTCTTGCTTCGCTCTTGCTCCATTTCTAGACTTCCAACTCTGTTCAATAACATTTCATTCTGTTTACTTAACTTCTGAACTTGTTGGGTTAAATCCTCAGCTTGAATATGGATTTTTCTTTTTCTCTTTAATGCTTCCTTCGAGACAGCTATTAGTTCTTGATAGTGTGCATTAATGTCTTCGAGGTCTTCTCCCAATCTATTATTGGTCATTACCAGCCTGTCATTAGTTTCATTAAGAAACTCAATCTATGACTTATGTTGCTGCAAGGTTTTCCTAAGGTTTTCAACTTTCGAGTCCATGTGCACCTCTCCATGCATTATAGAATCTTGGTTTGACAACCATGGGATATCAAGTTTCTTAAAAATCAAATCATCTTCATGTTTATCCTTCATTGCTTCTTGTACTGAAGAAACTTTTGAAGCTATACCTTGTTCAGTAATGAAAGTAGTCTTCCCTTCCGAAGCCTTATGTCCTCCTTGAACTGGTTCCAATGAAACTAAATGATCCTCTTGAATATAGTGTTGATGTGAGCTTGAATCCTCTTCATTCTCCATTATTTCTTCACTGGAAGAATCTTCAATGACTGTAACCTTCTCATTTTGCATTTTAGGGTTTAAAATTCGCTTCATATTCAATCGAAGTTTATTGCTAGCTCTGGTCTTTGGCCTCTACATTGATTCTCCCATCTGCAAAAGAGCCTACTTCTCACTTTTAACCTCTGGGACTTGCAAAACTTTACCATTCATATTTGGCTGCAAAAGAAACATTGGTTGAGCTTTCCTGTACACATGTAGAATTCTGCTTCTGTTTTGTTGAAACATTATTTTCATCAGGATTTAAATTAGATGTCTTCTCCACTTTTCCCTCCTCTAAAACGTGGTCTTGCTCCTCATCTAATGATTTTCTTCCATCCTCATCAACAGACTCTTTGAATCCTTGACATGACCTATTTTCCTGTGTTTTATCTTGCATTAAGTCTTCAACCATATCTCTTTTAAACCTTTTAACAAAACCAAATTGCTTTTCAATCAAGCTTTTCTTTACTTGGTCATCTTGTTCATTAGTAAAACCTGACCAAAATAAGAAATGGTTCCAACTCATGTTCTTCTTTTTCAAGATTGTACATATAATCAACTTAATCAAGCCATGGTGAAACATTGACTGGTTCATATGATCAAAATGTAGCTTGACTCTATTTGACATCTTCTAAAAACTTTTTAGGAGAAAGAAGGGAAAATTCATCTTGGACTGCTGATTTAAATGTTGCATAAATCTAACATGGTATTTAAATACTAATTCAAATCTACCATCACATGTAATATAGTCCTGAACAATACCAATGGCCTCCTTCCACTCTGGCTTAAATTTTTCTAATGGAACGCCTTTTCCCCAATCTAGGGCTTCATTCCCTTGTATCAAGAAACCGTTAGGGTCGAAACTGAAAGGGATATTTTTAAATCAGGCTTCTCCATCATTTGGGACACCTATGGCTTCAGCAATTAAATCTTCTGTTAGCTCGAACCTGAGATTACTAAAAGGCACAGTCTCATTGATGAAATTCTAGGCAAAAATATGTGAAACCTCAAGATTAAAACCAACAATCCTCTCAAAGAAACTAAACCACCCTGTTGTTCTGAATAACTTTGCACATTCTGGAAACTTAATATCCCAACTTGTGTCTGTAGGCTCGTACCTATTAATTTTCCTACTTTTCCTTATATATGTCCTATATCTTAGCTTATGTACTTCTTTAGGAAACTTCTAATATTTTAATCTACGTCTCTGCAACAATAAGACTCAGAACCAAAATCGTAACAGTTGAAAACCCAACCTAAAAATTGTGACAGCTAAAAACCATGATTTTCTGAATGATATTCTCACAGTTCCATACATTTGTCATGATTAAGGAGTCATGTTATGTACATGTGTCATAATGTCTTCAATAGGTGTTTATAGTTATCCCATTATCCTCGACTGCAACGACCACGATAATCCACCACTCTTTTCAATAATTCAGGATTCCTACAGTGCTTTATGGTATAGATCTTGAACTCTGCGCTACAGGAATATCCTCATGACATTTTTTTGGAAAAAGGCTTGAAACAAGGGTTAAAACTTGAATATATACCATGAATTAAAAAGCATTTTCAGACTTAGAAATACTATAATACTTAATAAGCCATTAAAAGAAAAATAATACAGAAAAGAAATAACTTAAAGCAAACTATAAGTTATAAAACCCAAAAACATGCATTTAAACTATTAAAATTTAAAACAAACTCAAAATGAAAAATAAATGAGTTCTAAAACCTTAGAAAAACAAGACACAAAGAATAGGAACAATTTTCAGTCTTAACAGGTACCTTAATTCCTCCCTTCCAATGGATCTCTTCCTATCGACTTCAACTAATTGTTCTCTGGGAATGAGATTTAGAGTTTATGACAGTACCTTGGGGATCACAGTCATCAACGGTAGTTCCAATTGCTATTGAGTAGCATAAATACCTTAATGTTACCTATTCGATGGATTCTTTAGGTGTTCAACTTCAAGACCATTTATTCATGCCTGTTAGCATGTACTAGGTACCTTAGATAACGTTTTCATTGCTAGTGGTGTCCCTCATGTTTGTTAATGGTTTTCATCACTGACCGATAATCAAACGGTTTCCTCCATGTTTGACTTCAGATCCTCTACTCACATGGTTAGGATTCATAACTAGGTGGTTTGGATTGAAAACCTTAGGACAATAGTAGCATCATCATATTTTTCTATTACCTGAGTTGCGCAAGATATTTTCACATATCATATGACATTTGCTGAGACATATATCCACCTTGTTTTTCTTGTGGCTATGATCGATTATTGAGCATGGGTCCACGATGTTCATTTTTGGCCATGAATCTTCTAGATTTTACACACTGCCTTTTTAAATATTGTGCTCCCATGATAGTTACATCTGTTTTACACATGTTGGATCTGCCTTGTATATTTCTAGTGATCATTTGTACATGGACATGTAGTCCCAAAGATCAGATTGTTTGAGATTTTTACTCTCTTTCAAGTACCTTCATTTGCTCCTATGATCTTAATGTATCTTAGTTTATCTAGTTTCACGTTTCTAGACCAAGTCATCTCCTGAAAACCATTCGAAAACCCTAAAAACTACATTTTCCCCCCAAAATGCATGTTGTTGATGTTCCACTAGCGTTTTTTACCTTGCACACGCTAATTTATAGTGTTCCACTAGTGTGTACCCACAAAATACTCAAAAAATATATAAAATTTTGAATTTTGGGTGGTTTGGTTGTTTTTGGAACTGTCTCCTTGGTTGTAACTGCTCCTTCCTCGACCTAATATCTTCCATTTTTTATATCAGAGAGGGAGAGGGGAACATGAAAGGGGATTTTGCCTTTAGTATCCTTATGTTGGAAGAATTTGGACTCTCATCCCCCTCACCTATGCCATAGTTTCCATCTACCCTTGCTGCAAAGCTTGGAGGTTGTGATTCTTGGCCTAAGAGAAGCAGGTTGAGATCGAAGGTTTCACGAGGTTCCTTGAAAGATGAGAAGGTATATGTGTACTTGTTTCATTGGTTAATAAATATTTGACATTCTTTCCTTTCCAAATCACTATATATGTCTTATTTTTTTTATCATATGTTGATGTTTATGAGATTAGGGTTTCATGCTCTTTCGAATATCAATACTTTATATGTAGTCAAATTGGTTTGAGGAAGGTTTGAAGTTGTTTTGTAGGTCCCTTGATTGGAGAGCAAGAGAAGGACTCAAGGAAAGGCTTGGATCAACCTTCAACTTGTAAGGTACAAACCCTCCTAACCCTTGATTTTTTTCTTATTCATTGTATTTACAGAAATTTATATGTCTATATGTAACCATAGTACGTTGGTGGCCTCACCCCAACCATAGGAACACTTTCTCTAACAACAGTCTCTTTGAGTATGGAGGAGTAGCGGTATAAGATTGATTTGAACTAGTAATAATGGTTGCTACTCCTAGGGTTATGAGTACTTGGTTAAGATTCACACTCTCCTCTTGTGGTTGCTGTGTATTAGTGGATGAGGATTCTTCCTTTGTAATTATTGGTGGATCCTCAAGTTGAATTACTCTTTCATACCTTAAAAGAAAATCATTTCACTACAAAGCATTGATGTTGAAGGATAGAAAGGCAATCATTTCAACTTGTTGAAAGGCTTTATTATTTGGGTTTGCTTGTACAAATAATTGGAGGTGAATTGCAGGGGCATTCATCTGAGTATTCACAGGAATGCTCATTGAAAATTGCAGCTGTGGTGAACAAGTACCGCTGCTGGTAACTATTGAGGTAATAAAGGTTATGACACCAAGAATTGTTGTGTGGGGAAATTATTGTTTTTCCAATTTTGGGACCATGCTAAGTTCCATCCCAGATGCTATGATGTCTGCAAGACTATATCCTCCTCTAGTTGTTTGATGGTATTCTATACAAAATATTCAATTGTAGGCAAATATTGTTATGTTTCTTCTCCATTTTGAAAGGATGGTTCAAACAAGTGCTTACATATCTGTGTATGGAGGTCGATTCAATTTGAATGCATTATCAATACCTTTCTTAGTGATTTTGATTGCATTGTATCTCACAGTATTCAACTTCTTAGTTTCCTCTTGCATTTTTTCATTTCTAAGATAGCACCAACTTTGTCCCCAACGCAAAATTTGTGATTAGTCCTATGTTGGCCATGGAAAAGCATGCACTTCTCTTAACTCTTATCAAGTTGCTTTTGCACTTTTAGAAAAATCAATTTGATCCCTTTTTCCCTATTTCCTTATCATGCATTTATTGATCATTTTTATTCTATTGTTAATAAACAACATCAAAATGTGAAGGAATAAATAACCATAACAACCTTCAAAGGAAGATTTTTTGGTGGAAAAAATGTAATACCTTATTATAAGAGCATTGAATATACACTCGCTATTCATTCCTATTCTTAGGATGTTTTTCAATATAACTTCTCAATAGCTACAACAAAGTTTTGTTAGCAACCTCAATTTTCCCTTCGATCTAGGGAAGAAACATTGTGAAATTATTCCATTTAGTTTCCACCATTACATAAAATGTCACCGAAAAATTACTTAAAAATCATGCATCTTGATTAGACATAATTGAAAGAGGTAGTCAGAAATGTAACCATATATTTGAGAAAAATAACTCAGTTGCTTCATGATCTTTGATGGTCTTCTTAGAAGATATAAGCACATGCATTTGGTTGAAACAATCCACAACTACAAATTAAAAAGTAAACATGATATCGTTTAGTTAAGTAGACCTCTAACAAAACCTATAGAGATTTATTTTCATGGTTTCTTAGGGACTAGGAATGGTATGTACAAACAAAGTTTTGTATTGTTTGTGTATTAGTACTACACAGAACACATTCTTGAGTTGAAAACTTTCTCTTTCACTTTAGGCCAAAATCAATGCATTTGTAGATTTATCATAGTTTTTCCCACACCAAAATGTGCAATAGTTCTTAAAGCATAAGCTTCTCTACTTATATTTTTATTTCCTATGATGTTCATAAAAAACCAACTTATAAAGGAACCCATCTTGAAGATATTATTTATTTTCTTATAAAATAAGAATTGTTTTCTCCTAATTGAAAGACATCTTCTAAACACTCTTCATTTAAAACTTCAAAAGTAGAAGGCTTAAGCTGCATTATAATTCCCATGGCTACAATCTCATAGAAGGGCAATATATACAATATGTAAGCAAATTTGTATATTGTACCCTTATTATTATTTAATAACTAGATGGAATTGTTGCAAAAATCCCCATTTATAATTCTTTTACAAATACTAAAGTGATGATTAATGTGAAAAAACTTTGACCATGAATGTTAATTTATACACTATTATTTTCTTACCGTACATGGATAATTTTATTTATTCAAACGGTGCTGCTTCTAATTTTTCGCCTTGGAATTTTCGAAACTATAAGCTCGTCTTTCACTTCAATCTTTTGGTGAAGGTGGTTTCGAGTTTTCTAAATCTTTTGGTTAAAGGTGGTTTCAATTTTCTAAAGGAATATTTTCGATGATTTAAAGTACTGTAGATGTGATTGTTTACCTACTGTAGAGCTCATTCAATTTATTAAATCACCATTAGAAAACCCTCCAAAATGGCATTAAATAAGTCTCAATTATTGAGATGTCACCGCAAAGATATTTAACGTTTGAAGTTGCATATGAAATTCGGTATTTTTGAAAAGGATAATTTAGTCTTCATTACATATTTGAAATTGTTTATGAAATTTATTATATTTTAATGTATTTGAATAAAAAAAAATTAACTAGCATAGATTCATCTAAATTTAGATTTATTAAGCATTCAAAGGATCTGATTTCTTGAGGTTTAATTTTTTTTTTAATTTGAATTGCTTTCCATATTCATAAAATTTATACCTCTAGAATTTTGATCCCTTAGATGCTTGGTAAATCAAAATTCAATATAAAATTATGCTGGTTAAATTTTCTTATTTTATAAGCGAACATAGATTTTTAATTAAATTGCATTTAGTTCTAATTACTTTTTTTTTCTAATATAGTGTTATGGTAAGTATGTGACAACACCTTCCCCATACTGGGTTGTAGAGTGCCTAACTACTCTCACTGCAATGATATCATATCTATATGGTTATTTATATAAATTTGGATCTTTAAAGCATTGAGAGGGATCCAATTTCTTTTTAATCTTAAACTTAAGAAATTTCATCCCTCTCTTTCTTGATAGAGTCAAGTTTAAGTTTTTTTTAAGTTGTAGATTTTTTAAATTACTTTTCCTAATTTTTGTATTTTATAAGCTGACGTGATTTTCTTAATTAATTTTTATTTTTGTTTATGTAGCTTTAGGCCAAGTAAGTGATATACGTGTAGAAATCTGTTTAACCAAATTAATAATAATACTCTAATTTTAAAGTCATAACTAAACCAACCACCAAATTTGATAATATATGTTTTTTACCATTAAATCCATTTAAACCATTTATGATTATGGTTCACTTTTATCCATATTTGATTATAAAATTTTGCTCTTAAATAGTTTACATTAATTAGGATTCATATCATTATTATTATTTTAAAATATACTAAAATAAAACTCTATTTCATTTAAAAAATAAATTTATTTATTTATTAAGTTACTCATTTAAAATTAAAACATTTAAATACCATTAAAATAATAATAATATTTTTAGCAACATGGAAGATAAACTACTGTGGATTAAGAATACAAATTGAGGTAATTATGTACTCAATCTGGGTTATTTGGCACTGAGAGAGAAGGAGGATTTACCTCCTCCTAGATGGTGGTGCAAGTCCATTTGGCGTTTGAATTGTCCCTACAAGAACAAGATTTTATTTTGGCTCATTCTCGAAGGAAAAGTCCCAGTATGGGATGTATTGGTTCACAAATTTAAATGTGGCCCAGCAGAGGTCCACTATTTGCCTCTGCTACTGAAAATATCACACATCTTTTCATTTTTTGTCCATACATTTTGGATATGTGGAGTCATTTTGCATTGGAGTCATTTTGTATTGCTGACTGGTATCCGTTTCGTTTGGAATGGTTTAGGTATTTAGGAAGCTTTGACATGCATGGATTAATAACGCATCTTTTCACAAAAATTTTGCTCTTCCGGTAACCATCATCTGGGGTGTTTGGCCTGCCAGGAATAAAACCATCTTTGAAGATGTTATTATCCCCTCTCAAGTTTATGCTAAAAACATGTTTTGGCATCTTCAATTATTTTTCCCAAGTCAATCTCAACAAGCTCCTTAGGTTCATCTCAACAAGCTCCTTAGGGTCATCTCGAACGAATTTATTGATAAATCTTTCTCATGTGCATATGTGGATGGAGCTTCACACGGCCGAGCTGGTTATGGAGGAGCTAGTGGGATTATTTACACAACATATGATCATATGTACAACTTTGTTGTTGGCCTTGGCAAAGCTACAAACAACTTTGTTGAAATCGCCTCTGTCAAACTCCTATTGACTATTACACACACCCTCGAGATCCTGCGCATTCATTTATATGGCGACTCTAAACTCGTTTTTATTGTTTAGAGCTCGATAAGCCTCCTAGGAACATCTTATTGATTCCTTCATTCGAGGATATCTCCAGGATTGATGCACACTTTCAAAGGACCAACTATTCACACATCTACTGAGAGTGCAGTCATGCAACAGATCAGTTGTCCTAGTGTATCCACTTCACTGGGTATAAGCCAGTTCTGAACTTTTTTCTTTACAAGTTGTACTTGTTATGACAGTTGTTTTTTAACCTTCTTGTAAACATTTCGAGTCTTTATATGTGAACTTGTTAATAAATGGACAGTATGTTGTGATATAAACATAAATATATGTAACTGCATATTTTTTTTTAAAATAGTTGAATATTAACATACTCGATTTTTGTATGCCCTAATAACCTTCTAAACAATATAATTTTATTCAATAAAACTATGATTTTTTCCAAAAAAAATAAAATAAAACATTTAAAATAAGGCAAATGTAATGTTATTAAAAACATACTCATAGACTTCTTAGTAATACAATAATGTCCCACATAAAATACACAGTGTGAAATTTGTACACTTATTACACAACTTCAACCCATTTCAAAAGTACCTATCTAAAGTCATTCTACATGATTGCCTTGTAAACTATTGGGAAATAATGCATTTTGCATTAATAATTGATATTAATAAACGCTTTGCATGATTACCATGCACAACAAAACTATTAATATTATGACAATCTTGATTGTGGTCGTTTTCAAATGAGTCATGTTTTGTATTTATGATTGTGTGCCCCTTTGTCTTAATGAATTCTGTTTTGTATCTCTGAATTATGTCTTGTATCTATGAACTATGGAAATGTGGAAAAGATGCGTATATTTTAAATTGTTGATATTAATTTGATGGGCATATTTATTTATTATTTAAATTTTAAATTGTGGATATTAATTTGATGACACCCTAATTTTTATTTTTAATAATTTTTTTATTTAGAAATTAAATAATATATATATATATAAATAAAGAGTAACATGTGAATTAGAAATGGGAACTCATAGTTGGCATTTTATAATTTTTGTTGTAAATAGAAAGTAGCATTTGCGTTAGAAATTGGAACTCATAGCTGGCAGTTGCCAATAAACTCCACAACAAATCAGATCTTGAACTCAAAATGATTCATGAATGGTGTAGCATATTAGGGAGTTTTGGTTTTTATATCATTTCCTTGTGAAGTATTCACTTTAATTGAAAAAAGTTTGTTTATTTCATTAATACTAGATATTAACAAATTGATTTGTTTTATTTGCATAAGAATTTGCCAAGAATATATGTTAATGAATTTTGTGGAATATAAATCTTTCAATTACGAATCAAACTCTAACAAAACATATTTCTATAAGATCTTTAATTAATTTATAAGTTCTTATTGTTTAACCATATTAATATTAAGCTGATATTTTTTATAAAAAATGTATGTATAATATTTCATTTAAACACATTATTATAATGTTAAAAAAGAAATAATATGAAATTATATTTAACATAATATCATCCAATTGTGTAATAGATTATATATAAAATTTGACATTTGGAAAAGAGTACATTTTACCATCATAATAAGTGAGAACAACACTATTTATCTTTATGGCAATTTTAATTGTGTCACCTTGCTAATAAATCATGTTTTGTGTTTATGATTTTGTGTTCCTTGTCCTAATGAATCATTATGTTTTGTATTTATTGACTGCTAAAATATTCAACATAGATATGATCACTATCTAATTATGGCAATTTTAATTGTGTCATCTTGCTAATAAATCATGTTTTGTGTTTATGATTTTTTTGTTCCTTGTCCTAATGAATCATTATGTTTTGTATTTATTTACTGCTAAAATATTCAACATAGATATGATCACTGTCTAATCTAGGTTAACAATAATTTCTTTTTCGTTTTGTTAAATCTTGTGGGTTGTGAATAAGAGAGTAGCATGTATATTGGACCACGATCTAGGTTAACAATAATTTCTTTTCTGTTTTGTTAAATTTTGTGGGTTGTGAATAAGAGAGTAGCATGTATATTGGACCACGAGATCTTGAACTCAAAACTCATATATTTGGTTTTATTATTATTATTTTATTTTTTTAGCAAAATGAAAAAAAGGTATTTATTTAATTAGTATATTACTCTGGATTTTATTGGTAAATTAATTGATTTTAATTGTAGAGAATTCAATTTTAACAGATACATGTTGATGACTTATATAGAATATAAATCCTTCAACTATGGATCAAATTCCAACTAAACATATTAGGGCTTAATTATTCTATTATTTATCGATGTATAAGGCTTGATTATTCTATTATTTATTGATGTATAGCCATAATATTAAGAAAATATTTTTGTATATAATTTTCATGTGCTATAGTTTATTTAGGTACACTATAGTATAGTGTTAAAAATATATACATTTTGGATGTGTCTATCATATGGAATATAACATAATTACAAACATAAACTAAACACGGATCTATCAAGCATCGAGAGGTATCCAATTCTAAAACAACTCCAAAAATCATAAACTGAAAAAAAATTGTTAAGGAGTATTTTAACCATTTATCATTCATTTTACTTTACTAGTTTACATTGTAAGTCTCATAATAAGTACTTGTTCTTAAATGTTTAAGCGTTATGCCTGGTTGTCGTAAGTTATAGTTTGTATACTATCTTGTATTACTAAAAAATGGTGAATTCACTAAGTTTCTAAAATATTTAAAGCCCTCTTCCTACATACCCTATTTCGATGTGAGGGTTACAAGGCTATGGGTCTTACTTTTTTTTTTGGTAAGCTGCGTAAATCTATTATAATACAAGGAAAAAATTACTGGATTCAACATGACCAGAGGAGGTCGAGGGGGGTGAAGCCACCACCTTGACCTCTCAAAAGATGGTCGTCTAAGAGAGCCAGAGGCAAAACTGTTCCACTTTGAAAGTAACTGACATAGTTACATATTTTGACAGTAAAACAACATAAACAAAGACAAGAGCTTGGAAAAATACACAGGCAATGACCCAAATAGACATAGACTTAGGCCTGGAGAAAGACAAAGGCATTGACTTTGCAATAAACATAGACAATGGCCTAGAAATAGACATAGGCATCAGAACCACTTGACACGATATGCAAAAAACTAAAAAACCTGGACAGCGTGGGCATTTGATAGGTGGAATGTCTGGAATTTCTTTGGTTATGGGGCAAGCCCATATTTCCTCTTGCGATTGGCTGGGTGAGTTGGTTGCAACCTCTGGAGGTATATGAGGCTGAAGTTGTTGGGCGACCATCGCCTTCAAGTGCTTGAATAAAGGCTCAACCGTCGAGGGTATGGGGAAGAACAGAGCAGGAGGAGGCGCCATGGTGCACCCAATTGCACTGCCACTACTACCTCCAGTAGGCAGAACCACGCCACCCATGGCACTACTGCTTCCACCACCACCTCTGTAGCGACTGTTTGCATTCAGACCTCTGTGGCTAGAGATACCCGCATTGCCTTTCCACGCAAATGAGCTCTCCATTGTCGTGAGATAAGCCTCTATCTCTAAGATTCTGGTCTTCACCATCTAAATCGTGTCTCTAGCGTCCACCCAATTGGTAAGCATGTCCTCCATTAAATTAATGAGCATGTTCTTCATGAGCCAGTAGTGATTGATTTGGCTTCCATCATGGCCCATTTCCAGCTTCTAATTCAGAACGCGGTTCTCCCAAGCTTCCATGAGAACACGAACCCTGTTAGAGATGTGCGGTTCATAGTCCGCTGTCACCTAAGAAATACAGCCTCTCTAAGATTTTCCCCTACCCGAGGTGGCTCTTCGCAGAGTGCCACTTTGCCGCGACATGCTAAGCCTAATGTGCTTCTTCTTCCATAGAGTGTCAATTAACAAGATGCAGTTCGACGAGGCGAACTCACTGTGAGTTTGCAGATGCTCAACAAGCCAAAGTGTGCACTTAGTCGAGCAGAGTCGAACCCTAATATCCAAATACCACACCATCGTGCTCAAAACCTTCTCCCATGAATGTCGATGCAGAGCCATGAATGTCGATGTAGAGCCTTGAAGGATAGGATTGCACCAGATCTTCACCACCCAACGTCGCAGGTGCAAAGGTGACAATTCGCTCTGCTCCCACACTTGCAGGACAATGAAGGTTCTCGTAAGTATCATCGCGGCCGAGGTTAACATGTTGATTGCCACGCATCTGTCGCTTGGATTGAGGGAGGGCATGTCGTTGGTCTGTAGAGCACTCACCTGCATCCAGGAGGGAGAGATAATTTGTAGCCAGTTGATTGCTTTTGAGAAGTATTTGAGAATCTAGACTATCTTGTAACATGCCTTCGACCAGAGGAAGAGAAGAGTTCACCCTTGAGTTATCTAAGAAGTCAACTAGGGCATTGTATTTCTTGCGCACATGCTGGAAGGTAATCACATGCATGTGCTGCAGGAGGGTGGCCAAACAGGTGAGACCATGGGCCAAGTGCTAGCTGGAGGTGACTTTGGCGACGGATGTGCCATGGAGGATTTTGGCTGCCAGGGAAAGGATGATCGCTGAGTCCCCTTCCACAATTGCTTGAAGAATATTTTTCCTGTCAACTATCATTAAACCAGCAATCATACCTTTCAGTTCTACTGCATTGTTAGAGTTGATGCCCATGTTACCATAAAAAAATGTGGATGATGGTCCCTTTATGGTCTCTGATTGCTCCTTTGAAGCTAGCCATGCCTGGGTTTCCCTTGGAGGTGCCATCGAAATTTATCTTAAAGACATTTTTAGGAGGAGGTTACCAATGAAGAGGACTTGACACTTGCATGGTGGGTTTGCTGCAGGGAGGCGGGACCACAGAGGTATTGAAGCTTAGAGTAGCCAGGATGCTTCTCTCATTTTGGGCAGTGGGTAGGTCCTCGCTCGACCAACCTTTGGCATGGCTTGTTTCCTGAAGATTTTGTTTTATCACCTCCCAAATATTTTGCATCGACCCTTTTGAGTTCTTGAAGATTTTGTTGTTCTTTCTTTCCAAAAGCTCCAGAGGACGAATCCCAGCGTGAGAGTCCAGAGCTGATTCAGGATGTTACTTTTAAACAAAGAGTCCCTTCATACATGAATAGTGTTAGTGACATTACCTTTAGCTCTGTTTGTGCGTCTAAAGGATTTCGCAACATAATCTCATAAGGAGCTGGTGAAGGGGCAGGTGTCTAGGAGATGATCCATGATTTCCTGATGACCATTACATAGGAAACATCTAGAGGGTCCTTGGAAGCCTTTTCTGGCCATATTTTCCCAGGTGAGGATCCGCTTGTGCAAGAGAAGCCAAATAAAATAAGATATTTTGGGAAATTGAGGAGGTTTCCAGATATGGTTCCAAATAGAAGACTCCTGGCAGTCTGGCGCAGTTGATAGAATGTCATATGCCTCTTTGACTGTGAAGGTACTAGACGGCTTGTGGCCCCAACAGATGATGTCCCCTTTGCAAATTTTGGGCCAGACATAGCTAACAAGTTCTTTTCTAGGGACCACATTCTAGGTAGAGGGATCTTTCCAACAGCGGAACCCCCCCCCCCCCGGTCGATGATTTCCAGTACTTTTCAACTTCTAGGTGGGCATTGCGTTGAATGTAGATCTGACCAACAGGATCAAGTATTAGACTTTTTAAAGACAGAAGTTGTTCCCAGGAGTCATTCCAAAATAAAGGCTTCTCCCCTGCTTTTATTTCCCAAAAACTATGTTACTGCACTAGTGCCCTTTGCTTGTTAGCTGCCTTTCAGATATGCAAGCCCGAAATGTCTTCATTGAATTTGATTAAGGAATGGGGGGGATAGTCTGGAGCATACTTTTTGTTCCACCATTTGATCCAGGGAGAGTTGTTGTTAGAGATCCAGTTCCACCAATTTTTTGTTGAGAGCACCTGATTGTTAAGTTTTGGATCTCTAATTCCCATGCCACCCTCTTTTTTCTTAGTGCAGAGTTTCTTCTAGCTTACCAGAGCCCAACAACTGTTTTTGTTGTTGCAACCCCAAAGGAAGGACCTTTGCAGAGCTTTGATGGATTTCAACACCTATTTCAGGGCTGCGAAAACAGAATAGAGGTAGAGAGGCATAGATTGCAAGGTAGAATTGAGGAGGACCGCACGACTGGGGAGTTTGAGGGCTCTAAAGGTCCAGGGTGAAAGACGGTTCTCAAGTTTGTCAAGGAGTTCTTTCCAGTAGGTGTACTTGATGGCTGCATCGAAGAGTGGGGCGACCAGATATTTAGTAGGCAAGGAAGATACTGATAAGCTGAGGATATGAGTGATGTTTCTCTGGGAAGCCACCCCAGTATTAAAGAAGAAGATATGATATTTTTCCAGGTTTAGGGAAGTTCCAGAGGTTTCTTCAAAGGTTTGCAGGATAGAGTGAATGGTGCAGGATTCTTTGACAGAAGAATGACCGAAAAGGATATTGCCATCCACAAATTGTTGGTAAGCTGAGGGGGATGCATTGTCCATGGATAATCCTCTTAGGGTGCGAGCTACCATGGATGATTGAATCATGCGCCCTAGACCTTCAGCCCTGAGGATGAAGAGAAAAGGTGAAAGGGGGTCCCCTTGACGGATACCATGCGAGGGGGAGAAGGTGGAGGAGGGAGAGCCATTGACGAGTATGGAAAAAAAGGTAGAGGATATGAGGGAGAGGATCCACTGAACCCAGTCTTGACAAAAGCCGAAATTCAAGAGCATTTTTTTGATGAAGGACCAGCTAAGTTTGTCAAAGGCTTTGGAAAGATCTATTTTGAGGATGATGCCAGGGGTTTTGGTGGTTTTTAGAGAGTGTACCACCTCATGGGAAAGGATAATTCCATCAAGGATTTGGCGCCCTTATACATAGTCTGATTTCTCCAGAGAGACGAGGAAGGGAAGCAGGGGTTTCAGTCTTACTTAGCTTATGTAAGCTAAAGCATTTTTCTTTTACTTGAAAAACTAACCCTACGCTCTTGAACTCTCGACCTGTTACATAATAATGTGAAGAGTTTGTTTATTATTTAAAACTACTATCCGTTAATGGAAATCATTTTAACCCTAACTATTTTGGAAATGATAAAATATAAGCCTTTCGGCTATGTATTAGTAATACTTGAACAAAATAGAAATTTAATAAACCTTTTGGTTGTATATTGTTGATATTAACTACTAAATATATATATTTATTTATATGGGTATTAAACCCTCAGTTAGAAGTCATTTCCTAGATCTAATATTCTATAAGACTTTTAAATTTTACAATGTTAAATAAGAGTAAAACCCTAACTGCGAAATGAAGTTCAAGTTTAGAATAAACGATGATAGCTTTGTTATTTAACTTTTTGGTTAACCCTGTAGGGTTTATATGTAAACTAAGGAATACTAGTTTGTTTAACATTTATGTATAATACATAATACTTAGTAAAACTATATATGATCCAGTCTTTAAATGGAAATAAGGGGTAATCCATAAGTTCCCCTATGAAAAAATATCCATACAATAAAATTCATTTCTCCTACAAATAAAACTTCCTATCTTAATTTAGAAGCAAATATAGTTTAGAAACTCTTTAACAATTATTAAAATTTCTCTGAATATAAAAAGAAAACAATTTTTAAAGATAAAACTTAAGAACAATGTAGAACCTGATAAATTTTGAAGTGACCAAACACCCAAAGAAGACCATTCCTCCCAACCGTCTCCTGAAAGCAAACAAGATCACTTTCTTTAGGACCCCCGAGCCTGTTCACTGAACCACCGGGACGAAGATGTTGTGTAGAAGCCTATAAATTACTCTTTGTAACTTAGCAGTCACACTTGTAGACATAAACTCTTAGCAATTCACTCTAGCTTTCCCCTCATCAAATTCCTCTTGTGTGCCTAACTTTTCAATTTCCAACAAAACCACAAGGCTATAACCTCTTAGAATGTAGTGAGCCTCATGCTCATTCGATTGTATATATAAGCTTGCCTAAGTCTTTGGGTCAGTTTTGTAATTAAATGAACCGCATGCTTAGTTCCTCTTTTCTTGGGAACATGACCACAATTATAGGGATTTTTCCTCGTGCAACAATTAGAAAGTGAATGATGTTGCTTCCATTTGTCATTTTGGTTTTCTACAGCAGATCATTCCTCCTATTGGGTCAGCAAACACTCTTCAACAATCTTCTTTGAACGTGTCTCTTCTTTTAATTATTAAATAATAAAATGATTCAATTGCATTCATCTTTGACCATCCTTGGTCAACAACATAAAACTTTACAGTAACTTTTAAAGTAATGTCTTCTCAAAAATAAAATGTTTTCAGTTCTAGGTGGGTTACAATTTTTTGCAGTGTTATTTATCTAATGACTTTTTATTTTGTTTTAAATTTTTATTTTTAAGAGTGGATAGGTTTTCTAATGAATTTTCATTTGGTTTTAAATTTTTATTTTATGAGCAGATATGATGTTTTTAAATAATTTTTTATTTGGTTTTGATTTTTTATTTTATGAGCCAACATAAAAAAATTTAATTATTACTTTTTATTTTTGGTACATAACGTTCCACGTCTCCCCCATACTAGGTTGAAAACACCACGCTCCTCTCTGTGCAAAAAAAAAATTATTTAAATATTTAAGATTCTTCTTTGCTTAACATATTTTCAAATTTTTATACCCTATCATATTCCATATTTAACAACTCAAGCCTTCTTAGTGATATTGGCATACAAATTTTAATGCACTCAATCATTTAGTTTTGTTCTCCATACATCATTTATTATGTTTTTCCTTGAAAATCCTTTTAATGCACTCAATAATTTAGTTATCAAATTCTGGAGATGGATTATACAGATCTTTGAGAGGACGCTTGGACACTAGACTCATACATTCCTTTCCCTTGGTGGTAGACTGATTCTGATTAGATCGGTTTTATCCATAATCCTAGTCTACTAGTTCTCCCTGGCTAGACTCCCAAGATCGATATTGAACCGGCTCAAGCAATGTATATTCACCTTCCTCTAGGGCATTACTACTAACCATCACAAGTTACATTTGGTGGATTGGAAGGTACTCTCTAGACCCTTCGCACTTGGAGGATGGAATATAAAAAATATGGTGTGGTTTAGTATTTCTCTCAGGATAAAGAGCCTGTGGAATGTTTTGAAGAGTAATGGTCTCTGGTATCAAGTATATAGGCAAAATATCTAAAAGGTGTTCCCTTGAAGAGTTGGATCCATCAAAATTGTTTATTTGTTCAGAATACCTCGCACTTTTGGAATTGGGGTTTGTTCGTGTTCTACCCTAGATCAGTTGTATGGTCGAATGGAGGGTTGGTGATGGTGGCTCCATAGAACTGGGGATCAATCCTATTGTTGGACTGAAATCAAACTTTATCCTTTCAAGTGACTTTTGTGCCTATCTTAATGACTATGGAATCCACACTCTTAGTCAGGAATGCAATAAGGGTGATATGTTGACTTCTTCTTCCTATTGGCTGACTATAGAGGACCTCAAGCTGGGAGGGGTCTAGAAAGAGGAATGGAATTTTTATATTAGAGGATTCTCTCATGGAGGTATCAGACTCAATAATATGGATTATCCTATCCTCTAGATGCATAATAAAGTCGATGGTGAAACTACTGTGCATTTAGATTATAATCTTATTTCAAAAAGTTATTCCGGATTTTTTTATGGCAATTCAAGCAGCTGTGGCTCTGGAAAAGCTCACTAAAAATCAAGTGTTTCATCTAGCTTTGTATGGGTGACAAAAATTAGTACTTGGGATAATGTATCCATACATGGTTTGGTGGAGCCAAACCACTGCTACCTGTGCAAGAATGCACTTGAAACGGTGAAATACTTATTCATCTCATGTTCTTTTTCCTAGGATGTCAGGTATGACCTAGCTACCAGAAACATGATGATTATCAATTGGGAGGATCTCTCAATGCTGGAGAACTTAAATATTTGGACTACAAAAACTCATAACTTGTTGTTTGTAGCCTTATTTTACATCTGGTGTATATGGAATACACAGAATCGAACTATTTTTTATGAACTTGTGCCTAGCGTGGAAGCTGTTAGTTATTGGATTTTGGATCTTGTTAATTCATTCCCTGTGGTTTGTTACCCCTCATAATTCTTTGATGGAGCAGCAAATTCTATTGGCGGCAGTTCAGGATTCACTCTTCACATCAACTCTTCCCATTACTTTGAGGTCAAACTGGGTTGTGGTGTCCGCAACAATACACGGGCTGAACTAACAGCCCTTTGGTCACCTTTGGTATTTGAAACTTCTTTGGTCTTACCCTCTCTCACAGTCAGGGGAGACTCACAAGTTGTGAAAAATTGGGAAAACTCGGAGGCCTGTTTGGATGTGACATATCTGGTTCACTAGTGTGAGCACATTGTGGAGTTAAAATCCTATTTCCTCTCTTTAAATTTTTTGCACATATACAGGGAGTACAATTCTAGTGTCGATGCTTTATCCAAGGAAGCACTTACACTTGAGATGGGGAAACTCTCCTATCTGGAAATGATGGAGGGAGAGTTGATTAGGAGTGACACCATCCTGTTCTTCTAATGTATGTCAACCTCATACACTTTATGGATTACTCATGTTTATTCGTAAAGATTGGAGATATGTTTCTTTCTAAAATATCCCATGCCTTTGTTTTGGATGAGTTTTTTACTCATGGCATCTATTTTGAATTAGCTCTAGGGGTCTTTATTTCCCCCTCAAGTGTTTCCTTGGATAAAAATTTAGGGCTCAATATGTGTTTTTTGGGTGTGTGTGAAAGGTTTTTCTATGGGGGATGGATTTTGGCCTGCTATGGGTTTTGCTTTGGATTTTTCTCTAGTTATTTTTTACCCTGGACCACCGATCACTCTCTTGACGGGATCTTTGTATTTGACAAAATATAATTAATACTCTGTATTATAGCTTTGTATTTATTACCTTTAATTCAAATAAATATCAAGTAAAAAAAACATACAACTAAACTTCAAACACTAATAAATATTGTTTGTTTTTTTATGAACCATCCTCACCATTAACACAAGCAATATCAATAAATACAACTCCTTAAAAACACACTTTAAAATTAAATATTTTTTTTTGTTTTCTTCTTCTCATATTGCGAGTGTTGCAAATTTCAACCCAATGGTTTACATTCTCTTCTTTATATAAACATCCTATAAATAATAAACTCTAAATAACTTTAGAAAGTTGATAAAAATAAGATTTGTAATCTCCTTGGAAACACTCTTTACAAGAGGAACATGATTACCTACTTTACTAGAACCATACAAAATTTTCATTCTTTTTAATGATATTTGGTGGCAGGTGTATTTACTCCATTTAAAAATATGGTGCCTCCACAGTTACCATTTTTTAAGCAATTTTTATAAACATGTAGACTCTTTTTTAATCTTCTTAGTAATTAAGTATCAACAACTTTTTGAAGTATGGGATTTACCATCTTTTTCAAATATTCATTTAATGATGATGCAGCATGTACACTTTTTTTTTCAAACACCATTTTTGATATTTAAATGTGTCGTTGTTTTGTTTCTAAAATTATAATTTGTGTGTAATTGAACTTTTATCATTATTTTTTTAATTAATTATAATATTATAGTTTATATATTTTTTTTTAACTTATATATTTTTTGTTATTCAAAAGTTTTTAATTTGTAGGAGTGGTTTGTGGCCTAAGAAACCATAATATAAGGGTATTTAAGTCGTTAAAATCATTCAAATGTCACACTCAACTTGGAACGCACTAGTCTCAACCTAACTATATTTTTTGGAGTTGCTTCCCAACTAAGTCACCCTCAGGGTAATTGAACTCGGGTTGCCTTATAGACAAGACCTACACCATAATTGAGTGAGCTAGCACGGATTAACCAATGCATGCAATGTTAATATCTAATGTTAATTTAAATAGTTTGTAAATAATATATATTAAAGTTTAAAAAATAATGGCAACTTCTCATTTATATTAAAAATGATATGATAGATACAAATTTTGCATGCTATAAATTAAATATAAGAAAAATATGTCCACAAATTACTATTTTCTCTTAGATCTTGATGAGAGGGTGTCATATCCCCACATAATTGATCACCAAAAGTGTGGACCATGTCAAACACCTAGGGGGACTAAGTGACATTAATTAATTAGCCTAGGAAAATTTGGTAAGTAATTATGATTGAGGCTTGTACTAAGTTTGATTTATTGTCATTATTAAATAATATGCAAATTTAATTACATGGAAATAAGTGCCATGTTAGGAGGGTGCACTTGGCAAAGCCAACTTTCCAAGGAGGAAAATTACAAACTGTCAAAGGACTGACAAAGGGGAAAAAATCAAAAGCCAAGAAAAAGCAGCCAGACACAAAATAGGAAAATCTGGGTCAAAGGAGGGCACAATTTCCCTTTTGAGGTTCAGTCACATAAGAAGAAGGCCAAAAAAAGTTGTCATAAGGAAAAGAAGGGAACTATGGGCTAAAGGAGGGCATAGTTTCCATTTTGAGGTTCAATTACAAAAGCAGGCAGGCCAAAAAAGCTGTCATAAGGGAAATCAGGAAACTTTGTGAGAAACATGATGAAAGGGATGACTGACATTTAAACCAATATCATTTATTCTAGTTAAGAGATCAAAGAGTTCCTATCTAAGCAGTTGGGTGCTAAAGACAGGGAAGGGAGCAACATTGTCTCCTAGTCTGAAGGGAGAAAGATATTAACTGGATCCTTCTTCTCTAAGACCAGGCCTCATAATAGGCCTTTGGAATATAAATATGAACATAAGTTGCAACCCCAACCCACCATGCACAAGTTCGTGGAATTCCCAAAGGAAGACCTTGAAGTGCAGAATGAAATAGTTACTTCATGGGAGGAGAATTGTGTTGCATATCAAACCTTGAGTGAGGAGTGCATAAGGGTTCTTCCATTTAGATATTTTTGTGAAAATCTGTATAGAGGGAATCTAAGAGGAGTTCAAAGGCTTCCATATCATAATTTTGAGTTGAAAAATGCCATTGGAAGAATCGCCTTACCATACTTTTATGGCACTTCCAAGTGCACATTGAGCTCTTGGATTTAGAAATTGGACACCTATCTCCAACTGAATCCTATGTCAGAGAGGGATGCCATCAAGGTGACAACCTTACATGTTGATGGGGAGTCCAATGATTGGTGGTTTCATGCCATGAATACCTTGGGCTATGATCAAGTAGTTACCTATGAGGAATTCACCTAGAGATTCACAGAAAGGTTTGATCGAAGAGATCCTAACATCTCTTTCCATGATTTGGAACATATTAGACAAGTGGGAACTCTTGAAGCTGACATATCAAAATTCCAAAAGGTGGATATAATGGTCATTGATATATCAGAATTAAGATTGATCCTTTTGTTATAGAAGGACTGATTGAAACATTGAGAGGGCAGGTGAAATATTACCAACCAACAACTCTGCACGAAGTGGTGAGCAGAACTAGAGACCTGAAAGATGCAATTCAGAGGACCAAGTATCCTCCCATACCCTCTATGCCTCTTAAATTCTAGAATAAAAGACCTCTGGTGAGGAAATTTCCTACCCCTAGAAAGAAATATTACTCCTACATGTTATAATTTTATGATTTAAGAAATATGATCTTAGGATCTTAACTGAGAGAATAACAAGCACAGCAATCAATCACAGGAGACAATGAACACAAATATTTTCCTCGGGGAAACCATAAAGGAGAAAAAACCCGCAACTTCCTCAGATATAGAATAAGAACCAATGGCACCATTAAAACCCAAAGATAGAAAAGATGATCTCCACCAGTTGTTCTCTCTCTCTTATTAGCTCCTTCTCTCTCAATCATGCACTACAACTCAGTGTGAGTGACTGTGTGATAAATAGAGAGGCTCACTGTCTATTTATACTAGTTTCCTACTTGACATTAACTCACTAGGGCCGACTTCTCTAGGAGAGTATAATAACCCTAGTGCCCCACAACTACGGGGACTTTAACCCTTGATCAATAAGGAGGGTTATACTCTATGACTTTACATGACTTGATTACATTACTAATTATCCTGATAGGAACAGTGAGGTATGACATGACTTGATCACATTAATGATACTCCGGATAGGAACATTGGGGTACAATACATAAGGTATACAAATGAATACATTCTGAAGTTACAAATACATCAACACTCCCTCTTAACTAGGAAGGTATTCTTTCGACACAATTCATCAACACAAGTCTTTGTCACTAGATCAACTCTGGATCGTCATCAAGTCCGGATCATCACTGGATCATCACTAGGTCATCATCAAGTCTGGATCATCACTGGATCATCATCAAGTCTGGATCATCATTGGATCATCATTGGATCATCATCAAGTCTGGATCATCACTGGAGCATCATCAAGTCTAGATCATTACTGGATCATCTTGAGTCATCATCGTCGCTTCTTCCGCTATCTCAAACAGATGGTGCTATCTCTCAATTCTACTCGTCATAGGAAGTTCTACAGAGCCAGCCCTTTTTCATGTTGGTTGTAGGCCTAGCCTCCATGTAGGTATTGATCTTCTTCAGCACTTATATCTTACCATGGGACGAACACATCCAAGGACCATGTCAAAAAGGCCTTCCCAACACTTGCATCTGACCATGGGAGAAACACATCCACCGCCATGTCAGAAAGGCACACCCAACACTCACATATGACCATGGGAGGAACACATCCACCACCATGTCAGAAAGGCCTAACACTTACATCCGACCATGGGAGGAACACATCTAAGAACCATGTCGAAAAGGCCTAGCACTTACATTCACCAGCAAGATAGGACACACCTACTATAATCTATGAAAAGGCCCAGCACTTACAACCATCAGCATGATAGGACACACCTACTATCATTTGTGGAAGATCCCAACACTTACAACCAATGGCATGGTAGGTCACAACTATTACCATCCATGGAAGGGACCGACACTTACAACCAGTGGCATGGTAGGACATAACTACTACCATCCATGGAAGGGCTCTGCACTTACAACTAACCATGGAAAGAACCAATCCTACCATGTCAGAAGGGCTCTGCACTTACAACCACTAGCATGGTAGGACACAACTACTACCATCCATGGAAGGGCTCTGCACTTACAACTGACCATGGAAGGAACCAATCCTACCATGCCAAAAGGGCTCTACACTTACAACCACTACCATGGTAGGACATAACTACTACCATCCATGGAAGGGATTTGCACTTACAACTGAACATGGAAGGAACCAATCCTACCATGTCAAAAGCGCTCTACACTTACACCTGAACATGGAAGGAACCAATCCTACCATGTTAGAAGGGCTCTCGGACTCATCACATCCCTTTGGAGGGAACCTCAATCTGGAGAACACCAAGATTCTCCCTGAAGTACTCAAACTTCACCCTAGCTAATGGTTTGGTCAACACATCAGCTATCTTCTTGTCCGACACAACATATAGTAGCTTCACTACTCCTCTCTGCACCATATCCATGATATAGTGATATTTGATATTGATATGCTTCGACTTGTCATGGAACACCGGGTTCTCTGACAACTTCACACAACTCTAGTTGTCGCAACATATACAAGTAGCATCCAACTATAGATCAAACAAATCAGATAATAGCTTCCTCAGCCACACTGCTTCACAACTAGCCAAACAAGATGCAAAATACTCTGCTTCGACTATACTTAGTGCCACGCAGGATTGCTTCCTACTAAACTAAGATATCACACTTAATCCCATACTGAAGAAACATCTCGAAGTGATCTTCCTATCAATGGCACTGCCTAGCCAATCTGAATCCACATGACCTTCCATGTTAATATTTTGATTCTCCTTATACTTGAGCCCATAATCAACTGTACCATTTAGGTACCTCAGAATATGCATTGTAGCAATCAGGTGAACATGTCTTGGATCTGTCAGGAACTGGCTCAATGTGTTCACAGCAAAGCAGATATCTAGTCTCATATTCGTCAGATACATCAAGGACCCAATCATCTAATGATACATCGTAGCATCAACTATCTCTGATGAAGCATCACTCAATAGCTTCAGCTTTTATGCCATAGGTGTGGTCACGGCCTTGCAGTCCATCATCCCAAACCTCTTCAGGATCTCTACTACATACTTCCCTTGTCCCAGGGAAATTGCATCCACATTCTGCCACACCTCCATGCTTAGAAAGTAATGCATCATACCCAAGTCCTTCATTTCGAACTCAGTAGCAAGCTTCCTATTTGTGTCAGCAATCAACCCATCCTCACCTGTTATAAATAGGTCATCTACATATAGTAATAGTATCACCGGGTTCCCTTCTTCAACCTTGTAGTAAAGGTTGGGATCTTCTTTACTTTTGGTAAAGCCCAAACTAGTCATGAAGCTATCAATTATGTCGCACCATGTCTTGGGTGCCTATTTTAAACTGTACAGGGCTTTCTTCAATTTACACACATCAGTCTCCCTGTCATGTGTCTCAAAACCGAGTGGCTACTCCACATACACTTCCTCTTCTACTACACCATTCAAGAAAGTTGTCTTGACATCCATCTGGTGTATCTTCCATTTCATTACTACAGCCAAAGAAAGTACTAATCTGATGGAATTGTATCTGGCTACAGGTGCAAAAGTCTCTTCATAATCTATTCCTTCTTTCTGGGAGAAGCCACGAGCCACTACCATCTGCAACATGCTTGATCTTGTAGATCCACTTGGAAGTCACAACAGAATTCCCTTCTGGTATTGGGACAACAACCCATACATCATTCTTCATGATCGACTGATACTCTTCGATCATAGCATCCTTCCATTCTTTCTTCTCTTCTGCTTCTTCATAGTTGGAAGGTTCTTTATTAATGATGTCACATAATAGGGCTACGTATATCGAGCAATACCTAGTTCTCTTCCTTTCTCTGTGTATTTCTTGTTGAGCCCCATATATTTCTACACCTTGGATAACCTCTCGTACCCATGCAGGTTTCCTCTTGTGAGGATTCTTTTCCTGCGGTGGATCTACAGGTTCCTGAGGTTCTTCCATTTCTCAATCTTCTTTTGGATTTGCTTCATTTATTGTTGTATTAGGGATTATGGGCACTTATTTTTCTTCAGAGTATTCAACAGGTCTTTTCTGGATTTTTTGTAAGCCGAGTCTTCGTCAAATGTTATGTCTCTCCTAATGTCGATCTTCTTGAATCCTGGGAAGTAGATTTTGTAAGCCTTCGAGCTTTCACTATATCCCACGAATATACCCTTCTTCCCTGAAGGATATAACTTTGTCCTCTTTTCTTTAGGAACGTGTATGTACACTAGAAAGCCAAATATTCAAAGATGAATGAATTTTGGTTTCTTGCTGGAGAAGACTTCTTCAGGTGTATTGTTCTCGAGTACTCTATGTGGAGTACAGTTCTGTACATACACAGCTATCCTGGCAGCTTCTGCCCATAGATGCATAGGAATATCTTGATCATGAAGCATTTCTATTGTTGCTTCCATGATCGTTCTATTATTCCTTTCTGTAACCCCATTCTATTGTGGATTATATGGAGTGGTCAACTCCCTCTTAATCCTTGCATCTCTACATAATTCTTTGAATTCATTTGATGTGAATTCTTCGCCATTATCTGATCGAAAGATCTTGATTTTCTTCTCTGTGTGGTTTTCGATCAAGGCTTTGAATTCCTTGAACTTCATGAATACTTCATCCTTGCTTTTCAAGAAGTATATCCATGTCTTCCTAGAAAAATCATCAATGAAAGAAACATTGTATACATACCCGCTTGATGAACTGGATGACATCGAACTGCATACATCCGAATGAATGATTTACAAGATTCCTTTTGTTTTTCTTTCGCTACTTGGAAATGTCTTCTTTGTGTTCTTTCCTTTCGCACATCCTTTGCAAACACCTTCATGTTTTACCTGTATTTCTAGAATACCTTCAACAGCTTTGCTTGCAAGTGATAGTGCCCTATAATGTACATGTGCAAATATTCTATGCCAAAGTTCATTTGGCTCTACTAAGTCATGGACCAAAGCTTGTATTGGTTGTCCCTTCAATTTATATAGTCCTCCTTCTTGTTCTCCAATCACTCCTGCATCGTCTATAGTCTTTCCTTTTGGCCACATAAGGACTTGGCCATCTATAAATGCAACCCTTATGCCTTTTGCATCCAATGCCGAGATGGAGAGAATGTTCTTCTTTCGTCCTGGTACAAATAGGACATCCTTCATCTTCATATAATTTCCAGAGTCTAGCTTATAGGAGGATTCACTGCTACCTTTTATGGGATACTGGTAGTCATCCCCAAGTTTTACAAAGGATTCCTTAAATCCCATCACGTGTTTGGAAGCCCCACTATCAATGAGCCAATCATTTGCTTCCATGTGTAATAGTGCCTGTGAGGGTAGAAATCAGAACATGGTCTTCTTCACTAGAAGAATCTTCACTTTCTTCTTTGCCTTTCTTTTTGTGAGGTTCATCATCCTATGCAGTGTGAGCATGATGTCTTTTCTTGCTTCCCTTCTTCTTGTGAGAGCCATTTTTGTTTCTAGGACATTCTCTAGCATAGTGTCCTTTCTCGTCACATGTATAACATCTGATTTTAGACAAATATTTGTTACATCTTCTAAGATTATTTTTTGGTGAGTGCTTACCTTTGTGATAGTTTGTTCTACTTCTCTTGGAGTGTACTGTGAGAGCTTGATCTTCACTTCCCATATTTTCTTCTCGATCTACTATCCGAGCTTCTTCTTGTGAGTTTTTCTCCCACAGTATACTAAACTTGACTGGGTTTTTTTTTGGCACAAATCCCTTGAATGAAAGAGTCCCATGACCTAGGGAGACCATTCAAGGTGGTCATCACAATTTTTGCATTCTCTACTTCATTTATTGCTTCAAGCTCTTCCTTGATCTGAGAGACCCTTGTAAAGTATGATAGTATGGTCTCTTGTAATGTTCCCAAAAGTGACATGCATGCAAACCCTAAAAATGACATGCATGCAAACCCTAAAAGTGACATGCATGCAAACGCTAAAAGTGAGATGCATGCAAACCCTAAAAATGACATGCATGAAAATCCTAAAAGTGATATGCATGCAAACCCTAAAAGTGAAATGCATGCAAACCCTAAAAATGACATGCACGCAAACCCTAAAAGTGATATGCATGCAAACCCTAAAAGTGACATGAATGACATCTAACCATTATTTAATGATGCATGCACTCAATTAAGTCTCCATGCGCATGCATGCAAGTCAACTGCAAAATAGAAGTTAAAGTGACCTAATTAGGTCAAAAGTTAGGGTTTTCGTAGTTGAAAGTTATAAAAGAAAGATAAAGTGAATGGAGACTTTACTTTTGGATTATTATTATTTTGGAGCTCTTTAGAAGCAGCACAGCGTGCGGCCACAACAATTGGGGTTGGAGACGGCGTCTTCAGCTAATGGGGTTTTGGCAGTGAGACATCTACCCTAGTCTCCTTTAGGATAAACCATCTAGGTTTGTCACCATATCTATTGCATTCATTATTATCTAGTATTCCAGTATAAGTCCGAAGGTTATTGCAAATTCATCCGTACAGCTGGGAGAATTTAACTGGGAAATCCTAAGTCATTCACTAGGACTCTGGATCACCATATTTCTTCTACATGCAGCATGCATCCTCACTGATAGGATCACTCTACTGCATTGGGTGATTATCAGCTATCAGTTTGTCCATCCGGGGTAGCTAGCAGCAGTTTACAGGGTTGTGGGGGCATGAGAAGCAGATTGGTAAATCAATTCACTAGGGCATCTGGAGAGGTCAAAATGCTTGCATGCACTGGCCATCCTCTCTAGCATGGGCACACCTTCCTTCCAACTTATTTTCAACTGAAACTGACCATCCCTTCAGCAAAAACATCACACTTGTTTGATTCATCCATTCGGGGTATTGCAGCAGAAAACAAGGTCATTTCCTCATCATCTCAGCTCATCTTGCATCCGTATTCTCTCTAGATCATATTCAGCCGATTTATCAGTGGTAAGTGTTCATTCTATCCTGCAAACCCTAACCCTAATTTCAGCTATAAAATAGAGAAATTTTGCATGGCAGTTTGCATGCCCGGTTGTTTCATTAAATTTGCATAGAAATAGAAAATATTAGGATTTGCGATATTACAGTGGTATCAGTGCATGATCCTTGCCAGCTGTGGGCACATAGAAATTGAATAAAAGTGCATGTTGATACATGTGTGTACACGCAAATGCATGTCAGTGATGTTGGTGAAGTGCATGTTAGAACAAAGGTTTTTCTCTACCAGCTTGTGAGAACATGAAAACAATGAGAAGGATCTTGACTAGAAATTGGCAGAGGTTAGCAGTACTTCAATACTTGCCTTGATATCAAGAGTATCTAGCCTTGGGTGATGAGGTATGTGTGACATTGTCCTTTCAAGATTATTACACCATCTAGTTTGGGAGCCAGCCCAAGGATTTGGATGAGGATCTCCTTAAAGGCATAGTTGGGGAAGAGAAGAAAGATGAGCATGAAGTATAGGTTGTTGGTTAGATTCATTTGGAGCTAACAGTACATGATGAGGATGTGCATGAGGAGATAACATTAGATCCATGTTGTGAGTCTAGAGACACAAGCACATTTGCTAGTCAGATTGTGGACAAACCATGTGATGAGTTGGAGTTGGTACACTCTTCATCACCTACAGTAGGAATCCAGACAGTTATGACAGGAGAAATACATGAGGTGCAAGGCAATGAGCACAGCAGTCGAGACAGTGAGCAGTCACACATGGAGGTTAGGGAGAGTTTATACATGCATGAGATAGAGCTTCCAGATGATAGTCATCGAAAGAAGATTGAACGGGTTAAAGAAATCATTCTAGCGATGAAAGAGAGGACCAAGATACTCCGAGACACCATAGTACAGCAAGATGTTGAGCTTACAGTTCTTCGAGTTGTATGTACCGATTCATAGGTCAAGTTGTCTAGTATTGAAGATTAGTTGGATTCCTTGATGGGGCAGCAGAAGAAACATACTATTGCATTTCAAAGCAATCCTCTTAAGGAGTACATAGACAGGGCTTGCGGTAGCTTGAGTCCACATTTTCATAATGGTGGATTGTTTTTATAGGTTAGCCAGGATTGAGAAATTGACCAGCAGTATATGAGCATTCCAATTGAAATCAGAAGGGTAGAATGTCAGCTTGGTAGGATTATTCCTTGTGATGGTGCTTATGGACAAGGTACTTTTCGGGGGTTGGATTGGAGAGAGATTAAGAGTTGGTGTCCTATTGAGTGGGTGATTCTTGGGAAGACATTCCTAGCCAAGGGTATAGTCCCACAAGAGCCTTCAGATATTTGGGATGAAAGATGCACAAGTTTGCATTGGGATCTAGGCGGAAGACCTTATGAGGGATGGATACAATGTTTATTGATGGCGTTGCTTGGGAGTCTACATGATGCTCCTTGTGTTGATACTACGCAGGGTAGCGGTGGATGCATTTTGACCTCGGAAATTCTCAGATTGATTTGGGACCCTAGGATTACAGTGACTAACAGTTTAGTGATTGCTAGAGGGTGCTTTCAGGAGGTCTCTTATGATGGTACCGTACAGTGTAGTGTTTTGAGCAGAGGGTGCTACAGATCTCCTAGGATAATTTGGGACCATGGGATCATCCCCGGATTCAGTTGGTTCAGTTGATTGATTGTGGATTTGCATTGGCATTGCTTGAGGACAAGAAATCTTTGGCGAGGGAGGGCTATAATGTTCCCAAAAGTGACATGCATGCAAACCCTAAAAATGACATGCATGCAAACCCTAAAAGTAACATGCATGCAAATGATAAAAGTGAGATGCGTGCAAACCCTAAAAATGACATGCATGCAAACCCTAAAAGTGCTATGCATGCAAACCCTAAAAGTGAGATGCATGCAAACCCTAAAAATGACATGCATGCAAACCCTAAAAGTGATATGCATGGAAACCCTAAAAGTGACATGCAAACCCTAAAAGTGACATGCATGACATCTAAGCATTATTTAATGATGCATGCACTCAATTAAGTCTCCATGCACATGCATGCAAGTCAACTGCAAAATAGAAGTTAAAGTGACCTAATTAGGTCAAAAGTTAGGGTTTTCGTAGTTGAAAGTTATAAAAGAAATATAAAGTGAATGGAGACTTTACTTTTGGATTATTATTATTTTGGAGCTCTTGAGAAGCAGCACAACGTGTGGCCACAGCAATTGGGGTTGGAGACGGCGTCTTCAGCTAATGGGGTTTTGGCAATGAGACATCTACCCTAGTCTCCTTTAGGATAAACCATCCAATTTTGTCACCGTATTATTTGCATTCATCATTATCCAGTATTCTAGTATAAGTCCAAAGGTTATTGTAGATTCATCCGTACAGCTGGGGGCATTTAGCTGGGAAACCCTAAGTCATTCACCAGGACTCTGGATCACCATATTTCTTCTGCATGTAGCCTGCATCCTCACTGATAGGATCACTCTACTGCATTGGGTGATTATTAGCTATCAGTTTTTCTATCCAGGGCAGCGAGTAGCAGTTTACAGGGTTGTGGGGGCGTGAGCAGCAGATTGGTAGATCAATTCGCTAGGGCATCTGGAGAGGTCAAAACTCTTGCATGCTCCATCCATCCTCTCCAGCATGGGCACACCTTCCTTCCAACTTATTTCTACCTGAAACTGACCATCCCTTCAGTAAAAACGTCACACTTGTTTGATTCAGCCATCCGAGGTATTGCAACAGAAAACAAGGTCATTTCTTCATCAGATTAGCTCATCTTGCATGTGTATTCTCTCTGGATCATATTCAGCCAGCTCATCAGTGGTAAGTTTTCATTCTATCCTGCAAACCCTAACCCTAATTTCAGCTATAAAATAGGGAAATTTTGCATGGCAGTTTGCATGCCTGGCTATTTCAGTAAATTTGCATAGAAATAGAAAATATTATGATTTGGGATATTACATATCTGCATTATGGATCCTTACATTCTTCAATTGATTTCTTAGAGTCATCTTCCAATTTATGTTCTTCCCTTCAAATAACTTCGTTAGGGCATCAAACATCTCTTTAGGTGTCTTAGGGAGGACACCTATTGTATGAGGTGATCCTTGATTGAATCAGTAATAATCCTTTTGGCCATGATCAAGTTCTTCTTGTGTAAGGCCTTAGCCTCATCTCCCTTTGGAACTGGAACCTCTCCACATATGTAGGAGTCCAATTCATTTTCTTCCAGGACAAGGGAGATCCTATACTTCTAGGCTTGGAATTTATCGTCTCCCTCAATATTTTCATCAAGCTTGGCGTGATGAGACATCTTAACAAAGAACCTCAAATGGAAATACAAAATATTTAGATCTTACCAGTTTGAGAAGCTGAAAAATGGATTTGGAGCTGATTTTCTGTAGTGTTGGTTTTCTGGTTCTAGGGAAGATTAGGGTTTGAATTTCTCAGAGTTCTACCCAACCAAAAACCTTGATTTTTGTCTCTAAACTTTTATTTTGAGGAGGAGAGTAATCCTAGCCTGGGCTCACTCAAAAATTCCTCTTCAGTGAAAATCCCTAATTTATCGATGTAGTGGTAGGTCAAAAACTGAAAGTGTTCAGAACCAGATTCTGTTTCGACAGAAAGATGCACCCTAGAGAGGAGAGTCATCCCAGGCTTCTTTTGTTGATGGATTGTGGAGAGAGAACCAAAAAGTAAGAAGACCTAGCTTCAACAACTGCATAGTGTCTTCTTCTTACTTTAGCTATGATACCATGTTAGAATTTATCATTTAAGCAATATGATCTTAGGATCTTAACTGAGAGAATAACAAGCACATCAATCAATCATAGGAGACAATGAACGCAAATATTTTTCTCGGGGAAACCATAAAGGAGAAAAACCCCGCAACTTCCTCAGAGATAGAATAAGAAACAATGGCAGCAGTAAAGCCCAAAAACAGAAAATATGATCTCCACCAGTTGTTCTCTCTCTCTTATCAGCTCCTTCTCTCTCACTCATGTGCTACAACAGAGTGTGAGTGACTGTGTGATAAATAGAGAGGCTCACTCTCTATTTATACTAGTTTCTGACTTGACATTAAATCACCATGTATGACTTCTATAGGATATTCTAATAACCCTAGTGCCCCACAACTGCGGGGACTTGAACCCTTGGTCAATAAGGAGGGTTATACTCTATGGCTTTACATTACTTGATTACATTACTGATTCTCCTGATAGGAACATCGGGGTATGACATGACTTGATTACATTAATGATGCTGCCGATATGAACATCAGGGTACAATACATAAGGTATACAAATGAATACATTCTAAAGTTACAAATATATCAAAACTACAAGGATTGGAATTAGGTGAGGAGGAAAAATATTTGTTTTTCCTGCCAAGACCTTAGGTTCCAGGCCACAAGTGTGTGAAGGGGAAGGAACACTACATTGAAGTGTTCTCCAAAAGTGATGAGGAGATGGTGTAAGAAGATGAGATGACAGATGGGGAATATGAAACAACTGAATAGGAGGAGCATCTCCCTCAACCCAACAACAAAATTGCAATCCTAAATGGAGCACCCAGGTTCCACACATTGAGGTTGAAAGGAGTACTGCAAGGCAAAAGAATCACCGTCCTTGTTGATTGGGGTGCCACCCACAATTGTATTTCAGCCTAGGTGGAGAAAATAAAAATTCCAATTGAATCCTTTGAAGGATACAATGTGGTCATCCCGTGGAACCATACCATGGAATGAAATCGGTGGATTCCAAACATGCAAGTGAATCTAGAAGACTACATCATGAAAGAAAAATTTTATGTTGTAAATGTGGTAGAAACCAACATGGTAATGTTGGGATTTCAATGGTTGTACTCCATTGAAGAACACTCTATGAATTAGCAAATACCCCAAATAAGTTTCAAAGATGGTGAAGGGAAACCTGTAGTTCTAAAGGGTATGAATACTTACCCAAGCTAATTAGTTTCTACCAACATCATGAGATCCACTTTGATGCATGTGGACATTGAACGAGTTGTTTAATTCCACATTATCACTAAGGGAACTACTGTCAATGTTTCCTCCCATCCCAAAGACATAAAAAATTTGTTGCACAAGCACAAGAGAGTGTTTGAAAATATTCCACATAGCAGGACACCTGACCATGGCATTGAACACATAATTGAGCTGGAAGTTGGTACACTCCAATACAAATCCACCCCTATAAGCATCCAAAGAAATTCAGGGATGATATTGAGAAGCCCATCAGAGAGCTCCTTGAGCTGGGCCTCATTAGACCAAGCTCCAGTCATTTTTATTCTTTAGTGGTTCTAGTGAAGAAGAAGCATGAGACACTTAGAATGTGCATAGATTACCAGGCCTTGAACCAGAAAACCATAAAGAACCGGTACCCAATCCCCCATATTGCCGAAATGATGGATGAAATGCATGGAGAAAAATTATTTTCAAAAATAGACCTTTGGTCTAGATATCACCAAATCCGAATGAGGGATGAGGACATACATAAGACATCCTTCCATTGTCATTTTAGTCGTTTTGAGTTTCTGGTCATGCCATTTGGCTTGACCAATTCTCCAACAACTTTCCAATCATGCATGAACAAGGTGTTCAGTGAGCAGCTCTGTAAGTATGTCCTTGTCTTCGTTGATGACATTCTGATTTATAGCAGGACATGGGAGCAACACATGCTCCACTTAGATATGGTGCTCACTATACTTGCAGACCAATCCTTCTATGCTAATTTGTCCAAGTGTGAGTTTGGCATGACTGAATTGATCTATCTCGAATTTGTGATATGCCAAGAATGGATCAAAGTGGACCAAGAAAAGATAGAAGTCACATTGAGTTAGCTAATCCCAAGGAAACTCACTAAAATGAGAGACTTCATTGGCCTTTGTAATTACTACCATAAATTTGTCAGAAGATACTCCCAATTCACTGCACCTTTGATAGATCTAACTAAGAAGGGTGAATTTAGTTGGAATGGGGAGGCTGAAAAAGATTTCCAAAAGATGAAGGGGATAATAAGAAGCTATCTGGTACTTGCTTTACCTAATTTATCCAAACCTTTTGTGTTGGAATGTGAGGATTTTGGAGAAGGAATTGGAGATGTTATGATGCAAGATAGGAACCCTATTGCATTCAAGAGCAGAAAATTGAAGCCTCATGAAAGGCTGTATTCAATCTATGGCAAGGATATGTTGGCCATTATGCATGCATTGGCCAAGTTCTGATAGCATTTGCTGGGAGGAAAATTCATAGTGAAGACCGATCATAGCAGTCTTAGACACTTCCCAACCTAGAAAGAGTTGAATGGCAGGAAAAAAAAATGGGTGAGAAAATTCTAGTCATATGACTTTGATATTGAATATAAAAAGGGGAAGATGTTGTGGCTGATTCCCTTTCTCGCAAGCCCACATTCTCTTTGATGGAGATACTAACTGAGTGGATGACATAGATGGGTGTCGAATATTAAAGGAATCAGTTTGCTTGTGAAGTTTTAGATGCGGTAAGTCTGAATGAAGAATACAAAGTACATGATGACCTCATCTACTACAAAAATATAATTTTCTTAGTTCCCGGATTTGCATTAAAGAAGAAGATTCTAGAAGCTGCACATGATGCACAAGTGGCTAACCACCCTGGTTTTCTGAAGACTTATCGGAAGGTGAGAGAGAGATTCACCTGGAAGGGCCTAAAAAATGACATTCTAGGGAATGTGAGGGAATGTTCAGCATGCCAACAGAACAAAGTGGAGCACACCCACCCTCCTGGACTCCTCTAGCCTCTTCCTATTCCTGAACAAAAATGGGAGAGTGTATCCATGGAATTCATCACTGGGATTCCAAAGGCTCAAGGAAAAGACAAGATTTATGTGGTGGTTGACAAGTTGACCAAATTTGCACACTTCTTTGCATTTTCCTCCACTATTTCAGCTAGTGAGGTTGTTGCTTTATTTTTCAAGGATGTTTTCAGGCTACATGGATTTCCTAGAACTATAATCAGTGACAGGGACATCGAGTTCACTAGTTCCTTTTGGCAGGATCTATTCGGGATGGTGGGCACAAACCTTAACATGAGTACCATCTATCACCCCCATAAAAATGGACAAACTAAAAGCATGAATCAATGGCTTAAAGGGTACCTCTATAATTATGTTATGGGACAACAAAGAGATCGGGCCACTTGGCTCCACCTGGATGAGTTTTTCTATAATACTACCTTTCATCTTTCCATCGGAATGACCCCATTTGGATTTGTATGGGTATGAGGCTCGAACTTTTGCATATTTAATGTTTGGATACTGCAAAGCCCAAAAGGATGAAGGTTGGTTACAGGAAAACCAATACATTCTAAAGGCATTAAAAGAAAATCTGCATAGTGCTCAGAACCAACATAAAGTGTATGCAGACAAGCACCAAATTGACATAGTATTTCAGGTAGAAGAATTAGTCTACCTAAGGCTGCAACCTTACAGACAATATTCTTTGAAGAAGAAAGGGGCTAAAAAACTTCATCCAAGATTCTATGGGCCCTACAAGATTCTAAGAAAAATTGGCGAGGTGGCCTATGAGTTGGAACTACCACCAGAGAGTAAGATCCATAATGTTTTCCATGTATCCTGCCTGAACAAAGAAATTGTCCAACAGATTTTGGCATCAGAATAAATTCCACCCTTGGATGATGAAGGCCATTTAGTCTTAGTGCCAAAGAAAGTGTTACAGGTTAGATAAAGGAAATCGAGGAACAAAACCATCAAAATATATCTGATACAATGGAAGGGGTTACCCAGTGAAGATGCCACTTGGGAGGGTGAGCAGATATTGCAGCATCCTAGTTTTCTTATGCTTGAGGACAAGTAGACTTGGGAGGGGAGGACTTTCATATCCCCACCTAATTGAGCACCAAAAGTGTGGACCATGCCAAAAGCCGAGGGGGACCAAGTGACATTAATTAATTAACCTAGGGAATTTTGCTGAGTAATTATTATTTATTGCGTACCCATACCTCAATTATCATGCGGAATTAATAATTTCTTAAAGAACCTTTGTTGTTCTTTGAAACATAGGACATGGATGTGAAACACTCCTTGACATTCATGTTCTGATACCACACTATCATGTCCTCTCCCGTTCGCTAAAGAAAGAGAGCGTGACAAAAAATCGACGGTCACAACTTGTTTAGCATCTAGGAATAGATCAACAACTGAGAATCAACCTACAAGAATCAATGGTGTGGAAAGAGTTGCGGAATCAAGAAAAATAGAAATTGTGATCTTGCATCCCACATCCTGCATCCTGCATGCAAAATAGACCGTTGCTGAAAGGAAAGTTGCGGAGATAGAGATTTGCAAAGTTGCATCCTGCAAGTTGCTGAAAGGAGAGTTGCGGAAAACCGAATTCACCAAAGGACATTTCCGCATCCCACATCCCATAAGTTGTGGAACAAAGAATTGCAGAAAGATTTCTATGGAAAACAGACTTGGCAGAAAGACGTTTCCCACATTCCGCATCTCGCCTGTGGAATAGACCATTGAAAAAGGATTTTTCTATCCGGAAATTCGACTTGCTAATCGAAGTCTTGGACATATTTGGTCCTCTAGACCATCACCAATATGGAAATCTAAGTCTTGCAACTTAATTTAAAAATGCATTGAAATAACATACATAGATGCCTACAATTGCAATTATACAGCGCAAGCAATTCATCAATTCAACACATTAAACATGTTCATCATATTTCATCAAGCAATGAAAAACGAAGAGAAATACAATGCAAAATGTTAACATAGACGAGAACACTTATCTTTGAAAGAATTTTGTTCCACAACCAGCTATGTCACTACAACGTTCCACCCAACCATAGGCCAGTGCGCTCATCAATCTCTCAATCACACTTCCACCCCTGAGCTGGGCATTATTTCCACAAGAAATAAGGAACACTGGCAGGCTCACACATAGCCAAGGATAAAAAAAAACTCAGGCAAGCCAACACAGTTGGGTTTATCAAGCTACACACAGTCAAACCAATATACAGCTGGGTTTTTCAGGATAATCATCCAAGCTAGCTAACAGTTGGGTTTATCAGACTGCACACAGTCAAGCCAACACTTACATAAAGGAACATCGAAACCAACATATGTATTTATCAGGATACAAAGCCAATCCATGTCGCTGTTGGGTTTATCAAGCTACTCATCCAAGCCAGCATTCACAGTTGGATTTATCAGACTGTCTAGCCAAGGATCACACAAGGCCAAACACAACAAGACATAGCCAAGCCAACAAATGGGTTTATCAGGCTATTATCCAAGCCATCCTTCAAGTTGGGCTTATCAGGATCCTAAGGCAGTGGAAAGGAAGAACTGCTAAGCTAGTGAGCTCATCCACATAGCTAAGGACACCTTCACAAGACCTGTCTGGCCTGGCATTCACGTTTCCTACACACCCCACACAAGGAAGTGTCCCCTTCTATGCTCCATAGTCCCTCGGGATACACCTTCCCTTCCAGTGCTTTTTAGGTTGTGCATAGCAGATTCACCATACACTCTTATCTTATTGTGAGGTTCCACACTAGGTTTATCAAGCACATTCTACGTCTCTCCCACTCCTAAGTCTTGTATATAGTTCAGACCAGAACTAGGGTGTACAACAAAGCAACCATAGGGAGACACGACAACATAGGATTCACTTTAATACACAAGTGACAGGGTCTCATAACACTATGCAGTTCAAGATAATGCTCCAACACAACAACCAAGGTCTCGACGAAGGAAAATCCTTGCAGAAATGCATAACAACACTTTCTAGCTCTCGTTGTTTATATTTGATTCCGAAGAGCAGCCAATGCATGGGTGAATGATCATGAATGAACAACATTCCCCATGAATAAAGGATGGATGATCCAAACGTCTTGCAGATTTCCCCAAAACGTGAGGGAAGAAGAAAAATGTTAATGCATCAGGGAACGGGCATACATTTTTGGGTGATTTCTTGCCCATGAATTCAAAACACGTTCTTCCAGAATGGGTGCTCTGCCTAATTCAAATTTCTCCCATAATCTTCCCATTCCATGCAATAACTACCTCAACCAAATTATGGCAGAAATAAATGGTTGGGGGAAAAAAAGACAAGAAAAGGGGTAGTTTATAGTTTTTATGGGTTTTCCTCCAATGGCTCAAGGTTAAACATTCCCCCTCCTCCCTATCCTTGGAAAACCATGCCCCCATCTCATTATTTGTTGCATTGACATAGATGGTTGTGGGTGTATGATTAAATCACATATTCACATGACGTTTACAAACATGCTTGACTTAGCATGTGAACATAGACATCAGCCATCATCAACTATACACCAAACATTAATCAATGACAAGGCCTTGGCCTTGAGCTCCTTGCCATGATTAATGCAAATGGGGTCAAAACTGGGGTGTCACATTATTGAGGATCGTACTTAGTTTGATTTATCGTCATTTTTAAATAATATGCAAATTTAATTATGTGGAAATAAGTGTCGTTGTCACGAGGGCGCACTTGGGCAAGCCAAATTGTTAAGGAGGAAAATTAGAAACCGTCTAAGGACTGACAAAAGAAAGACGACAAAGGGGAAAACATTAAAATCCAAGAAAAAAAAGTCATACACAAAAGAGGCAATTTTGGGTCAAACGAGGGCGTAGTTTCCCTTTTGAGGTTCAGTCACAAAAGCAGAAGGCCAGAAAACGTTGTCATAAGGAAAAACATTAGAGGAAATTTCAACTCAAAATGGGCCTTTCAACCCTAATTCAAATTCCATGTCATCATGTGTGAGGCAATGAAATTTATTTTAATTTGAAATACCGTATAGGTCTTAAACAAATTTTCAATATAAATTTGGGGATAGGTATCATTAAAAAACTATTTTTTTCTTCGCATTTTCGACATATCTCCTCGTTTTTTTACTCAAATTTCGACCGGGAGAGCTTGTTGGATGCATAATTAAATTTTGCATCCAACAAGTACCCACACTGCATACTTTTGACGGACCTCGCTACCCCAAAAACAAGAAACACCTAAAAAACATGATGATGATTTGACACATCATCACGTTTTTTCAGGTATTTCTTGTTTTTGGGGTAGTGGGGCCCGTCAAAAGTATGCAATGTGTTGTAATCGTTGGATGCATAATTTAATTCTACATCCAACGAGCTCTCCTAATCGAAATTGGAGTAAAAATACAAAGAGATATGTCGAAAATACGAACAAAAAATAGTTTTTTTTCTTTCTTCCTCCAAAATTAATAAATAATATTTTATTATTTTCCTTATGAGGCCCATTTTGAGTTGAAATTTCCTCTAATGAAGGAAAATATGGGCCCAAGGATGGAGAAATTTCTAAATTGAATGAATGACATTGGTAGGGAAACATATCACATGACACCTATTTGCCAATTTCTCAAATAGGGCGCACCACTTTGCTAGGGTTATGGTTTTAGTAAGGGAAAATTGCTCAATAGGTGGTTGGCTTTCCCAATAAGTCACTAGTGGTATATTTAATAATAATTCAAGCTCCATTACATAGTTTGGTTAATGATTATTTTGGTTTGGATGAATCTAAGGCTTCCTTACTAAGTGTTGTGCCTTAGTCTCTTGGGAGATGCGCCCCAAGTACCTTCCCCTCTCTTCTTTCTCCCCTTCCATTTTCTTTGTAGGTGATGGTGAGATAATGAAAAATATCCAAAGATTTAGATCATAAATATACAAATTCCAAGCCATCCATTGAAGATGAGCTCCAGTGAATGAAACTTGACCTATGCTCCAATCCCCAACTTGGTGTTTGATTTGGGCCTCCTATCCTCAGTTTCGGATCCCATTCTTGAAGAGTTAATCCCTCCAAAACTAATCATGACATGCTCAACCCAAATAATCTTATTATGATTTCTGTAATATAGTAATATGTTTGCCCGTTGATCCCTCATGTTAAATTTTCATGAGTGAGCCTTTATTTGCCCACTAGATGGGGGTTTTTTATCAGTTTTTGTAATAAGAATGAAGTAATTTCCATGAGATGAATTTTTTATTGATATGATATGTAAAAAATTTATATATTAGTCTCTATTATTCATCATTAGCAGGTATTATTTATTCTGGTATGAAATTCATTAAATTTTGCACATCCTTGCTAGTTGACTAAGTAAATTTTACTAGTCTTTCAATTTTTCACATTCTAGAATGTTTGTGCACCCAAATGAAATTTGAGAAGTTGTTGTAGGTATTTAAATGACCCCTCTACCAATCCAAAACCCTAGGCTGAGATTTACTTGGGGACATACCTTTTTTGGACAGCCTTCTTTACGTAGGGTCTCCCCGGGTCAAAATTGCCTATTTTTCCCAAATATTTCCCAACAGCTGCAAATATTTCCATAACTATTCTTGAATGTCTGAAAATTCATTTAAGTCTTATTACCAGTGTTCCAACACCTCTGAAACTTTCACCAGCCCCTATTTTATTGGATGTGAAAGATTCTTCCTAGTTGCACGGTTGGGTGACCCAAAAGCACGGGAGTACGTTTCGACGGAACTAATTCTGAAACCTAAATGGTCCATGCAGATTAAAATGTGTTAGGGAATATGATTTATCTGTCCTAAATTTTCCTTGGTTTCTCCCATCAGCCCACTTCCTTGTTTGCAAAAGTATCATCAACTCTCCCTTATTTGCCTAGTTTCAAGACTTGACTGATTAAAGCGCAATTTTCATTTATAAATTTTATCATATTTTCATAAGAGATAATATTCTGGTCTGATTTCATATCAGAGATATTACAGAGGGCATATATAGGGTTTTTGTATTCTACAGTTTGAGACCTTATGGGTAGCTCCTGTAGGACTAATGGGAGGGGTGATTGAAGCTCCCTCCTATAGGGATATTCTTTTGAAAAATGTGAAACACGAATCATTGAATCAAGTGAAATGGAAAGTAACTAATAATGAAACAAAGGAAACCTTAGGAAAGGAGGAGTAGGGAACCCCTCACAACAACAAGAATCAATGGAGAATATAGGTAAACATGAGAATCTAAAACCTACATGTCAATCACAAAGCACACATTCCCAAGATAGACTCAATATCAAGGTATGGGGTTACTTCTAGTAAGATATGAAAATATAGATAATACATGCATGACAATGCAATGATAGGGAATTTTATGGGTATCTGGCCATTAAAAAACTCCTTGACTCGAGGTGGATTACTCCATAAGGAAGCCGAAAGAGTAGAAATATATGAAACCAATATCTAATGGCTTGGTTACTACGATTTTTACCAACTTAGAAGACCGTGAGATGGTTTTTTAGAAAATAAAAAATTTCTTTATTTCAATGAGCATCTATCTCATGTTTTGGACAAAAAACTTTGTCCTAGACAAAGAAAATTTATCCACAACACTAGTATGCTCAAGATTTATTCCATACCCTAGGAATATTGAGGTGAAGAACCTTGGATGGTATAGGTTATACTTTGGGAACCTTTGTGAAAATTTTGGAGGTTACAAAACATGGCAGATATACCTCTTATGCTCAACTATGTGTTTATATGAAAATTTATAGGGCATTGCAAGAGTATATCTCCCTTAGTTATCAAGATAATGATTGGATCCTGACTATTTTATGAGCACATCTGGTTTCAATGGTGTAAGTTCCATGCACATGGGAACTTATTTAGGGTTTTCCCACTCAAAATCCAATCACCCAACCAAAAAAATGAGGGGCAGGATCAGGAGGGTTTTACCAAGGTGACCAACAAGAAGAAGCAGGGGAAGAAACAAAACCAAGAAAAACCCACTACCAAAATTCTATCCACCAACATATATTAGGTCTTGAGTGGGGAAGACCAAGGAAATAACGATTTAGAAGGAAAGGCATATGAGAAAGAGGGATTAAAACATGACAGTCGTGAAGCATATTGGAGTGGAACTAGACATCTCAAAAGACAAAAATAGAGGAGACAGAAACATAAGACAACCTAGTCTTAAACAAATAAAGAAATTTTGAAGAGGATGATTCAAGGGGTCCTTAGAGGGTGAGGACATGGATTTGTTTGACTTGGATCTACAAGGTATTATGGAAGAATACAACAGGGAGGACACCATGTTAATATTAGAATTCCTTTAGGAATCCTTATAGAGATCTAAATCCCATTCTTGAAAGAATATTGTGAAGAAATACCAGACTCAAGGGAGTTAAAGCTAGCGTGCCAAAATAAAAATCCAAAATCCTACATGATGAAGGAAAAGGGGAATAAATAGTAACCAATAGGCCCTAAAGGATTTTGGAAAATATTTGGTAGGCCCAGTTAAGTACATACTAGTGAAAGATAGAATCTTCTCCTCACCCTCATCTAGTTAAATATGAATATTTATTCTTGCAACAACAAGGGTTTTAATAGGAAGAGTAAACAAAGAACTCTTTGAAATAAGATTAAAAAATAAATACCAACTATCATTATGTTACAAGAAACCAAATTCATTGGTTAAACACTCAACAAAATTGTCAAATTTTGTTGGAAAGGATGTCAAACAACAGTTATTTATTCCAAAGGAAGGGTAGGAGGACTTTCCCTTTTGTGGAATACATGAACAATTAGTCCAATGAGGATTTCTTATCAACATCAAGAACACTTTCAACCAGTTTCTAAATTTTAGGAGTTGCCACCACTGGGTTCTCTACAAAATTTTATGGACCATTAACAACAGAAAAAAAACTTGAGTTCCTCCAATCATTGAAGGGTACCGGGGCCATAAGCAACAATAAAAATGTGATAATAAGTGGTGATTTTATCTTGATGAACTCACTCTTGGAGAAATATGGAGACATGAGAAAAGTAGACTCGACTTGTTTTGTTTTTATGTACACCATGCAATCTCTTCACCTAGTAGAAACCAAGACAAATAATGGAGTTGATACATGGACCAATAAGTGGGGCGGTTCTCAGTAGGTTTCCTCGTCTCTATACAAATTTTTTATTCTAAAAAATCTAGTAACAAGGGGCCCCATAATTGAAGAATCAATTCTCACTTTATTAAGTACGTACCATTGGTCAGTGGGTGTCAACTTGGATTTAGATAGCGCCCTAAAAACATACCATTTAGATTCGAAGGATTTTGGATAGAGAATCATAATTTTCAAGATAATATTTCCACATGGTGGAATTAAGTGACCATTAGTAAGGGGTCAAATATGTATCAATTTCACCAAGGACTAAATTATTTGAAAAGTGGACTTAAAATATGGAATGGGGATTTTTTTGGAAACATCTTTAGTGCCAAGCATGAGTTAGAGGAGAATATAAAAAAGTTACGACAAATAATCGTTAGTGAGAGGCAAACAAAGTAGACTATAAAGGAAGAAAGATATTTGCAAATTCAATTGGATCTTAGTAAATCGACATGAAGAGATTTTATGGAAGTGGAAATCAAGAATTAGATGTCTCAAATAAGGGGAAAAGAACTCTAAATTCTTCCATAATTTATTAATACAACACTGACATCATAATTTTATGTCCTCTATACAGGATGGAGAAGGACACATTCTTACCAAGAATCAATACATAGATAAATAGATTACCACCTTCTACCATACTCTACTCATAGAACCAAATTCTAATTGATAGGAGGCCATCATAATGATCACAAAGGACATCCCAGGACTAGTGATTATGGAACATAATGAAAACCTTATAAGAAAGTTATCTCCTAAGGAAGTTGAGAAAGAGGTGATGGAAATGGATGACGGTAAATGCTCGAGGACAACTATATTTACAATCAACTTCTTCCACTCCTTTTGGTCATTAATTGAACATGAGGTTTGGGAGGTTGTGGAAAAATCTCAAAGCAATTTAAAAGTCCTTCTAGTGCTAAGTTCCACTTTAATGACCCTGACTCCCAAGGAAGAGAAAGTCAAGGATCTGGAGTAAATTCTACCCCATTTATTTATCTAAAGTCATATATAGCATTATTACCAAAGTCATTGGAAATCGACTGAAACCAATTTTACCAGCCCTGATCTACGAGGAAAAATTAGGGTATGTGGAAGGTTGTCAAATATTAGATGGCGTAATCCTAGCACATGAGATAATGCATCTCTAAAGACCTCCAATAAAGTAGGGATGTCGATAAAGTTAAACATGTACAAGGCCTTTGANATATATATATATATATATATATATATATATATATGTATGTATGTATGTATGTATGTATGTATGTATGTATGTGACATTATATATATAATGTCATATATATATATATATATATATATATATAGACACACACACACACATTTTTCTTCTAAAATCAAGAACTACAATAACCTACAAATTTACTATGAAAAATATGTAAAAACTATAACATTTCGTTATCTGATAATATACAGGAATAATAACCATTTTTCCTATTCTATTTCAGAAAATAATTAATAGTATTAGGGATACTTTAAACATTCATAGAATCCTTCAGATATAGATATAAAACAAATTTAAATATAGTAATAAGAGCATCATAGAACCTATTAACTGTTGAAGTGAAAAAATAGCCAAAGAAGACCGCTTCTCCCAACCGTCTCCTGAAAGCAGCCAAGATCAATTTCTTTAGGACCCTCGAGCCTGTTCACTGAACCACCAGGACGAAAATGATTGTGTAGAATCCTACACAGTATTATGTATCTTAGCAATCACACTTGCAGACTTAACTGTCAGCAATTCACTTTAGCTTTCCCCTCATCGAAATCCTCTTGTGTGCCTAAATTTTCAGTTTCTAGCAAAACCACATGGCTCTAATCACTTAGAATAGAATGTAGTGAGCCTCCTTCTCATTCGATGGTATATATAATCTTTCATAGGTATTTGGGGCAGTTTTTCAATTAAATTAGCCACCTGCTCAATTCCTCTTTCCAGGGAACATGATTACAATTACAGGGATCTTTCCTCCTGCAACAACTACAAAGTGAATGTTGTTGTTTCTACTTGTCATTTTGGTCTTGTATAGCAGATCATTCCTCCTAGTAGGTCAGTGAATACTCTTCAACGGTCTTCTTTGGATAGGTGTCTCATCTTTTAATTATTTAAATAAATAAAATATTCAATTACAATCATCTTTGACCATCCTTGGTCAACAACATAAAACTTTACAATAACTACGAGGAAAAATTAGGCTATGTGGAAGGTCATCAAATATTAGATGGCATAACCCTAGCACATGAGATAATGCCTCTCTAAAGACATCCAATAAAGTATGGATGCAGATAAAGTTAAACATGTACACGGCCTTTGATAAGGTCAGTTGTTTGTATATTGAACATATGTTGTTAGCCTTTGGGTTCTTTAAGTAGTGGACAAATTCGATTATGACCCTCACTTATTTGACTTTATTCTCAATCTTCATCAATGATATATATATTTCTTCTAAAATCAAAACTACAATAACCTTCAAATTTATTATGAAAATATGTAAAAAATGTAGCATTTCGTTATCTATCTATCTATCTATCTATCTATCTATCTATATACAATTTTATTCTAAAATCAAGAGCTACAATAACCTACAAATTTAGTATGAAAAATATGTAAAAATTGTAGCATTTCGTTATCTGATAATATACAAGAATAATAACCATTTTTCATATTCTATTTCAAAAAATAATTAATAGTCTTAGGGAGACTTTAAAGATTCATAGAATCCTTCAGATATAGATATAAAAAAAATTTAAAGATAGTAATAAGAGCATCATAGAACCTGTTAACTGTTGAAGTGAAAAAACACCCACAGAAGATCGTTCCTCCCAACCATCTCCTGAAAGCAGCCAAGATCACTTTCTTTAGGACCCTCAATCATGTTCACTGAACCACTAGGATGAATATGCTTGTGTAGAAGACTACACAGTATTTAGTATCTTAGCAATCACACTTGCAGATTTAACTCTCAGCAATTCACTTTAGCTTTCCCCTCAACAAATTCCTCTTGTGTGCCTAACTTTTTTAGTTTCCAGCAAAACCACAAGGCTCTAATCACTTAGAATAGAATGTAGTGATCCTCCTTCTCATTCGATGGTATATATAATATTTCATAGGTCTTTGGGCCAGTTTTTCAATTAAATGAGCCACTTGCTCAGTTCCTCTTTCCAAGGAACATGACCACAATTATAGGGATGTTGCCTCCTGCAACAACTACAAAGTGAATGTTGTTGCTGCTACTTGTCATTTTGTCCTTCTACAGCAGATCATTCTTCCTAGTAGGCCAGTGAATACTCTTCAAGAGTCTTATTTGGATAGGTGTCTCCTCTTTTAATTATTTAAATAAAAAAAATATTCAATTACAGTCATCTTTGATCATCCTTGATCAACATAAACTTTACAATAACTTTTAAAATAATGTTTTCTAAAAAATAAAAATAAAAATTCCAGTTTTAGGTGGGTTACAGTAGGTGGAAACAACATGATCTGTATACAGTAGCAATTAGTAGATTTGAATCAGAATTCAAAAAATTATTAAAAACAACAGCAAGTAATGATTCAAAATATATCAAGTTAAGAGAAAAAAATGGTAGCAAAACTAATAATATTGGGGATGAGGCATATCACATAGATGGGGAAGGGTATCTACATCATAAAAATCACATTTATGTACCTAGCCAACTTAGAATAAAACAAATAATCTTCAAGGAACTCCATGATAACCCATGTGTTGGGAACTCAGGGTACCAAAAATTCATATTAGCCTTGAATAAATATTTGTATTGGCCAAATATGAAAAGAGAAACAAGTGAGTATGTGGCTTAATGTATTACTTGTCAACAATTTAAAGCAGTACACCAACATCCAGCTAGATTACTAAAACCTACACCTATTCCAGAATGGAAGTGGGAGGCTATCACTATGAACTTTATAACTGGTTTACCTAAAACAAAGAAACAACATGACTCTATTATGGTTGTAGTAGACAAATTAAGTAAAGATACATATTTTATACATGCAAAGTATACTTATAAAGCCATAAATATTGTTGATATATTTATGAAGGAAATATTTAGACTACATGGAATACCAAAGACAGTTATTACTAATAGTGATCTGCTAAATTTACTTCTAACTTTTGGATCTCATTGTTTAAAGGTATGGATACAAAATTAAATTTTAGTACATCATATCATCCTCAAACTAATGGGAAAACTGAACGGGTAAATCAAGTATTATAAGATATGCTGAGAATGTATGTTATGATCAACCTGGTAAGTGGAAAGATTACATTCATTTAGTAGAATTTGCATGCAATAACAATTATCAAGCTTCTCTCAAAATGAGCCCTTTCGAGGTTTTGTATGGATGAAGGTGTAAAGTACCTTTGATTTGGGGTAATCTAGAAGATAGAATGATATTGAGACCAGAAATTTCGGCACAGATGTAAACCATGGTAAAAAAATCAAATAGAATTTGAAGGTTGCACAGGATAGAAAAAAGAGCTATGCAGACAGTAAAAGGACAACTAAAGAATATTGTGTGGGAGAACATGTGTTCTTAAGGGTTAAACCAAAGAAGAGTACCTTACAAACTTGAATTTATGCTAAACTAACACCCATATATGTGGGACCTTTTGAAGTTTTGACTAGAGTGGGACTTGTAGCATATCAATGGGATTTACCTCCACAAAGAAAAATGCATGGTGTTTTTCCTGTTTCATTATTAAAAAAAAAATATAATTGATAAATCTCATATTATTGATTGGAATAATGTATAGGTGGAGCTCGAGGGAGACTTTCACACGGAACCTGTGTGCACCCTCGATAAAAGGGAAGTTGAACTTTGGAAACAATGTATGGTGCACATTAGAGTACAATGGGAACACTATGCATCAGAGGCTACTTGGAAAAGATAAGATGTTATGAAACAAAATTATCCGACTTTATTTCATGATTTAAATAACACTGAATAATCATCAAGGACGGTGACAAGACTTTAGTAGGGAAGAACTGTAATACCCTGTAACATTGAAAATAGTTTATGTAAAGTTATATTTTCAATAAATAATAAATGTGATTTAATTAAGTAGGTTGTGAATGCGTAAATTTAAATTAGGTGCATCCATTCATTCAATTGACATAGCCTAAGTTTGTGTTAGTAACTAAATGCTCAGTTATCTTTATGAAGTAAAGTGGTCAGTTTTAGAAGAGGCAGTTACTAAATACAGAGAAAAATGCATGCAGAAGGAAAGAAAAAAGAAAGGCGTAGCTTTCAAGGAACACTAAACAAAAAAGTGTAGGCTCTAGCTTGAAGTTAGATAGAGCTTCCAGTGAGCACTATAAAAGTGTTAGGATCTGGAAAATTATTGAGCTACTAGTGAGAACTATAAAAGTGTTAGGATCATGTATATCAAACCGCCAAGGAGCACTTGGGAGTGTACTAGGATCTGAGAGTAACTGAACTCAACTAACAACTGATGGAAACTTGATAAAATGGATTAGTGAAAAGCACAAACTAAGGTTGTGGGAAAGGGGGTGAACGCCTTTTAGAATGGATACAGTTTTGAGGTACCAACGACTTGGAGGATCATGGTTTCTCCAGTTTCAATTTATGTAGCACCTTCACATAAGTAAAATTTCATACTCTTAATTGTTACGAAGATATGGCTTTATGGTGTTTAATTGAAAACTTTGTGTATTATCTGAATGTGATAGATTAATTATGAATAAATCTTATTTAATACCAAATAGTGGTCTAGCTAGATTTTTTATTTATTCTTTGATTAATCTAGAGTTTACATGGAAACTATCTTTTCCATAATCTCTATCCGAGTAAACTGATATTTACAAGAATCAAATTTTACCTTAATTATTTACTATGTGTATTTATTTTATTTATTTTCTAATTAAGCCAGGGTTTATATGGAAACTATCTTTTCCATAATCTCTATCCAAGTAAACTGAGATTTAAAAGAATCAAATTTTACCTTAAATATTTACTTTGTGTATTTGTTTTATTTATTCTCTCATTAAGCTAGGGTTTACCTGGAAACTACCTTTTCCATAATCTTTACCTCATAATCTCTATCCAAGTAAACTGAGATTTAAAAGAATCAAATTTTACCTTAAATATTTACTCTGTGTATTTGTTTTATTTATTCTCTCATTAAGCTAGGGTTTACCTGGAAACTACCTTTTCCATAATCTTTACCTCAGTAAACTGAGATGTAAAAGATTAAGATTCATCTTAAGTAATACCCTAGGATTGGAAAAGTGAATACTGTAGTTAGGGTTCCAGAAGAGTGAGTGCTAACCGATAAAATAAATATTACAATAATTATAAATCAATGTTTTATAATTAATAAATTGCAAGAAACTATAGAGTAATTAAACATAAACCAGATTTCAACTAAAACTTCCTTTTTTACTTTTGAAAACTGAAACTTTAGCTACGAACTGCTAGTTTCCAGAGTCCCAAAATTTAGTACATAAAACCATGCAACTAAAAAATAGTACAGAAATAAAATGAGTATCACCTTGTTATTTCTCCAAAATACAAAACATTAAATATCTTCAAATATCTTCTCCAACAGAGCTCAGAATTTGATTTTTATGCTACAGATACTTCTATCAATAGCCCAGTTAACCAGAAGAGCAAAACCAAAATATACAAAGATATCATTTTAAGGCTACCTCGTCGAGGAAACTACATACCATTTATAAATCCAAGAAAAATAAGAACAATTGTACATTGTTTGTTTCCACCAACCTGCAAAGAAGAAAAAATATCTGTAAATACAAAAATAATACAACCTCGTACCCATGTTGGTCGCCCAGTTTTTTTTTTATGAAAGTTTCCTACAACCATGGATGGAGCCAGAGAAAGGGCTTACTGAATTTCATCAATGTTTTCAATAAAATGCAATGGTTATAAACATAACCTGCAGAAATTATTTCAACATTAAAAATTCTTCATGTAAAACTAAAGTAGTTGGGTTGTGAATGAAATAAACAGTGCAAGAATGAACCTATAACTTGTCACTTTAGCTTCGATTTTAGCTGGGTAAAACAATTGACAGAGCTTGTTCTCTCCTAAAACGCCTTTCTTTAGCATGATCTTACTATGATTAGTTAATTTCCATCACACATTCTATTAATCTTATTCTTCATCATCTTAGTCTCATAAAACATATTTAAGTAACTCGAGTTTGGAATAAACATTAGGTACAATCCTTTAAGACCAACAAATAGTTTACTTGTATACAACAAATAATATATAGTAAATTATGTAAAACTGCAAATCATTTTCATGTGGAATTTTAAACCCAATACCTCTTCTCAGGATTTTTGCATAATCAATCATTTTTAACATTTTTATTTAAAATATAAACTTATACAATAGGCATAAGATACTATTTAATGGAATCGTTTATAAATTAAAAACCATTATATATCATAAATATCAAAAATAGGCATAAGATACTATTTAATGGAATCGTTTATAAATTAAAAACCATTATATATCATAAATATCAAAAGAGAAGATAAACCACATAAGGTGTAAACATAAGGGAGACACCAATATACGTGGTTCACTCAAATATGGGTTACGCCACCAATAATTGTCAATTTCTTTATTGTTCATGCAACAAGGAAAGAGTAAAATCTACAACACATTTGCTGCAATTTATTCTCTATTTTCTCAATATCTCTCTTACAGAGGAAATTTTCAAAATAAAATACAACCTTATAGCAATGCCTCTCTTTTTAATCTTGCATTAGTAAATTCAAAGTCTTATCACCTTAATCACTGAAGATGGAGTTTATGAAAAGATAAAAAATAAAATTTAGTCTATAGTTACCCAATTTGTTTCTTTAACCAATATGAGGTGAATTTTCAACCTTAAAGTTCATGATGTTGAGAATTATACTCTTCATGTATATATTAATCTTACAAATATAAAGTTACATAAAAGGTCCAATTTCATAAATAATAAATTCCACTTCAAAATAGTATTTTCACAGATAATACATTTAACTTATTATAAATATAAGTTTAGCAAATGGATAAAAGGGGTTCCAACTTCTCCTCATAAAGCTTTCTCAAAGAGGATAGTAGTAGAGAAATTATTAAAGAGTCCAGTCTTCGAGATAGAGTTCATCCTACGATTGCTACAGGTTGAGAAATATTTCTTAAGAGAAATTCATTCAACATTAGAAAAGGGTTGATCTTGTGAGAGAAATTGCTCAACGATTTGCACATATAAATTTAAACAGTCCATTATTTATGAATACAATGCAAGAGAAACCGCTCAACATGAATTCGGTACACACCAAGAAGTTCATGCTATTCAAGGATTGCACATATATCAAGATACCAAGAAGTTCATGCTATTCAAGGATTGCACATATATCAAGATACTATAAAAATGTGGGAAATCTAAATAGACCACCCTTTGTTTCTTGCAATAAAGGTTATGTACACAGTAATTGATACAAGAGATCTCTCTTAAAAAATACTCCAGAGGTATAGTGAGTAAATACAAATACTTCTATAGACTCTGGATCTCCAAATATCTCTCGAAGAGAGATACCATCAATGGTTTTCATACAGTTCATTAATTAATCAATAAAAAAGAAAAATGGATTTAGGAGATGGCTCTCCATAAGAAAGTCTCTCTAGGAGAGAGATTTTTTTTCTTTGGATATAATAAAATATCAATAGTTTATTACTAAAAGAATAATCCATTACCTTTACCAAGGTGATGTAAAAGATCCCCAACCAAATCTAAAGAATTAAACTTTTAAAAGGATTTAGAGGAGTATTATTGGTTTACCTAAGTCCACAGTCATGGTAATACCTCCTTTATCTACAGGTGGGAGGCTTGGATTCCTTAGCTTTCTTCCCCAAAGCAAATCCGTGAACGCTAAGTTAATCATCTAAACTTTTTCCTTTTTGATTTTTTTGAAATCCTTTGGCTGTCTTAATCTTGTTTCCCCCTAAACTATATTTTATAACATTTAGGTTTCTCCTTCCATGAAGTCGGCATTCCGTTGGTTGGATTTGGTTATAAATGAGAATGCATAAAGAAAAAATTGGTTATCCCATTCGAAATTGGTCTTTAGTACTTCAGTTAACAAAATAAAGCTTAATACATATTCTTCGTGACTTAATCAAAATAATATTTAATGAGCAGTGGAGCCACCTCCTCTACAGTTACGTAATGGAGTTTGTTGTTATATATATATATATATAGACTATTATAATAATAGTCCTTATCCTCTCTATATATGAATATAACTTTTCTATCTAATTAAACAATACATATATTTTATATATGCAATGGCTAAAGATAAAGGTCATGTTATGATAATGGCTCCTCATCGTGCTTACCTTTCAACATCCAAGTATACCATGATGATACCTAATTGTTAATAATTAGGTTTCTAAGGATTCACTTATCTTTCCCTTTTCTCCCTAATGGATTCTTTATCCCCTTTCATTATGTTGGAACATCGGTCTCCTAGGTATAGTTTGTTATTTCCATTCACTTCATATTTTATCATGCAATAAATCGTGCATGGTTTAACTTATAAGATCATAGTCATTCTACAATGTTCACTGAAGTTTTTTCCTTGAACCCTCGTTAGAAACTCTATTACATAATTACAATTACATTTTCGTTACAATAAGGAATGGGTCAAGAGGGGTATTACAATGGATTTGAAGAGCTTCCTAATAAACAATGCAATGAACACCTACAAGATTAGGTACATCATTTTCTAAAAACATAACAAAGTCATTCTTCCAACCATTGATGAAGCACCATTTGTTATATTAATATTTTATTCGAAATCCCCTTTACCTCCTTTAAATAATTCATTAAGTCATATATTCTTTTTCCTCTTTCATCACAAACACTTATAAACTTAAAAAATTGAAGATCACAACTTTTTAGAATCTAAAAATGTGGTATAAAACAAAAAAAAATGTTTCTTTAAATTATAATATGTACTTTCATCTAACATCAATGAAAAACAAAACTATCTCACATTCTTGAAATGTGTACCTCTTCAACATACTTAAATGTAGCAAAAATGAACTCCTTTACAACCATATCATTTGTATACTATTTACAAAACATGTCATGTATCTCACATTCTTGAAATATGTACCTCGCCAAGATGCTTAAATGTAGCAAAAATAAATTCCTTTACAACCATATCATTTGTATACTATTTACAAACATGTCATATGTATATGATGTATAATCTTTATTCTTTAAAATGTTTGGTGTCTTTAAAAATAAGTACATAAAAAAATAACATTTGTTAAAAATTTGGCACATCAACGAAAGTCCCCACCTTTACATTGAAACAACTTTCATACACATAATTTTAATCATGTCAAAAGAGCACCACTCATAAAGAAGAATATCACAAATTAAATAACTTAAAAAACAGGAAAAAAAATCCTTCATCGTACTAATAGGGAGATAGACAATTAGTTTCATCCGAACCTCCACTATCCTTAGAGCATTTAGTGAAATGGGATGATGTATAAAAGAAAAAAAAAGAAAAAAAAAACTTATGAGGATTCTAGATCCTCAATTTGGAAATAACCTCACAAACACTATTAACAACTTCATAAACATTATTTCTAGAGTGTTAAAGTGGTCTAATTGAAATATAGTTCTAATTGAATGTAGGTAGTTCTGATTGAATGTAGGGCACTTTTGTGACAATGATTCAATGAAATTGAATCTGAAACGACCATGGACCTAAAATTGAAACCATCTTAAAAAGACAACTCTTATTAAAAAAAATCACAGTTTACAAAGGCTTCACCAAAAAAGTTCACAATTTACAAAGGCTTCACCAAACATGACACCAATATCATGGATCATGTTATAAATGTAGATAAAAGTTGCATATATTTTAAACCATAAGAGTGATATTTTGACATATACACGATAGCATCTTAGAATCTGGTGAACAATCATATTACATGATAGGTTATACATAATATGTTAGTGTCTCTATCAATATAAGTAAATATTACAGTTTAGTTTTAAGGGTTAGTTCAATTAGTAAGATGTGCCCACATTTTCTTGGTTCGGGAAGGTGAGTCTTCTGGACTTAAGCCTTCTACTAAGACGGTTACTCTACTATCCATAAATATAAAGAAGTATTGCAAAAAAGCAACAAGCTCCAAAAACATGGTGAACAATCATATTACAAAACACCAAAGTCCAAGAACATGGTCAAATAGTTCAATTCTACAATGTCAAGTTTACACCTTTTACATGTGGACAAAGACGTGAAATTTACCATAAGTTTACACTTTTCACATGTAAAAGTCTCCTCACGAGCTTTGATCGACCCGTAATTTAATGCATAAATATAAATCATAATGATTATGAGTTGCTTATTGAAATATTTAAACAATAAATGAGTAAATGGTGTGGGCGTTGTGGGCAGTCCAGTTGGACAACGATTGAGATGGATCGAATGTGATGGCTTTCTTGAACTAGAGAAGAGCATTCAAGTCCCTTTCCTCGTGAACTGTTGGGATTCCTCTTGCTGCATATTGAGTCCCTTCAAAACCGAAACAGGAGAATGGATTGCATACAAACTATGTTCCATTCAAAACAAAAACAGGAGAATGGATTTCATAAAATCATGCGATGAGATTGAAACGATTGTGTAGAGTTGAGCTACAGAAAGGTAATGGAGTAAGTTATCACTCGACGATGTTAGGTGAGGTCCCATTATCATACATAAAAAGTTATCAATGATTATTGTATGCAATTTAATCAAAATAAATTAAAATAAAATGGAATAGTTTTAAAAAAATTAATATTTAAATTTTTATTTAAAATATTTAATTTTTTATATTAATTAAATTATTGATTTTTTTTAAAACATTTTCAGCATGGCATTTTGTTTTTTTTTATCAAGGTGTGCATAGGCTTTAATATGGGCATCCTATCGACCAATTTTATTGTTGCAACTAATTTTCGTGTAAGAGTGTTGTTGGAAGCTTTTTAAGGTTGATGCTTCGTTTTGAAGGTGGTGGTCCATTCTTTTGAAGGTGGGGTCAATGAGTAACAAAATTCCTTTTTAAACATTTTAACGATGTCGGTAATTTGTTTTTTAAGTAATACTTTGAAATAAGAAAATTTGTCAAAGGAAATACTTTAAATATAAATAAAAAGACGTGTTATGGATTTTTTTTCTTTTATTCATTTTTTTAATGATATTTTGAAATGAAGCATTTTGTGTCGGTTTATTTGTCATGTTTTTAAAATCTAATTTTTGTTGTTGTTTTGTGGACTTTAAAAAGGCTTTCGATACGATACCCAGAAATAACCTGTGAAATAAATTAGAAGAGCTAAAGGTTCTTTTTGAGTTGACAACTTCCACAATAAGGTTATACGAGAATGTCATTTCCAAGTTTAAGAGTAACGAGGGGTGGTCGAAAGATATTAAGTGTAATATCAGAGTTAAATAAGGTTTCCCCCTCTCCCCTACCCTATTTGGCATTTACATCGATAAGCTAGAAGGTTGTTTAGAAGAGACAGGTTGTGCTAGCACGATCTTAGCTGGAATAGGCATCATCCTTCTTCTCTATGTTGACGATATTGTTCTTCTGGCAAGGTGTCCATCTAATCTTGATAAGCAACTAAGACTTCTTAAGGATTTTTTCTCTACCATGGGTATGACTGTTAACGTGACAAAACAAAAGTTATGATTATCAAATCCAAGGACACTTATGCTAATTTTGTGTATGACAATAGCAACTTGGAGGAAGTGTCCTCTTACAAATACCTAGGAATTGATATTCATCACAAGCTCAACTTGAACTAGAGCATTGAGAAAAGGATTAATGGAGGGTGGAAAGCTTATTTTGGTCTTGAAAATAATTGTAAAGCAACAAACCTTATGATGTGGGATAAAAAGAAGCTCCTCTTTGAAACTTTAGTCACTCCTGTTATCTTGCATGGGTGTGAGGTTTGGGGTTGTAGCATCTCTGGAGAATCCTGGAGAAAGATTGAGTAAATCCATAAGCATTTTATAACGCATAACCTCAAAATTAAAAGAAATACACCCTACCCCATTCTCCAAATAGAAGTGGGAATTTCCCCTATCGAGAGCCTAACTATGACTAGGCTCATGTTGTACAAGCACAAAATCAATAACATGGGAGACCATAGACTTCCTAAGCTAGATTTAAATTCTATCCCAAACCACCTAAGGCTCACGCGAGATTGGTATAAAGATGCCAGGGACTAGCTAGACCATTGGGAGATCGACGAAAAATGTTGCATTGCAAAATATTAATAACATTAAAAATATTGCTACTTCTAAGTTTAAAGAGAAAATGTGGTGTGAGAAAGATTTAGAGGCTAAAATAAAATTAAGATATTATAAGGAGGTCATCAACCCTAATTTAGAAGATCAAAGGTATCTCTATTTTAACTAGTTCAAAGAAAAAAATTAATATAGCCAAGATAAGAACAAACTCTCATGAGCTTCATAGTGAAACACGTCGTTGGGAAGTTCCTAAAACACCATGGGTGGAAAGGATCTGCCATCTTTGTGAAAATAGGAACATTGAGAAAGAAAATCACTTCCTCTTAGAGTTCCCTACGTACACTCACATTAGATCTCAGTTCCATAATCTTTGTTGCAATACCGAACTTCCTAGCATTTTAACATGTCAAAATTATAGTGAACTCGGGACGCTTCTCTCCAAGCTCTTTGAGCATAGAAATACAATTTTAAAACAAACTAAATAATTTGTTTCTTTTTGTTTGATAAACCAAAGTTAGGTCTCAGTGGAGGTTAACCATCATCATCACCAAGTTATTTTTTATTTTTTATTTGTTTAAGATGATTTTTCAAATTAAAAATAATATGAAATTTTCATTTAATTCAAATTAACTAACTTTATAATATAAATATTATTGTCATATTATTGCGCCAAGAGGCGCTCTACAGCCCAATATGGGGGAGATCTTGTAACGTTATGTAACGTTACGTAACGTTACATAGATGTCGGCTATAAAAAACAAAACTTTTAATTATCTTCCAAAATAAATGTCAGCCACAAAAACAACCTAATATGGGAGAGATGTTGTAATGTTCCTACCTACAAAATAACCAGCTTAGATCCAAATCCTAGGCTCTATCAAGCGTCGAGAGGGATCAAATCTCTTTGTAGGTATCCATTGATTTGATTCAAACCAAAAGACACATATTTTTATTTAAGGTCCACTTATAATATTTTATTATTAATATTTAATATTATTTATAGCCCACATATAATATTTTTTATTATTTTTTATTTTGTTATGAACTAACATTACAATATTTTCTCATACATGGTTTTAAAACCATGCACATGGTTTGTTTAAAACCATGTGCAAGGCCAACTTTTTATTATTATTTTGTTAAGTAAAAACGTTACAACATCTTCCCCATATTGTGTTTTTTTTCTCACCCATATTTTTTAACGGATAATTAAATTTTTACTTTTTTATTGTTTTGTTAGTTAGGAAGATTACAACATCTCCCCCATATTAGGTTTTTTTCTGGCCGACATTTATTACGTATGTGCATGGTTTTAAAACCATGTGCATAAAAACCATGTGCAAACCATGTGCAAGGCCAACATTTTTTATTATTTTGTTAAGTAAAAACATTACAACATCTCCCCCATATTGTGTTTTTTTCTATAGCCGACATAACATTATGTAACGTTACGTAACGTTACAAGATCTACCCCATACTGGGCTGTAGAGCGCCTCTCGGTGCAATAAAAAATTTAATTATCGGCCATAAAAAATGCCAATGAGAAAAACACTGACAATATAGGGGAGATGTTGTAATGTTTCTTCTTAACAAAATAATAAAAAATAAAAAATTGAATTATCCGCAAAAAAAATGTTGGTAGTGCACATGGTTTTAAGACCATGAAAACCATGTGCAGGGCCTCCTAAAAAACCCATGGTTTTATTGTACATGGTTGTCAATGGTTTAGAAGGTAGTTGCAAATGGTTTTAATACCATGTGCAAGTCCTCCTAAACAACCCATGTGACAAGTACATTGGTATTGGTGAAAAGATATTCTCTAAAAATTAGATGTTTTGATCACGTTGATGTTGATAGTCATGTCGCAAAAATTGAGAAGAATCAAGCAACTAAGAAAACATCTAAATACATAAGAAGATGGACACTTGAGAGAACAAAGTCTACCAGATATGCACTTTAAAGGAATGGTTAAGGTATGGATTTTAATTCAAGTTCATTCTAGTTTTGAGAATCATTTGCGTTGGTAAGCATTCAACGGTTAGTTTTGCTTTAGGCTGTGACGGAGCCGGAGAGATATTAGACGTAGTGCATTCCAATAAATGTGGGCATATATACACACATGTGACATCTATTGGTGTCATTCAATACTTCACTAATTGTACAGATGGTTTTAGCAAGAAAACATAGGTTGTGTTTGTGAAGAAGAACAAAGAAAATTTTAACTTCTTCAAGAATTTTGTGTGTACGGTTTAGAGGCAAACCAATAGAAAGGTGAAATCCATAAGAAATGACAATAGTGGGGAATATTTATTTAAAGAGTTTGAGGCAATTTGTTAAATGCATGGGATTGCAAGGCGTAAAATTACATCTTATTCTCCACAATAAAATGAAGTGGTTGAGGAGATGAATCAAACTATAGCGGAAAAATTAAGATGAATGATATGTACTGCGAATTTGAGTATAGGGTTTTGGGTTAAAGTAATTTTAAGAACTTGCCACTTTGTAATGTGTCATGTAGTTAGGTGACGAAACATGCTCGATGAATCTGGGAGAGGGAGTAAAAAATCTATTGTTCATTTGAGTGTTTACTTTGGTTTTGAGATTTATATGTATGTATCTAAAGAAAATAAGAAAAAAATGGATGAAAAATACAAAATAGTGTGTTAATTATATATCGAGAGGACATACAAGTTATGGTATCCATATGAACATAATAGTATAGATAGTTAATATGGAAAATGGGCATGTACTTTATCATATTTTATTTAGCTTCTCAATACTACAGTGAATCATGAATTGAATACTCTAGAGCTTCACTCTATATGACTTAAGTTATAGGGAGTGGTCAAATTCTGATGCAGAGTTAAATGGTGGGGGGATATTTTTAGGATATATGGGAACCTATAATGCAATATGTAGAGGATCCATTTGAATAAGATACAAACATGGAAGAATCATGTTTCTATAAGGGGTTGTACTATATTCTTCAGCAGTGACATGAGCTTAAATCCTTAGTCTTAATTTTCTATCAATAGGTGTTAATTGATGCAAAGAGATGGTGGATGAGGAGAGTGTGTAGTGTGTGGTAAGTTTTGATGTGATAAAAACTTCAAGTGTTTGCATGGTTAGTGATTCACTAGGGAGTTCCTACAAGGAACAACTAGTAAAACATTATCTCCCAAATAGGAATTTCCCTTCCTGGTTCAAGCTAGAAACAGTAAAACACCAGTTTTTGAAATATTCTTTTTCGAGGTCTTATTTAGTTTTTTCAATTTGTGCATGCAAGCACTTTGTAGGGGAGGTTGCAATAGAGAGTAGTATTGTCTGGTGACTCTAGATATTTGGTACACTCCTCACACATTGATATGTCTAGCATTCTTGGAGGATGTTAGTTTTGTCTTTGGAAATTTTAGTGCAAATATGTTTTCTAAAAATTAGGTTCGTTCTTTGTATACAATTTCCCAATTATTAAAAGAATATCTATGTATGAAATATTAGATAAAAGTGTCATTTTTGTTATCATAGATGCCAAAGTGTTGCACATTTAGATGCTTATTCAAGTTTTATTGTTGCTTTGGTTTCTTGAAGGAAGAGGATGTAAATGCTTAAATTGTGCATTCCTTCCTATAGCTTTTGTTTCATTGAGGATAAGGATGCAAATACGCTTCTGCATACCTTTTTACTATTTTATTTTCTCTAAGAATGAGGTTTTAGATTTCTTTATGCATTCCCTCAAACTGAATTGTGTCAAGTTTCTATTGTAAATACTTTTTATTTAAACATACAGACTACTTAAAAAAAAACATGGAAAAATCATGTATTTTCCTAATATGAGACATACACCTATGCTAAAGGGGAATCTCCTTTAAATTAGCTATTATGATATTTTGACAAAGAATATATGCAAGATTAGCCCTTCTTTTTTTTCCAAGAATTAAATTTCAAATTTTTAATATTTGAAGAGGCTATAATCTTATTAATTTCATGATATAATGTTTATACAATTGCTTTGCATTATTTATGTAAATGTTATTCACTTTTTTAATTATATTTACATATAAGTCGTATTACCATTTATTTGAATTGGTGTTGAAAAATGTTTTAAGTAAAAGTTTATTGGTGTGGTTGACAAAATGTGAACAACCAACTCTCAATAAGTTCTATATTAATAATATGGCTGATAAGAGTATACTTACTACATCAATAATGTTTTTTAATATAAAATGTGTCACATATACATCTATTGAGATATAATAATGTTACTATATCAATAATGTTTTTTAATATTGAGATATGCTAATTATACTCATTTTGGATTGATTGATGGGAAGAAGATTGACAAGAAGAGAAAGGTACGGAGTTATCCAAAACATATTTGAAGAATTTTCACGTAAAGGGAAATAACAGTCCCTTGGTATACAAAGAGAAGAGATATCGAACAAATTATATATGTAATTATGCGAGGAAGTACGCCTTCTTGGTTAGTGGTGAATATGCAATGCCTACGTGGGCCCCAAAGGAAGTAGCTACCCATGCAATGCCTACCTAAGGAAAGAGTGGTATCAAATGCTATGCCTCCCTCGCTGGGGATAGGTATAAATGGGTAGACCAAGTGGATGGGGTTGTTGGTTGGTTGTTTCCATCTCCACCCTAGGTCAAAACCCACCACTATCTAAACTTTGACGCTAGGCTTGACGCCGTTGGAAGCATCACATACATTGTAATTTAAAAAAAATGTATGCCAAACAAATTATTATTAAAGTAATTTGTGCTATGAGAATTGTAAATCATGGACAAATCTTATCACATTAAGAAAAGTCAAAATATATTAAAAAAAATGAAAATTTATTCATAAAAAATCATAGTCTCTTCAATAATTTTGTAGATATGCTCTCGGAATTGTAAATGAAGTGAAGGTTCATCGAGGAATCTTACCAAATCACAAGAATGTCAAAATATTTTAAAGGTTTTTTACTTTTATTGTTGATACAGTGATTCATACATTGTAAAAACGACTTTGTGTTGAAAAACTCAGGCACGGTCACTTCAAATTTATGACAAACAATTGAATAGGTGTATAGGTGACACATCTCTTGAACATATATTTGAATCGCATTTAGCATTGATCATACAATCCTTTCAAGGACAATGTTCATCAAATAGGTGTAAGTGTTGAAGTAGAGGAATACATGTGTGCAAGATCTTGTGTGTGGTCAAGATCATCGTACAACTTATGAGATCAAATTGTTTGTGCAGGATTAATGTTGTGTGTGCAGGTTCTCAGATCAAATCGATGGTGCAAGATTGTTTTGTGTGCATGCTCTCCGGTCAAATGGCTAGTGCAAGATCGTTGCACAAGATAGCTGTGCAGGCAGCCGGATTGCATGAACAAATCTAATCGATTGTATTGCTGGATCGATCAATTGCTGGACATGATAATCTATTGACTAGATAGCCATATTGCTGGATCGAGGGGAGACTGGATTGAAGGACTAGATAGCCACTATTTTTTATAGTTATAACTTATATCTAGGGCTTAGGAGGGGCCTATGTAAGTACCACCTGCATGGAGATGGCTAATAGCTGGCCTCTTTCATCTCAATCCGATCGATCTCCTTGCAAGGTCATTTAAGTATAAACACAGTAATTCACCCATATATGTAGTTGAAGATGAAGACTGCAAACATATGAATAGATCTTGGGGGAATGCGGTGTATTCTTTAAAGCAAAGTTGGACGGAATTGTAGGACTAGCACCCAAATCACATGAACAGTGACTTTTCTTTGACTAGTTGTAATTTATCAAATTTTAGAGCTGCAAAGAAGGCATTGATGGTTTGTTTGGGGTAGATACAAAGCCTTAGATAGCTAAAGCCACCCAAAAAACTTAGATCAATGGAGCTTCTAAAGAGTTAGTAAACATTTTATTAAACGGTCCCATGTCTATTTAAAAAAATGTTGATGGATTTTAATATATCATGGAGCTTCCACAGAGAAACTTGCCTCTTCTTCATAGGTATATTGAGTGTCTTGGAGATATTACATAGTCTAGAGATAGCTACTTACTTACATCATCATCGCATTTTTTTAGGTATTTCTTGTTTTTGGGGTAGCGGGGCCCGTCAAAAGTATGCCGAGTGGGTACTCATTGGGTGCAGAATTTAATTCTGCATCCAATGAGATCTCCTGATCGAAATTTGAGTAAAAAAACATGGAGATATGTCGAAAATACGAACAAAAAAATAGTTTTTTTTTATGATACCTATCCCCAAACTTATATTAAAAAATAGTTTAAGAGGTGCTCCCTTTTCGAATTTTAAAGCATTTTGATTGGCTAATACATGATGACATGGAATTTGTATTATTTTTGGAAGGCCCATTTTAAATTGAAATTTCCTTTAATGCACCTCAATTATGCACAGCACATTACTTATTTTGTTTGCATGCAAATCATCCTTTCTAATAGGTTGACTCTTTTTTTTTGTCATTGAGCGTCTAAAATCTCTTCAGATCATTATTATGCTTATTCACTTAGCCATGCCATGCAAAATATATCATGACTAACTTTGACTCATTCTCCGCTTTATATAAATGTTATCTTTCTACTAGCAAGGTTTAATGTAAAAACTTCACATGATATCAAAGCTGTATAGGAACTTTATTTTCAAGTTCACAAGGAATATGTCATAAAAAAGAATGGAGCTTTTGAAAGCAATTCTTCTCATGCCACAAAATTATTTTGAGAAGAAGATAAAACTTTTGCATCAACTTAGATGCAAAGGCTTGTACTAAATAACAATGGCTACAAAAGTTGAGCCAACGCCAACTACCGAGAAAAAAAAGTATGTCAACTTTATGGGTGAGGCCTATGACCTTATTTGCATGTCAATGTCCCCATAGCCATTGTCTCACATTGAAGCTTGTTATTGTAAAATTAAATTAACTAAATCCAAATTATATATATGATCCAAACAAATGGTATGTGAACTTAACGAGTTAATGGTTATATATATATATCCAAACAAATGGTATTATATTGTTTTTCTAGATATCCATGTGTGTTAATAAGATTTTTAAAAATGTAAATTTTTTTGGCTGTATTATTATTAATTCATATTTTTTATAATTTTTTTATTATCACATTTATGTGTTTTTAAAGAATATTGATTTGAGTATTTGATTAATATTCTATTTTTTATAAATAAAATTTTATTTATTTTTGTAAATACAAGATGGGGACAGATGTTGAAACGTAATTGTAAAGTTAAGAAAAAGTAATGACTAAAAACTAAACAAATAAAACTTAAATGGGAATCTATAAAGCAAGAGAGCTATTGAATTTCATAAGTTAAATTAAAAAAAAAAACCTTATAAATGTTTGATAAATTTAAATGCAAAATAAATATATACTAATATATATATCATTTTTAACTAAATTTTCTAAAATGTTAAAAACTACTAGTCTAAATTCAACTATTTTCTATTCTACTTTTTCTTGAAACAAATACGATACAACTTCCCTCCTAATTCCACTTATTACGAAAGCTTATTTTTCTTACAAGGACATAAAAAAACACTTCAAAACATTATACACCACTCAAAATCATGGTAGCACATTGAAATGATAAAGACTTAATGTGAAACTTCAATCTTTTATTTACATAACATTGAAACGATAACTTAACGTGAAACTTCAATCTCTTATTTACAAAATTGGAATTTGTTAGAATTTCCGTAGAAATTAATTGTTTTCTGGTTTTGAAATTTTATCAAAAGACAAACGTTAGGTCGTTGGGAGGATGGCATTGCGTCACAATCACATACGTCAAATCACGGCGTGGTAGAGCCGAGGCTGACAATCAACGTCATGTTATCAAGTTGCTTAGCCGTAAGAGCCCTAACACAATGCCACGTATACATATCAAAATAATTGCGTGAAGAAACCAAATTGTAGGGACCTTAAAAAAAATATAATCCTTTCGAAAATTTGTCGTGCACCTAGATCTTTCGTGAAACTCATAACTTTATAGTTGATTTTCATGATCAATTAATTATTCGATAAAGAAAACTCAATCCTCGGATTTCAAATACAACCCTAGTGAACTTTCGTTCTTTCCAAAAGTTCGAACACGCAACCTTCAGGTCCCCGTTCGGATTTCTATTTCTTCTCTTATACCTGAGTCCGATTCTCATAAGTTGCTTACATTTGTGCTTGCAGTATTCCATCTCTGCGCGTCCTTGTTTCTTCCGGTGGAAGAAAGCTTGCAATTTGATAACAATGGCGGACTGGGGACCGGTCGTGGTCGGGGTGATTTTGTTCATCTTGCTGTCGCCGGGGTTCTTGTTTCAGTTTCCCGGCAACTGTCGGATCGTAGACTTCGGCAACTTCGAGACTAGCGGCAGATCGATTCTGTGGCACACACTTCTATTCTTCGGGCTCTATGCGCTGTTCACTGTCGTCATCGGAGTACATATTTATACTAATTGACCGAGGAGATTTTCCGGCGCTCTGTAACTTATCCCTGGCTTGATTTGTTAAATGCTCTTCTTTCTTTAATTCTCTCTCTTAAATCACCCTCTTCTTCTTATCATGATATGATTTTAGTGCTGTTTCTGGTTAAATTCCCTGGATCTGGGATAACTGTATGGATTTGATATTTTAAATTATAGTAAAATATTGGCTAGTGCAGTGTTTGTACTGAAGAAACTGTTTAATCCGTGAAAAGGCATTGCATTATTGTTTTATCTGGGAACTTCTGAGGTGGATCAGAATGGAAAATAACTCTTGCAATAATGATAGATGTTAAAAGACACAGGTCATTCGCAGCAAGGCAAGAAAACAAAAATTCTATATTATAGTCGGTGAAAAACAAATTTCAGGAATAAACAGATCTGAAGATTCTTTTTTCTCGTTTTTTTCCATTTATATTTAAACAATATATCAAAATTCCAGAAAATGAAATACTAAGCAAAGATATAAAAGTCCAACTGTTCTAAGTAACTCAAAGCTTAAATTGCAAAGCTTCAACAACTGAAGCAGCTAATTTTATGCTCTTTCAGTGCTTATTCAATGGTCATGCTCATTTAATGGTCATCAATCTGGACCTGATTCAGTTTGAAGGCTATATAATCATTCAATCGTTCTGTAATCAGAAGTTGTAAAACAAAATTGTACTTCAACATATTATTCTAGTTTTTAAAATATTAAACTCTTAGCTTTTACAATATTAAAGACGGTTCTAGATCTCCGGTTAAGATCGAACAAAAGAATGGGCGAGCAATCGACTCTCACAGCGGTAAAATCAAGATATCCCGCATTTCCACCGGAAAAATAAAGATAAAATCAAGATATCCCGCATTTCCACCAGAAAAATAGAGAACCCCGCTTCTTCATTTAATCACGCCATTTCAAACTCACTCTACCGTGATTCCACCAAAATTCAACAGCAGCAAAGATACTGGACTGTAAAATTGAGAATGATGTTTGACTATTTTGCAAATAGAAAGGAAATCGTTTCTCTTGAAAGTGAAATCATCCATGCACCGGCCGCGGTCAACACGCAAATCGATCAAACGTCCAAGATCTGGCAATTCAATTCAGTTACGTTATGAATTCGTAGGCCAGACGTTCGAACCCTCAGGTCATCCACTTTGAAGAAATTTCAAGAAAGATTTGCGAAGACAGGGATGCAATATCAACAAAAATTCGAGCACCTGGTACTTTTCCAGACTATCCACTTCGAAATTTTTTCAAGGAATATCTGTGAAGATGAGGATGCAATACCAATAAAATCTCGTGGTGCTTTTTCAGATCATATACTTCGAAGAAAAGAGGATGCGATATCAACAAAATTTAAAGTTCCGCAGACTACTTGACGAAAAAGTTACTGCCACTTTCTTGCGGAGTAAAGTAAACTTTTTACCGACCATTTTCACGCATAGGATGACCAGCAATGCGTGATGTGATGTGAAACCTCCACGTAAGTTAGATCGTCCGATTGGTGGCAATAGTCGGGTAAAAAGTTCCCGTCCAAACAGATTTTAAGTTCTCAAACTATATAAAATAACTATCTAAAATTTTCAAAAAAAATCCAAATTTTATTGAGTGATTCAATTTGTTTTAAGAATCTTAGTTACTCAGATTTATTTTGCCAAAAGTAATCTGTTTTCCTATCAATTTTATCTAACTTTTAATTTTTCCGTTTAACTTAATTATATGTCTCTGTTTTTCAATCAATTTTATCTTAATTGTAATTTTTCCATTGAACTTATAAGTCTGCTTCATCTCTATTAAAGGTATTTATACAAATTTGCAACCTTGAATATAGGTGAGAAATCTAGTTTCTTTGGCATGACTTGTAAACATTATTTTAAAAATTCATTAAAACTTTTGCGTGGTATAGTATTATTTTAAGTTCACTTTATTATATATTTGTTTTTTAAAGACTTTATTTTATCTAACTTTGTGTGGACAATCCCTATGGAATGTGTTTCAATATATAAAAAAATATTGAAAAAATATAGATAAAAGAAATAAATTCATAAAGGAAAAAGTTGAAGCGAGAAAAAATATGCTTTCTATTCATATCAGTACATGATTCATATTAATTATAAAAGAAAGCATATTTTTTTAATGGTAAAAACATCGAAAAAATAAAGCTCAATCATGAAAGGAATACTCAAAACTCTCTATATATAAAACCATGAAATTTGAATAAAGATATCATAACTAAATTGTTAGAACACAGACTTATTTTTTTCATAAGTTACTTTTATTTTCACATTGCCCAACAAAATATAATTCCATTTCCACCTTTCATATTTTTTAATAATTTGTACAGACTCGTAATGAAATTATTTTTTTCAGAAACATGGTAGAGTCTTGAACAAAAAAATATCACAGATATCATAACTAAATTGTTAGAACACAGACTTATTTTTTTCATAAGTTACTTTTATTTTCACATTGCCCAACAAAATATAATTCCATTTCCACCTTTTATATTTTTTAATAATTTGTACAGACTCGTAATGAAATTATTTTTTTCAGAAACATGGTAGAGTCTTGAACAAAAAAATATCACGTGATAAGCGTCTTCCTTGTCACATTACATTTCTACATGATTGGGAACAACGAACCTATCACTTTAATGCTTTTGGTAGGATCCCTTGAAATCCATAAATTTTAGAAAGAAAGTTTACCCAACTATGGAAATGCAAAGACTTTTAAAAGTTTACGAAAAGACAAGGTCAAGGTCGTTGGAACAACTTTTGAGCGGGTGAGAATGGCTATCACATCACAGTGGGTGGAACAGACACAGCAATCATCATCTTGCTTAGCTGTGAAAAGCTAAGGTAAGGGCCAAAATTATTTAGTGGGCAGTAGCCTATTTAATGTTATTGTAGAGTTTATGTAGGTTTTTGGATAAACTGCCTTATGCTAGATATTGATTACATTAAATAGACTACAGCATACTAATATTAATCCCAATAAGGTAAGAAGGCAATCAATAACCAGCTCGCGCAGCAGGTTTTAATGTAACTGTAAGCAGTTGGATCGAAGGGTTTTGAGAGATCCAATGGTCTGCTGCACAGTAGCATTAAAGCCTACTTGTTAATTTTCTAAGCCAAATACCTTTTAAAAATATTTCAACATGTGAAAGATTTGTTTATCCGATCTTAGCGGTTTGCATGCTGAGCTAATTATTCCAAATTATTCCATAACCGACCGGTAGGCTGGTTAATTTACCAGATACCTATTACGAGTATCTCAACATGTGAGAGATTTGTCCAGCCTGAGTATGTCAACATGTGAGAGATTTGTCCCGTCTGAGCGATTTGCATGCTCACCCAATTATTCCAAATTATTCCATAACCGGCTGACGATAGAAATAAGTACATTCTAGCTTTTCTTAAATACATGACATATTCAAAGAGTTTCGAACACGCAACCTCCGGGTATCCTGCTGGATTCCTATTTCTTCTCCTTCTTTTGATTCACCCTCCTGAGTTTCTCAGATCTGTGCATGCAACCATTCCATTTCTGTGTGTCTGTATTTTTATTTTCCTCCGGTGGAAGAAAGCTCACAATTTGATAACAATGGCGGACTGGGGCCCGGTCGCTGTGGCGGTTGTTTTGTTCGTCTTGCTGTCGCCGGGGCTCTTGTTTCAGTTTCCCGGCAACTGGCGGATCATAGACTTCAGCAACTGTGAGACCAGCGGCAGATCGATTCTGATGCACACCCTTATATTCTTCGGCCTCTTGGCGCTGTTCACTGTCGTCATCGGAGTACATATTTATACCGGCTGACCGACAAGGTTTTTCGGCGCTCTGTAACTGATCCCTGGCTTGATTTCTTGAATACTCTTCTTTAATTCTCTTAAATCAGCTCTAGGTTATTATGACTTTTCTGCTGTTTCATATATTTGAATTCCCTGAACCTGGGAGAACTGTATGGATTTGGTATTTTAAATTTTAATAAAAGATTCTGGTAGTGTTTGGGATGAAATATTTCATGCTTTGCTCTTAACTCTCGCATAAAAAGGGGAAATTAACTTTGGGAATAATGATGTATATTTCTAGATCCTTCGGGAATAATGATGTATAATTTTAGATTAAAATAAGCCCTTCGGCAATAATAATAAATACAAATAGGTGCAGAAAACATGACATGCACAACCAGATAAATATTAAAGTCCAAATACTGGAAAACAAAGTGTGGGAATAAACATACAGCAAGAATAAATAAATATGAAAGTTTTTTCCTTTATATACTATTATCATGCGTGCAAAATATGAAAATTTAAGCAAAATTCAGAAGTCGCTTGTAACTGGGTTTTAATATTTTAAGTTTTGAGAAGGCCAGAGCCGAATACTGTAAGTACTTTTCTGCTTTGATTTAAATACTTATTATAGATAAACCAAAGCTTAAATTGCAAGGCTTTTAACAATTTAAGCTATAAATTTTGAAGATTATATTTAAGTTTTGAGAAGGCCAGAGCCGAATACTGTAAGTACTGTAAGTATTTTTCTGCTTTGATTTAAAAACTTATTATAGATAAACCAAAGCTTAAATTGCAAGGCTTTTAACAATTTAAGCTATAAATTTTGGAGATTATATTAAATTTTGATGATGATAATTTAAGATTAATTTTATTTTAAAAGAAAAAAAAGTTAAAAATAAAGAAAAATTAATTATTTAGATTTAGAATTTCATTTTTATATTCAAAAAGATTGGAAAAAAACTTTTCACCAACTTTCGTTAAATCTATATAACTTTTATGAATTAAAAATTTATGATAAAATAACAATATTAGTATATGGATAGAAGTTTTTATTTGAGATTTGGGATGGACTATGGCCTATGCTTTTTTTTATCTGTAATGTCAAGATTGATTTTATGGCATTGGTTTAAAATTGGAAATAAACAATTATAATATATATATATATATAACTATAACTGGTAACTAGTTGATGAATTGATAAGTGGTAGCATTGTATAGATAATTCATAGGTGATAAATAGATAACCAACAGTTCATGGTAGATAACTAGAAGAATGTGAGATAAAAAGAAAAAAAATATAAAAAATAACTAATAATTGATAAATGGATAACATGAACCCTGATAACATGTAGCTAGGCATAAATATGAGGAATAAAAAATATTTCTAAACTCTCTTCCATTCTATAACTATCTCTCAACCATTTAATCCCTATCCACATGATATAACCATAATGAAAAATTAATTTTTTAATTTTAGAATTTCATTTTTATATTTAAAAAGATTGAAAAAATACTTATTTTTAAAATTGAAAAAACACTTTCTTAAATTATACAACCTTTATAAATTAAATCTATACAAGAATATTAATTAACACTATACAACAATATTAATTAACACTATTATTATATATATTTTAAAGTTGAAATATAATTTAACACTATACAACAATATTAATTAACACTATTATTATATATATTTTAAAGTTGAAATATAATGTTATCCTTTACATTTTAAAAGAAAGTGCTTTTAGTTAGTTAAATGCACTTTAATATTACAAAGAAAATATTTTTCAGAGCCTTTTAAAAGCTGCCGAACAACCTTCATTATAAAGGGCGTGATTTTTTGTTATTTCAATAGTACTGATTTTATTCTTTAAATTAACTAAACCACAAAAATACTTATTAGTTATTCATTCAATGGTTATTAAAAAATTAAATTTTAATTTTTTTATAATAAAAATTTTGTAGAAAATTATATTTCAGTTTAATTGACAATGTAATAAAAATTTGTTAAAATATTATTTTTTTACTTTTATTAAATATTAAAAATAAAATTTCAAATTACAATATAATGGATCTATGATTTAAGAATCTTGATACTTATAAGGAGGGTTAGAATTTGAGATTTTACTTTGCATATATCAAAAATAAAAATAAAAAAACATTTGTAATAATTAATTTGCAGCGTAGTAGATTATGTTATTTCTGATATTTCTTTATACAACTATATAATAAATTTGGACGTTCTAAACGACCATGAGCCTGATTCGGATCATAAACCTTTAATGGTAACTCTCAACTATGCCATCCATAGAGATCCCATAGAAGATAATCCTTATAACCAAAAGAACTTGATCTTTGATAGGAATAAAAAAGATCTTTTTATAAATGAGTTAAAAATTAATTTGCTTCCTTTATCAAGTACTAACAACATTGAAGACATATATTATAATTTTACCACAACCCTCTCTTATTCCATTAACAAGTTCTCAATTGAAGTTTCGAGTAATAAAAGGAATAGAAAAGCCAACCCTTGGTATGATACTGATTGTAAAAATGCGAGGAGAGAGATTAAGGAAGCTCTTGATGAATCTCTTAAAATTAACAAGATAAAAAATTACAAAGCCCTTACTAAAAAGAAAAAAAGGCAGTATATTGACAAAAGGCAAAACAATCTCTTACACCTCTCTAAGACAGACCCTAAGAAATTCTGGGGGCAGATTCTAACTAGAAAAACTAAAGATAATAATAAATTTTCTCTGCATGACTGGAATTCCTATCTTAAAAAGCTTTACGACTCCCCGAATGTCATAGACCACTTTGAAACCCTCCTCACAAGGGAAGAAGTTTTCTCTTTAGAAGACATAGATTTTGGGGTTAAGCGTCTGGCTAATGGAAAAGTTAAGGACATTGAAGGTTACCAAGCAGAAATCTTAAAAATTGGAGGTCCTGTCCTCATCCCTCACATCCACAAGCTTTTTAATCAAGCAGTCAAGCAAGGGTTCCCTAAACCTTGGACTCAGAGCCTCATTATCCCTATTTTTAAAAGTGGGGATACAAATAACCCCTCAAATTATCGAACTATTATGATAAGCCCCCTCTTAGCCAAGTTATATGGTATTATTTTGGAAAAGAAAATCAACATTTGGCTTGAAAGTGAAGGTAAGCAGGCTAAAGGCCAAGCGGGTTTTAGAAGGCATCACTCAACAACGGACCACCTTATTACGCTTAGGATCATTATGGAGGAGTGCCGCAATGATAAATCCAATCTCTTTTGCTGCTTTGTGGACTTTAGAAAGGCTTTCGATACGGAACCTAGAAATAACCTTTGGAATAGGTTAGAAGAGCTTAAGGTTCCTTTCGAGCTGAGAGCTGCTGCGATAAGGCTCTACGAGAATGTAATTGCCAAGTTTAAAAGCAATGAGGGGTGGTCGAAAGATATTAAGTGTAATATCGGAGTTAAGCAAGGTTTCCCCCTCTCCCCTACCCTTTTTGGCATTTACATTGATAAGTTAGAGGGTTGTTTAGAAGAAGCAGGTTGTGCTGGTACAATATTAGCTGGAATAGTCATCATCCTTCTTCTTTATGCTGATGATATTGTCCTTATGGCAAGGTGTTCTTCTTATCTTGATAAGCAGCTTCAACTCCTCAAAGATTTCTGCTCTAACATGGGTATGACTGTTAACACTGACAAAACAAAAGTTATGATTATCAAATCCAAGAATGATACATACGCTAATTTTATATATGACAATAACAACTTGGAGGAAGTGTCTTCATACAAGTACCTAGGAATTGATATTCATCACAAGCTCAACTGGAACTATAGCATTAAGAAAATGATTAACGGAGGGTGGAAAGCTTACTTTGGTCTTGAAAATAACTGTAAAGCTGCAAACCTCATGATGTGGGATAAAAAGAAGCTCCTTTTTGAAACTCTAGTCACTCCTATCATCTTGTATGGGTGTGAGGTTTGGGGTTGCAGCATCTCTAGAGAATCCTGGAGAAAGATCGAGCAAATCCAGAAGCGTTTTATAACTTATAACCTCAAAATAAAAAACAATACACCCTATCCTATTCTCCTTATAGAAGTGGGCCTTTCCCCCATTGAGAGCCTAGCTATGACTAGACTCCTGTTATACAAGAACAAAATCAATAACATGGGAGACCATACACTCCCTAAGATAGCTTTAAACTCTAGCCAAAACCACTTAAGGCTCAAGCGTGGGTGGTATAAAGATACCAGGTCTTGGTTAAATCACTGGGAGATCGATGAAAATAGTGCTTTGCAGAATATTAATAACATTAAAAATATTATTTCTTCTAAGTTTAAAGAAAAATTGTGGTGTGAGAAAGATCTCGAGGCTAAAAGAAAATTAAGATATTATAAGGAGGTCATCAACCCTACTCTAGAAGATCAAAAGTATCTCTCTGTTTTGATCAGTACTAAGAAAAAAATTAACATAGCTAAGATAAGAACGAACTCTCATGAGCTCCATAGTGAAACTGGCCGTTGGACAGTCCCTGAAACACCATGGGTAGAAATGATCTGCCACCTTTGTGAGAGTAAGAACATTGAAGATGAAAATCACTTCTTCTTAGAGTGCCCTGCGTACACCCACATTAGATCCCAGTTTCATAATCTTTGTTGCAATACCGACTTTCCTAGCCTTTTAGCCTGTCAAAATTATAGTAAGCTTGAGATGCTTCTTTCCAAGCTCTTTGAGCATAGAAATATAACTTTAAATCAAACTAATTAATTCTCTTCTTTAGGTCTGATAGACCAAAGTTTGGTCTCAAGGGACGTTAACCATCATCATCATCATCATCATCATGAAACAAATAATTTTTATATCTTGCCTTGTATAATACAAGAAATAATGTTTACAAAAATTACTTTAAAATAGTCTTGACAATAGTCACCAAATACTATAAGTCCAAAAAACCATAACCAAGTCAATCAAAATTTGTATATTATAAAGTGTGTGTATATATGTGTGTGTCCATTTTAAACTCGGATCTATGAAGCACCCACAGCGATCCAATTTCTTGAGGTGTACATTTTTTTACCATTTGGATCCCTTTTGGTACTTATAGATCTAGATTTAAAATGGAATTATGCTAGTTTATTTTTTCTTATATTTTATTTAAGTTGATATGTAATTTATATTTTTCATTCTTTTATTTTTTAATATTTTTTATTTATGTCAGTTAGCATTAGGCGACTGGCATTACAAGATCTCCCCCATACTATTAATTCTTGCACATGATCTAGGAACTAAGAATCAATCTCATGAAAGAATAATCAACAAATACTCATGAAATGGTGTTAATCGGAACCAGAATTGGTTTCCTCTCTATATATTCAATAAACAATGAATGGTTACAATACCAATGTCAAGCAATAGCTTGAATCCATGACGAATACCTAAGGATACAATTCGAATTCAGTGAGTGAGTCTAGCTTAACTGACTCTCAACGATTGGTTCACACTCAGTTAACCACTTGACCAAAACCCTAATTGACTCACCAAACCCTAACTGAAGTCAGAGTGCAATAAATGACTGAATCTCAACTGAAGGAGATCAAACACATGTCATAGCAATCCAACCATCAAGTGCTAGTGCTCCATGACTTCAATGAACCCTGATGAGGTTAATTGAAGCTGAACTGACCATCAGAAATTGGTGGAGGCACCTTGTTGACTCCAGATCATTAAATAATAATAAATAATCATTAAATAATATATTCAATGACAGGAGGCACCTTAACTGACTGGTTGAACTGATTGTAACCACCAGTTAGCAATTAGGTGCATTAATGTCACTCAGATCACCCCCGGAGTGCTCTAGTTAGCCTCCTTGACTGTAGGAGAAGGCTAAGTTAGCCTCCTTGATTGTAGGTAGGCGTGGGTGTGACTGGATGATGGCAATTAATGCTCCACTGATGTCAATTAATGTCAATTATACTTAGGATAGTGGTTTAACTAGGCCAATTTGACCAAAAAGAGTGTGTATGGTGGTAAATGTCTCCAACACCCCCCCTTAAGCTATACTCAGGAAGAGTTAGAAAACATAGATGCATAAAAATGCTAGGGCCTCGGCAACAAAGGCCATAGGTCACCCTGTACAATAAAGTAACTGCTTAATATAACCAAGGAAATGGGGAAAAACTCATGGGAAAAATACCCCCCCTCAAACTAAGCAGTAAATCAAGAATTGGTCCTTCTATGCAGCAGCATCCTGAGACTGTGCATGTGAATCTCTGAATCCAAACTAAATGAATATGTCTAGAGGAATCTTCCACTTTGGAAGAAGAACAATGCACTCAACTGAATTGGAAATATAAACAGCTGCACGGTGAAAACTGGACCCATGTAGAGCAACTGAAATCATCTGAAGAGAGAGCAAAGGTTCTTGAGGATTCGAACCACGTGTGGAACACTCAAGAAACTGATATGTTGCAGCCTTGAACAACAAACCATGAGTGGTAAAATCAGCCCCAATTTTTAGGAGCAAGTGTCCAAGCGGATGCAGAATGTCTTCCTCTTTACTAGTTCTGTGAGGAGATGAGCTTGTGACCAAAGGTAGAGAATCCCTGGGACTCTGGAGAGCGAATGCTTGAGATCCATAATCTGATATAGCTTCAGAAATATCTAATGATTCACAAAATAAAATATCAGCAACCTCATAAGAGGAAACTAACACCAAATCCCTAGCAACAAAATTGAAGAAGAACTGCGGTACTTGATTTTTCACACCGGAATTGGTGAGAGCAGCTACAAGCACGACTAAAAGCTCTTGGATTTTAAAATATGAAAAAAATAATATCAGATTAGAATGTAAATCATATCTAAATAAGTTCACAACAGATCCAAAACTGTGAAATGAAATCAAATCCCCAGTAGCAGTTTCGAAGGAGACTTGTGGTACTTGTTTCTTCACACCGTTGATGAGAACAACTACAAGTAGTACTGAAGGTTTATGAACCTAAAATTTTGAACCAATAAATATCAGATCAGATCCAAGTAAGATCATATCAGATCCAATAAGGTTCATATCAGATCCAAAATTATGGTCAATCGAGATGGTAGATGCACAGTTTTCTTCTTCTTCAAAATTCTGAATTTTGGTGCATGCAATCCTGAAGGATTTTGCTGGAAGATCTAGATCACGGGGAGCGAATTGATCACTCTTGTAATCTGATATTTTTTCCAAAATATCCAAGGTATTACATATTTTCACACCAGTAGCAACATTAGAGGGAGAAAAATCAAATTTCTCTTCACTTTCGGAAGCAATTACTGGTAAATTTTGCACAGGATTCAAAGGAAAATAACAGGTGAATGTTTGCATGTAAGTGCAGCAGTATTTTTCTTCTATCAGAGATTCGAATGTCTTCTTCTGTTTCAGCAATATGAGAAGATGAGATATCAGAGATCTCATGAACTTCCGGAGCATCAGGAGAAGGAGTCACTGCATGGAGACTTTCTTCAATTCGAATTGAATGTGTAGAAGATTCTGCTTCATCTTCATCTTGAACAACTTCATCAAAGAGAGTAGAGGATGAGAATTTTGAGTGAATAACTCTTGTGGTGCTGGCTGTGATCTCCAAAGTACTATTATGATCCTCATTGTGCTTGCCAAAGGTTTTGTCCAATATTGTCCAGACTTCCTTTGGGTATTCAACAGAACCAATAATAAGGTAGTACAAGCTAGGAGAAAGGGCCAGACATATTGCTCCAATAGATCTATCACTGTCATTTATCCAGTCATTCTCATTCTCATAAGACTCTTTTCCAAGTCCAATAGACACCTCATAGAGACCTCATCTCTTCAGAGATGCAATCAGATTCTTCAACTTCCATTCCGAATAGCTTGTGAATGGGGTGAGAAGAGGGATTGACGAGTCCATTTGAAGTTGTACCTATTAAAACTTGCAAATCAAAACAAAAAGGGCACCGTAAGGTCGGACAGCCTGCACATTTAAGGCTTTCATCACACCCAGCATAGTCAATCAAGCAAGCTTGATCAATAAGTTCTTTACTTGGGGTATTAAGTGGTAAGCCTTGGCTTCTAGTGCATTGTTGGATTTTTGAGCTATTACTCAAATTTCATGGAGAAATCTGTCAAAAGGCTTGTTTTTGAGAGATAGATCTACGTCCCGCCATATGCTCTAATACCATATTAATTCTTGCACATGATCTAGGAACTAAGAATCAATTTCATGAAAGAATAATCAACAAATACTCATGAAATGGTGTTAATCAGAACCAGAATTGGTTTCCTCTCTGTATATTCAATAAACAACGAATGGTTACAATACCAATGTCAAGCAATAGATTGAATCCATGAAGAATTCGAATACCCAAGGAGACAATTCGAATTCAATGAGTGAGTCTAGCTTAACTGACTCTCAACCATTGGTTCACACTCAGTTAACCACTTGACCAAAACCCTAATTGACTCACCAAACCCTAACTGAAGTCGGAGTGCAATAAATGACTGAATCTCAACTGAAGGAGATCAAACACATGTCATAGCAATCCAACCATCAAGTGCTAGTGCTCCATGACTTCAATGAACCCCGATGAGGTTAACTGAAGCTGAACTGACCATCAGAAGTTGGTGGAGGCACCTTGTTGACTCTAGATCATTAAATAATAATAAATAATCATTAAATAATATATTTAATGATAGGAGGTGCCTTAACTGACTGGTTGAACTAATTGTAACCACCAGTTAACAATTAGGTGCATTAATGTCACTCAGATCACCCTCGGAGTGCTCCAGTTAGCCTCCTTGACTGTAGGAGAAGGCTAAGATAGCCTCCTTGACTGTAGGTAGGCGTGGGTGTGACTGGATGATGGCAATTAATGCTCCAATGATGTCAATTAATGTCAATTATACTTAGGATAGTGGTTTAACTAGGCCAATTTGACCAAAAAGAGTGTGTATGGTGGTAAATGTCTCCAACACATACTAGGTTGGAGAGCACCTCGCTTCTCTCAGTGCAATAGTGTGTAAAAATAAAAATATATTTTAAATAACTGGATCTATTGATTTAATTATTTTAACAATGACGGTTAGATTTGTATTAAAAAATATTGAGAAACTCAGCAGTAAAAGATTTACAATAAAACCAGAGGGTAGAGGTCATGAATAAACCAATTCATCAAATGGTAGCTTCGAGGGTGGAGCTTCAACCAATATCTAGCATTTTGAAAGATATGTCCCATCCAAGTTTTGATCAGCTCATTTCTGGAGGAGAATGTTCCGAGTTTGATTTGTGAAATATGCTTGTGAGAGGATCACCACGATTGGATGCATCCACTTGTCCATATGCCCACTTGAATGTGTGAAGATCAGCTTTTGGAGGAAATTTATGTTGGAATTTGTTGCTTTTAGAGAATTGGAGTTGGCATTGATCCTTGTACAAAAAATGATTCCCACGGACTTGGAGGATTTGAATGAAGGGGAAAGGAAACGACCCCCATGAATCGAATTGTGATCATAGTGGTGTATCCAAGCTTCGATCTTAGACATGCTTTCCATTTGATCTATATTGGCTCAAGGAGGATAACAAAACAACAAATGCTCTTCTCCTTTGTCAAGATTTGTAAATCATAATGTTGTTCCTCAATTTTCGTGGAAATCAGCCTCTTTATTTAGATTTTGCATGACATGGAATAAGGAAATAGAATTGAACCAAGAAACTTCTCTATGAATTTTTCCAAGAAAATCATGTTTCAGCTTAGTCCTTCTATTTGGATGGAGATCAAGGAAGAAATGGTGACCTCAGAGCACCCTCAGAGTCACCAGTAACAATAGTTGATCGTAGATATTTTGCTTGAAGCTAGGACAAACCTTGGAAAAGATCCCTGACTCAGCTTTGTTGTTCATTGTATGACCAAGACCCAAGCAAAAAAATATTGAGATCCATTGAGATATAGAATAGGGAGTGTTTGTTGGATGATCCATTCTTTGAAATCCTGCTCTGTTTTCCATATTTTCTAGTACATTTTTCCATTTGTCCTGTATGTTAATTTCTTTTTGCTTTGGAAATTTACATTGTGAGTCCAGTTTTCCTCCTTTTCTCTCATAGAAGAAATTTCCTTTGGAGATATTCCTCTAGTAGGGATAGCTTCAAGAAGGAGGATTTAGCATAGATGGAAACTGAAAGGAGCATTGAGGATTCATCTCTAAATATTTACTTGTTTTTTGTTATCCATAATTTCCAACAAAGAAACTTAGGAAGAGGGTGAAGGAGACGGCGTGAAAGAGATTTGGCCTAAAGTGGGTTTTGTTGGGCCTAGGGATAGGTAAGTAAAATTCACTTAGAATTCTGCTATAGTATGGAAAGGAGCTAAGGAAAAAGAAGGAGGAGCTGCAATAGAGGAATCGACGAAATGAAGGAAGGAAGAGCGGATGAAGGGAAAGAAAGAGAATGAGGTACAATAGAGGAAGATAAAGGGGAAGCAATTGAAGAATAATAAGTCACGACAGAAGAAAGGCTGCGATAGAAGAAAAGGACACAACAGAGAAAGAAGGTGACAAAGTGGAGCCATGTCAGAAGGGATGCAGAGGCGCAATGGTAAAAAAGTGATAGGTCATAAATATGGTGGGTACAAGGTCGACTAGAGCTGGTGGAAGCCGCACATAGGAAGGTATCTTTGTAAGTTAGGTCATTAGTGCCTATTGTCATGTGTTGCTAGAATAGGAAATAATGTTATTTTTTAATGGTTATACAAGATCTAAGACATTTAGCATCTTAACCATAATTAAAGGATCACTGAAAGAAAGACAAGTACATAAACACAAGAAAACACAAATATTTTCCTCGGGGAAACCACAAGGGAGAAAACCCCGCAAAACTTCCTTAGTATAAAACTCAACGAGAGCAGTGTAAAACCCAGACAACTACTTCTCTCTTCTTTCAAGCGCACTTGGTCTTCTCTCTCTTACAAACGTGCTTGAGTGAGTGTGTCATAATGAGAGAGGCACCTCACCTATTTATATTCATCAAGTTAGTGACTCAACTAACTAACTAGGTCGGTCAGGTTCTCTAATTAGAGTTGACCTACCTAGGAAGACGTAAAATACATTTTATATATTACTTTTGTGGGTACTATTTCCCCGACTTAAAACATAGGTTTTACCTCTTGAATTTCACATGTCCAATTACATCAAGAACACCTCTGAATGGAGGAATAACATCTCTGAAGGAGAATACAACAAAATTACAATGGAATATCTTCCGAAGTTACAATACTTTAACACCCCCTCTTAACTAGGAAGGTATTCTACATCACAATTGTACAACCGACTAGTGAATATCTATATTTCATAGGAATTTTTGGAACAACATCATACATCTTCATCGTCAACTTCAGTATGGGAATACCAAATCATCTCCTGCAACCTCAGTATGTAAATACTAAATCATCTATGAGTATTGACTCATCTTCTGCAACCTCAGTATGTAAATACTGAATCATCTATGAGTACCGCATAATCTTCTGCAACATCAATATGCGGATATTGAATCATATTCTATGAGTACTGGATCATCTTCTGCAACATGTGTATGTGGATACTGAATCATCTTTTGCAATATCAATATGTGGGTACTGAATCATCTTCTATGAGTAATAGATCATATTCAACAACATAAGTATATGAATACTGAATCTACTTTTGCCACATCAATATGCAAATATTGAATCTTCTTCTGCAACATTAGTATGTGAATACTGAAACATCATTTGCAACATCAGTATGTAAATACTGAACCATTATTATCTGCATCACAAGTATGTACATCCTGAAACAAAAACAACATCATTAGCATGTTAGTGCTAAAGCAACATCATCAATAAATGCTATATCATCATCAACATAGATATTATGGAACATCATCATCATCATCACAAAGTGTTATGACTTCAACCATGTCAACATTATCAGCATAGGGTGTTGGGACCACAACTAGATCAACATCGTCAACACAAGATGTTGGGACCACAACTACATCATTAGCATCAACATACAAATGCTGAAGCAACATCATCATTAATATCAACATAGAAATACTTAAACTACCTCATCATCATCAATATGGAAATACTGAAACTACCTCATCATCATCAGTATAGAAATATTGAAACTACCTCATCATCATTAGTATGAAAATACTAAACTTGCCACATCAACATCAGTATGAAAATACTGAAATTGCCACATCAACATCAGTATGAAAATATTGAACCTGTCATATCAGTATAAGAATATTGAAACTATCTCAACATCATAATCTATAACACACATGGTCCAATCATGGGATGATCAATCCCTCTCAATTTAGGACATAAGTCCAAGGATGATGCAATCCTAACCACATCATTGAGACAAAATTATGAGCATCACTTTAAGACTAATGTCCAGGATGATACAATCCCAACCACATCACAGAGACAAAAGTCTGCAGATCACTTTAGGACTAATGTCCAGGGATGATAAAATCCTTACCACATCCCAGAGACAAAAGTCTGTGGATCAGTTTAGGACTAATGTATAGGGATGATACAATCCGAAACACATCATGGAGACAAAAGTCTGCGGATCACTTTAGGACTAATGTCTAGGGATGATACAATCCTAACCACATCATGAAGATAAGATTCTGTAGATCACTTTAGGACTAATGTACAGGGATGATACAATCCCAACCACATCATGGAGACAAAAGTTTGTAGGTCATTTTAGGACTAATGTCTAGGGATGATCACAGAGACAAAAGTCCAGATCATTTTAGGACTAGTGTACAAGGATGATACAATCCCACTACAACATCATCATCACTGCTCCCCCTTTCGAGGAAGGTCCTTTCAAACCACACCAAGATTGTCTCGAAAGTATTCAAACTTTACATGAGATGGAGGCTTAGTCAACACATCTGCTACATGATCATTTGTAGGAACATACTTGAGCTTTACAAATCCCTTCTACAACTTGTTCTTTATCATTCCTCTCTTGTACATCCATAGCTGCATCGTACATCCATAACTTGCATCATTCTTCTTTTGTGCATCTTCAACTTCATCATTCTTCTCTTGTAGGTTATTGCATGCAATGCTTCATACAAGTCAAAAATTGTATGATTAGAAATATTTAATAACGTCTTCATAATGACAAAATCTTATGCATAAAGATATGTGTTATATAATTATGCAACTATTTCAGCTAATACAACATTCATCCACATCCCATAGACATGTGATGGTAACTTTCTAGATTCCTTCCATATCTACGAAGACATTATGTCAGGAAATAGGTTTCATACTAGATCATTCGTAATGGAATGTTGTACAACACCATGAGCCACTTATCATATGCATATTAGTAGTAAATTGTTCATAAATGCAAAACACTCTAACATGCATAATATACTTCCTAAATCTAAGAACATATATATGTACATAACTGAACAGCTAGATGTATAGGAAATGACAATTCAAATATTTATATTTGTTTGTTTGGTAGACTCCATCTTGATCTCTATCTTCTTGAATTACTGGAGTCTCTGCCAACGTGTTCAACTTCATTGTTTGATTCTGAGGACCTTTAATCCCGAGAATCATGACAATATTCTCAAAATTTGAGATCTACCATAGTCACTCCCTCTGAGGTGAAGCACCATCCTTCCTCTACATCTTCTCCTCTTTTCATTAGGACATTGGAGTGAAATGCATCCTCTTCCGCTACTAATTTTCTTTGTATCCATCTATGTCACTAGTCGAGGTCACTAGATATCAAGACCTTTCATCTCTAACTTTGTTTCAAGTTTTCTCTTGCACCCATGTATGAGATTCTCGTCGTTTGTAGGCTTCTATATTCAACTTTGTACTAAATATTGGGATCTCCATCACTCTAGTTGATCCTCAAGCTCCTCATGTAATTATATGTGCTATCCCATGGGTTCCTACTGAGCTTGTACAAATCCTTATGTGCATAGGTGGTTCTCTGTAAAGAGTCTCAAAACTCGTAGGTTTCTTGATCTGTTCTTCTACTTTGATTACACCAACTTTCTAGTGTAATATCCACCACTGAAGAGGTGTGTCGAGCCCCTAGAGCAGTGTCTTGCCATAATTGATTCTCTCTTTTTGATAGAAACCACGAACCTTTCTTTGTATCTTTTGATACTTTGATCTATTGTATACTTGATATTTTAGATCTACTTATGTCTCAAACTCATATCCAAACATCATTTTGTATGATAAACTGGTACTTAGTGATCATATCATCCTTTCATTCTTCCTTCTTGGGACATTCTTTCTCAACGTGCCATTTTTCATCACAACTGATCATTTGAGTTGTGAGATGTCCTTCTTATGAATTCCTTTTATTCCTTGTGGGAATGTTCTTTATTATTCTTGGCATGAGTTGTTAGGATTTGCCCATCTCTTCGTCTTTTTCCATCAATCAATCTTCTTTTTACGTGCATTCCTCGATAGGTAATCTTCCTTCTAGAACAACTCCCTTGACTGAACTTGGAAAACCATTCAAGGTTGTAATTTATATTTCTGCGTCTTTAACATTGTCTCCAATGGATTTTAATTTCTCCTTGAGATGAGATCTCCTTGTGAAGTAACATTGAATGTTTTCTAACATTTGTACCTTCACATCCTTAGGTTGAGTTCTCAAGGTCATCTTCGTACAAGTTGTTCATTGCATTGAACATATCCTTGGGAGTCTTCAAGGATGATACAGGCGATAATGGAGACATAAATACTCATCTTTGTTTTGAATAGGTCCTTCTTTTGCTTTGCTTTGACTTCATCTCCCTCTGGATCTACAACTTCTTCTTTGAAATAGCTCTCCATGTCATGCTTCTTTAAGTATGAGAAGCACTCTGTACTTCCATGCTTAGAAGTTCTCAAATATTTCAAGCTTGCCCTCAATTTTAGTATTGTTTGTTATCATGATAAAAATGAGAAACTCAAATGGAAGTAGAGAGGATAGAACTTACCAGCGAGATTGCTTCAACTTGATGTTTGCTTGAAGGCTCTTTTGGAAGACTGCTTTTGGTTGACCTAGGGTTTGATAGAGAAACCCTATTTTTCAACATGGGTATCTTTCAGATCTTATTGGATAGAAATATGCACCTCCTCAAGGCGAGATGAGAAACGTATTTATTTTCCCAAAACTATGGACATAACTACAAAATATCTGATTTTCCCAAAACTATGGACATAACTACAAAATATCTAATTTTCCCAAAACTGTGGACATAACTGAAAAATATATGGAGTTATGTGGGAACGAAATGAAAGAAAAAATACATAATCATATTCACAGACATTTTGCAAAGATAACAGAGATACAGTAAACACATATTATATTAAATGGCAGAAATAGAACAGACCGTAATACAACTACTAGAATGGTGGTAGCTATCTCTGAGAAGAGGTGTGGATGCTATGCTCATCCATGCCAAGCTTAATACAAAATGAGTCCAAAGGGGCCTTTTTATAATAATGATGAGGGAGAGAACCCCAAAAATCCAAAACATAACCCTAGAAGATGAATCGTCATAAAGTTTGCGGCCCCAAGGTGGTAAATTGAATAGTAAACTTCCCGAGGTCATAACTTTTGCATACGATCTCTAATTTGGTGCTCGATAGCCCATTGGAAAGGTATAAATGAGATTTAAAAATTTTGACTATGACCAAATGCATATCAATGGAAACCGTTTGACCACTCGAATCGCCAAAAAACGTCGTTTAGGGCCTCAAAATGGCCTCTGAAGTTTAGGACCCGAAAAACCATAGAAAAATAACTAGGAAATTGCCCTAATGGACAATTTTTTTGAGCCAGTGGAATAGGTGGGTGGCCACCGATTTCCATCTGGATCAGTTGGAGGAATCATATATCCTATATTATAGCAAATATGAGGATGAAGCTTTCACACGATGTACATAAAGATTTCAACTTCGACCTATAAAAGTTTAAGCTCTTGAGCCTTCTCCAAACTTGAGTTATAATGAAAATTCCATGATAAGTATATTTTCCCTTCTAGGATTTTTTAAGCATGAAACCCTAATCTCCAGTAGTTGTAGCTATAGTAGTGTTTCGACTGCACAAAGACTTATTTTAGGGTGGATCTCATATCATGTTATATTTTTTAATGGTTATACAAGATCTAAAACATTTTGCATCATAACCTAAGCAAAGGATCACTGAAAGAAATGCAAGTACATCAACACAAGAGAACACAAATATTTTCCTCGAGGAAACTACAAGGGATAAAACCCTACAAAACTTCCTCAGTATAGAACTCAACCAGAGCAGTGTAAATCCTTGACAACTTCTTCTCTCTTCTTTATGGTGCAGTTGTTCTTCTCTCTCTTACAAACTTTCTTGAGTGAGTATGTCATAATGAGAGAGGCACCTCAACTAACTGACTAGGTTGACCAGGTTCTCTAATTAGGGTCGACCTACCTAGGAAGACAAAAAATACATTTTATATATTACTTTTGTTGGTAGTATTTCCCCGACTTACAACAAAGGTTTTACCTCATGAATTTCACATGACCAATCATATCAAGTACATCTATGAATGGAGGAATAACATCTATGAAGGAGAATACACCAAAAGTACAATAGAATATCTTCTAAAGTTGCAATACTTTAACAAAGACATCATGTTGGCTAATTATAGGAATTCGACTGAGAAAACGACCTGTAAAGAGTCTATAAAAAGAGAAACCCAAGATGTATGTGGGTTAGATATGGGGGATACCTTAGACATGTTAGACACCAGAAACACCATAGATGCTCTGTTTGTAATGTTTTGTAGGTTTTTCTAAGTGCATTGAGTCATGAATCTGCAATTGAGTGCACAGAAGTGTAGAAGAGACTGAGTCGATCTAGGGTGTGTGCGGATGAGTAGTAGAGTCAAGTAGAGAAAGACCAAAGATATCATAGAAGAGAGCATGAGAGGAGAGAGGAGTCTGTAAAGATAAGTAGGGAATATTTAGAGCAAAGTTTGTAGATTAGTGTGCAGACCAAAGGTGCCATATATTTCTCATGCCAAATGAAGATCACCTTTGTGGTTTTTCTTGGATGCGTTTCCATGTTAGATTCTATGTTTTATGTGTTTAAGTCGCATGTATATGTTGATGTGAACGAATGATTATGTATTTTCTTATGAATATGTTTATATACATCAGTGACACTGTTAAATGTTGAATATATATATATATGTTGTACTAGGGTTAATGATACATTATTCGCAAGGGAGGAAGTGTGTTAACTGCGTATAGTAAGCATAAATAATCCATCCAAAAGCTTTGGTTGAGCGCCTTGGTGATAGTCTAAGGGATGCAAAATCCCCGACCCAACTATGGAAACTTGGTTCTGGAAGTTATCCNCTTAAATTTACCAATTTTGGTCATTTATCCCTTGAAAAAATCTATGGTGACCAAACTTTTTGGTCTCCTAGTCACTAATCTCTCATTTTCCACTAGTGATAGAAAGATATCTTGGGTGAGACTACATCTGCATCGCAGGTGTTACCAACTAGTATTTTCTATGTCAAGTCGAGATATTGGGCTTTGTTGTGCGCAAGAGGGAAGGGACTAAAACTGGGTCGAAGAGACACCATAATTCCGACAAATGGTTCCATTTCTAGGACTCAAATCATTTTTTAAGGGACATGTTGTGGCATACAACGAAGCCTGAAATCCAAGATTGGGTGGATTTCAAAGCGTTAGAGTTTTCACAAGAAGAGAGTAAAGGATGTTGGTGGAACCCGATAGAGTGGTTGGGCCGATACCTCAACACAAATATTCATAAGATCTAATTTTATAAATTTCCCATTGTGTTGCATGAGTGGTTTTCTAGGTTGAAACCCAACAAAGAAATTTCCAAGGAGGAGAATCGAAGGAGTAGACTCCTCAGTTGATTCAGCGACGAAAAAGTGTGAGCAACCCTGTGTCAAGGGATATTGATTTTTGGGTAGACAGTATTTTAGAGAGATACATTATTGAATTTTCTATCAACACATTAACCTCATATAGTGAGGCCGAAAGAAAGTTTTTCCAAGGACCCCGTGGAAGATACTTGTAATCTTTGAAAACTTGGATAAAGATGCTTTTATGAGAAAAAGGAATCCTGTGAATGTAACAGTTGAAAAATGTACGAAGAAGGTTGGATATGCACAACAGAAATGTGTGAAAAATGACGGAAACTAAAGTGAGATGTTCCTTGTAGATAGTGGAACTGAACTAGAGGATGGTTATTTAAGAAGTGGAAGAATATTTAGGTCAGGAAAGAGAAGAAAGACTCTGTCAGGAAGAGGAAGTTGTAGTACGACCAAAGGAGAAGACTACTATATTGTGTCGCACTTAGATGAGGGATATTGCAATGAAGAAGAAGAATATCAGCCGATATTCGAAGGAAAGGACAAATCAGAAGAATCAGAAGAAACTCCAAGACCATATCATGAGTATGACACACCTACAATGCAGCATACATCACTAGAGGTAAGATCTAGAATAGTGGACAAGGAAGTCCGACTACTCGAAGAATTCAATAAAATTCTAGAGCACGCATTGAAAAACATTTGTAATACCTGAAGAGATGACTAGGACTAGAAAATTTCTGTAGTATTATGGGCATATCACATGATGTGTAAAAAAATGTTAGGACATAATCCATTTTGGTTGGTGTATGGGAAAGAATTTGTCATGTCTATGGAGTACATTGTACCGAGTCTAAGAATTGTTGCGATCATCAAAATGACATATGCTGATGCTATCGAAGGCATGTTACTTCAACTAGTGCAGTTGGGAGAAGAACGTTTTGTTGCAAGATTTCATCAAAATGTTGAAAAGCAAAGACACAAGGTATGGCATGATCTACACATTAAGAGCAACCAATTTCAGGTTGGAGGTATTGTTCTTATGTATGATATAAAATTATTCAAGCACCCAGGAAAGTTGAAATCTCATTGGTTAGGATCGTACATTGTCAAAGAGATCATTGACGAAGGAGCAGTGAAACTAGAAAAATTAGATGGGACAGAAGTTAGAGGACTGGTCAATGGAATTGAATTGAATTCATATTTCGACAGCTATGACATGGTCACATAAGAGAGAGAGAGAGAGAGAGAGAGAGAGAGAGAGAGAAGAGAAAAGAGAAAAAGAGAAAAGAGAAAAGAAACAAAGATGAGCCAAAATTTATGATCGCAAACTTCTAGTTTGCCACATAGAGAAGTGAATTTTCACAGACTTTGTTAGGATTATTAATCCTCCCTTGTCCAATTTGTTCATATGTCTAAATCAGGAGTCATGTCTAAATCGGGAGTCCATCCAGTATATTTTTAGTCACTAGCACCATTGGGTCCACTTGGCCTAATTGGGGCACATGTTTTAGCTACTAAATTGTGGGGAACACTAACTGAGGCCTATTGCCACTGATTGCACTTGCATGCATCAGTTTAGGAGCCTCCTAGATCAATCCCTATGATTTAGTAGCCACTGGGAGTTCATATACCAACCTTCATCAGTTGAGTTCAGTTAATGACTAGTCAAGCTAGGTTAGGAGTCAGTTACATTCAGTTCTAGTCCTCTACATTCAGTTAGTGCCAGGTTTGCATGGCTGCATGCAGGAGAGATGCATTCCTCACCTACCATAGTCATTTATCCTTAGTTAACACTGAATTAGACACTTGAGTTGTGTTTTAGAACTCCGATGAACTTCAATAATGGTTTAGACAAGGTCAGTTAACTATTGAGTCCTCCGATAATGATTTAGACAAGGTCTTAGTTACCTACAGTCAAGTAGAGTCTAATAAATTCGAATTTACTCATGTGTATTCAAATTGCATGTGGCTATTTATCCATTTTATTACATTGTAACTGATCATCTAATTACTTTTTGATTAATAAACACATTCATAGTTGCAATCCATTTTTGCATTGTTTCATTCTTCAATTGCTAAGTAAATTGTGTGCTCTATCTTGTGAGTTGTGTGTTTTTCCATAGATATATGTGTTCAATTTAATATAGTATCAAAGCCTCAGTGAATAAGTAACTTCTCCTCCTCAGATCTCCAGCCGGATCATTTTGTTGAGCAATTTTCTCAATTCCTACTCTGCACCAGAAGCAGAAGGTTTACCACTTAATACCCCAAGTTAAGGAATTGTTGATCAAGCTTTCTTGATCAATTATGCTGGGTGTGATGAAAACCTAAAATGTGCAAGTAGTCAACCTTATTTTTTCTATTTGCTTATGTGATTTACAAGTTATCAGTTCTTCTCACTGCATTTTCTACAAGCAGCCCTTTCGCCTCACTACATTCGCTACAACAGCTCAGTCCTTTTCTCTACACTCAAAATGGCTCCTCCAATAGAGAAACTCACTTCCTTCAACTACCACCAGTGGAAGGAGGAGATGGAGAAGCATATTCATACCAGGAAGCTCTTCAGGCTCACAATGGAGCTAGAGATAGAGCCAATTCTTAATTATGACAAAGAAAAGTATTGGAATAGGCTTGATGAAGCCTATGGATGCTTGTCTCTCTCAATCTCTCGAGATATTCTCTTCCACCTCAAAGGATTGAAGACTCCCAAGGAAATTTGGGACAATATTGCCTCCTTATTTGATAAGCAGGATGAGATGAGGGTCCATCATCTAGAGAATGATCTCATCTCTCTTCATCCATCCAAATTTGGAACTCTAAATGAATTCTTCACAAAATTTAAGAACCTGAGATTCCAGTTGAAGCTATGCAAGGTTGAGAAGGAGGATGATCAACTCATCCTTTCCATTCTCTCAAAACTCAATGCAGAATACTCAGTATTTGTATCAAATTTTCAAATAGTGAATCTCACCCCTCCAAATTGGAAGATTCCCACTCTTGATGCTTTCATTGAATCCCTCTCTTATGAGCATGACAAGTTGATCCAAATGGGGATCATTTGATCTTCCAGAGATCATGCACTGGTTACAGGAGGACCTAAGGTAGTGAATGATAAACAGAATCAAAGAGATGTGTCTCTTGTGAAGAAAGAGCAGTCAAATGAGCCTTCGGATTTGAAGAGAAGCAAGAAGAATGGAAAAGGGAAGACCCTTTGTTCCTACTGTGGAAGGGGATTTCATCTAGATAGCTCTTGCATGAGAAGAAAAATTGATGAAATGACTCTTATTTTGAAGAAACATAACATTATTGCACCTGCTAGCGCAAGGAAGGTTGACAGAGAGAAGAAATAGAAGAAACAGAAGATCACTTCGAAATAGGTCATGGAATGAAGGCCAACTTCTCAACAACACATGAATTCCTAATTGATTATGGAGCTTCCAATCATATGGTTGCATCTAGAGAATCATTCTGTTCTTTACAGTCTTTTGATGGTCCTAGTATTCAGCTAAACAATAACAATAAAGTTCAAACCAAAGGGAAGGGCTGTATCAAGTTTGAACATGGAAGGTTCAAAGATGTGCTCTATGTTCCCTCCCTATCTTCAAACCTATTATCTGTATACCAGATGACTCATACTGGCTCTCCAAAGTGAGTGAAATTTGGACCTGACTCAGTGGATATCATATATATCTCTATCGAGAACATCATATTGAAGGGTGTTGCAAATCATGCCTCCAAGGCATATGAGTTCTCACACTTCTTGCCTTTCTCAGAACCAGTGTACTCTCAAAGGGAAGGTAAAAACATTCCATCTCCTTCTCTTGCAGTTTCCACTAGTATTGCAGAACTAGTTGTATCAGTTCATGATATTAAGATTCATTTAGTTTTGGATTTAGGTTTATTCCCTACTTCCAAGTAGGAAGCTAGGAAGCTGACTGGAAATCCATCTAACATTCAAAAGACAGAGAAGCTTGCGCTATGTCATACAATCTTAGCTCCTTCAGAGAGATGCAAAAAATTTCCTGTAAACTGTCACATGGAAAGGTCTGATTAGTCACACTTCCTTCAGAAGAATAGAGTGGATCATACACCTCTTCATCCAAAAAGAGGAAAAGGTTACATTCCTCCTTCCTTTCATCAACATTTTGGGACAAGAAAGAGAAGTCTACATGCCAGGCCCCAAAATACCTGTGCACAGGACACCATTCATGCTGCTTCTCTACATCATAGAGATGAAGGTTGCAACAACATATTTCCAAGTTTTTCAAACTTGAATCCATATTCTATCTTCTTAGATAGAGGGGGGGATTTTTCCCCATGTGGTTTTTCCCCTAGCTCCTTGTATTGAGCAGTTACTTTACTTTACTTGATGTAATGGGTGACCTATGGTATTAGTTACTAGGGCCCATAGATTGTCCAAGTTAGCATTCAAGGGGGGTGTTAGGATTATTAATCATCCCTTGTCCAATTTGGTCATATGTCTAAATTAGGAGCCATGTCTAAATCGGGAGTCCATCCAGTCTATTTTTAGTCACTAGCACCATTGGGTCCACTTGGCCTAATTGGGGCACATGTTCCAGTTACTAAAGTGTGGGAAACACTAATTGAGGCCTAATTCCACTGATTGCACTTGCATGCATTAGTTTAGGAGCCTCCTAGATCAATCCCTACAATTTAGGAGCCACTGGGAGTGCTGATACCAACCTTCATTAGTTGAGTTCAGTTAGTGACTAGTCAAGCTGAGTTAGGAGTTAGTTACATTCAGTTCTAGTCCTCTACATTCAGTTAGCGCTAGGTTTGCATGGTTGCATGTAGGAGAGGCGCATTCCTAACCTACCACATCCAGTTAGCCTTAGTTAACAATGAATTGAACACTTGAGTTGTGTTTTCAAACTCCGATGAACTCCGATAATGGTTTAGACAAGGTCAGTTAACTATTGAGTCCTATGATAATGATTTAGACAAGGTCTTAGTTACCTACAGTCAAGTAGATTTTAATCAATTCAAATTTCCTCATGTGGATTCGAATTGCATGTGGCTATTTAGCCATTCTATCACATTTTAATTGATCATCTAATTACTTTTTGATTAATGAAAGAATTCACAGTTGCAAACCATTTTTGCACTATTTCATTCTTCAATTCTTGAGTAAATTGTGTGATCTATCTTGTGAGTTGTGTGTTTTTCCATATATCTATGTGCTCAATTTAATAGACTTGGTGTCTGACGAAGGTTAAAATCAAGTTGCAAGAAGTGCGACGCTGTCACATAAGATACTATAATCCTAGATGTGATAGGTTGGAGGTCATTAATTCGATGAATCCGAGAAAGTATGGTGGCGTGATTTTTGGTCACGCCTGGATTTATGGCAATAATTTCCATTCGAATTGGCAGATAATTGGAGGCATAACATAAAAATTTTCATAATGAGTTGGATGGTACGCCCATGTGCCTAAAAAGACAGATTCCTTTCTATTGTTTTCCCATGCATACGAGGGGCCGCTGCGAAAAATTGGTACATGTTATCATCCATCTCACCCAAGTTCAAGTCATTCCATTTTGAAAGAGATAAGAGTTGTTAAATATATTCAACTTTGAGAGCTGAAACGAGTTGTGCGTAGCATGGTCATTTCCATTTTGAGCAAAAGCACAGTTGAATTTGAACCCGCATTGCTTATGATAATCATGGAGGATACTGCTAGTTATATTCCACTGTAGATGGAGGTTCCGCCAGTTCCTGAACAGACCACATGAGTTGTTGAACAGACTGCTCCAGTGGTAGAGCCAAACCCCGTTAGGCCATTTGGAAAAGCGCATGCAGACAGACCAAGTACGCCTAGAACAAAATGGGGCAAGCGCACTGGTAAATGGAAGAGGAAGGAAAAAGCATCGACAACCCTGATGCCACCCCCACCAGAGGATGAATATTCTAAGACAAGAAATTTTCTACCAGCTTACATACTTCCCAGACGTAGTGATGCACCAAAAGTAAAAATACCAAAGCGAACAGGGGCCCCATTGATAGCACCATTGGTGCCAAAATGATTAAAGGTGTTAATGGATATCATGCTGAACCTGCAAAAATTATATTTTTATAACCATGACATAAAGAAGCAGACATACCTAGACCACAAGAACTATATGGATATTGTGCAAGACGCACCATAGGTGCCCATGTGATTTGTACCAAAGGAATGGGCTAGAGGATTAAAATAATCTAACATACTATCACTATTATATATGCCACATTTTGGCTGCAACATATCGATAAAAAATGTTGATTATTATTAATCCTCTGTTTGTCTCCTTTGACCACATAAAGTCTATTTGATTAATTTCCCTAGCTTGGAAGGTCTCATCACTTCACCAGTGCATGGGGGACATAACTAGTGGATATATGTCACTTACTACACCTGTTTGCATGCATTTTGGAGATCTAGGGATCAATCCCTATTTTAGAGGAACCCACTCTGAGTTCCACCAGTATTTGAATTCATTGGGTCATCAATTATCCTTAGTTAAACTTCGATCCCCATCAGTTAGATCGTTTCTAGTGTCTCTAATGCTAGTTTGCATGATTCATGAGAACATAGATGCCTTTCTTCACCTATCCCCTTTAGTTAACTAATTGTAACTGGTTATTAACTATTTTAATGACTTGTAGTTGCACTAGTTAGCTGTAGTGGCGATTTTCCCATTCCTAGTTAGCTCTAGAGTTTGTCTAGGTTGGTAGATTCAACTACATGTGTAGGTATTCGAATTATTCATTGATGTTGTATTATATATTCACCCATAATGTGAATAATCAATTAATGGAATATTTCTCATATTGTTCTTCAATTATTCTTCTCTTATTTCTCTTGTGCAATCTATGTGAAGACCATTTTTGTCCTAAGATCTGCCTGTCATAATCTAATAACTACGCACTTGCCTTAAAACTGCAGAAAAGATGGAAACTCCTGAAAAGTAAGAACTACGCACTTTCCAATATGGGAAGACTACAAAGTTGATAGAATCTAATCCAAGATCTTTCTAATTCAATCTAGGAGGCAGTTTGGGAAAGTTTGACCTCAAAAGTGGAATAGGGTGCAAAATAGCTAGTGTAGGACCTAGGAAATTAATAAAAAAGATTAATTATTTTATTCTAAGTCTTGGGATGGGTTTTGATTATTCCAACACTGTGAGTGCAAGGTATGGAGTATATTGGTAAACCCTAGAAACCATATGGTCTCTCCCCAAGAACAATTTTTTTCAATCTCATGTATTGGTCATCATAGTTTCCAGTGTGGTAGAAATCCTCATTGAAGTCATCAACAAAAGTTTCCCAATTGGGTTATGTCCCATATGTTGTAGACTCTATTTTTCATGCCTTTCCTAGTAACCATCCCACCAATATTTTACATGGGGGAGGCACTTAAACTGTGTAAAGGTTGTCTTTTCATTGCTATTTTTTTAATGGAGTCATAAACCTCTAAAAGATTTAACCATTTATCTAAAGAATACAAATGTATATATCCTTCAAATAAAGGAATGCCAAAGTGAACTTGTACCTCAAAGGGCATCAAACCTTTGAAATGGATGTTGGTTGGAGGTGTCTCCATTGTCGTTGGTAGTTGGTGAAGGATCTGGGACAAAACATCTATCATATCATTCCTTTGTTGCATGAGGAATTCCTCGAGCAAAAAATTAATAATCTATTCTACTCCATAATATATGTTTTATTCTCTTTCCATTTGATGTTTCTAGGGACAATGAGAGTAGTTGTCCCCAATCTCAATCAGTTTGAAAGCCAACTCTCGATACCTAGATCGTGTTGGAGACATGCATTGAGAAACAATAAGAGAATATTGCTCTAATATCATTGATCTAGATTATTTAAAGGATGAAATTAAGGAAGTAGTATACAAATGTAAACACATACAAAAATATTTTTTTAAATGCACAATAGTACAGTAAAACCCAAATTATATTAATGATGTAATGGAAAAAAACTATAAACTGTAAGTAATACAAACTAGATCAAATGGTGGCAGCTTATCTCTTACTATTAATGTGGCATCTATGCTCATTCACAATATTTGATTATAAAGAGATAAAGAAGGGGCATTTTTATCATAAGCATAGAGGAAAAAACCTTAAACATTCAAAAATTTAACACTAGGAGATGAAGGGACCAAAAGGATTTGTAAAGTTGAAGGTGGCTAGCTAAATTCCAAGGGCCACAAGTTTTGGAGATGATATTATTTTAGGGTGTACAATGAATCATTGGAAAGAACTTGGAAATAAAAATATTGGATGGGTATAGGGAATTCCATGGATACCCTTGGCACCCCGAATGGCTAAAAAACACTGTTTGGAGACCCAAAATGACCTTGGAAATTAGGGATATGAAAAATTGTATAAAAATTACAAGGAGAAGGAGAATTTTTGTATCTTAGGGGAATAGGTGGGTGGATACCAATATCCACCTAGATGAGAATCCCTTCAGTTCTCATATTCCTTTGATGTCTGGGATGCATTGGTAACAGTGATCCAATTTCACTTGTAGTTCCATGGACTTGTTTGACTCGTCCTTTTATGACTTTGAGTCATTTGTGAGGAGTTTCTCATATTATGACTCCTTAAAGATCTTTGATTTCTCTAGTTTTTAGTAGGGATTCAATTGTTGTGATTTTTCATCCCGTCAAGATTCTAGTTTTCCTACTCATGTTTTCAAATCATTAATGGTTGAACCAATTTTATGTACTTGGATTGGGTTCCTCTTTGAACCTCATGACGTATTATCCACAATAATCATTCATGTATCTTGATCAACCCCTCTTAGTCTTGATCCCATATTGTATTGAGACATTGATAGAAGCATGTGGGTGTTATCCTCATTTGTATTTAATATTATATACACCTAAACACTCTGTTTGGTTTATTTCTAGGTGTGGCCTCTATGATCCATTTGTGGGGCAGTATTCTTTCTCTTTACTCATTCTTAATCCTTGTCTAGGTGTTCATGGTTTCCTATGGATTGGAAGGGGGGAAATATATGATGTATTTAAGTCATATCATGAGCTCCTGGACTCACACATTAGGGAGGGACTATTAAAAACCTATTTTTTCCCACCCACCTTATCATGAATATCATCACCATTATATGATTTCTAGTATTATTATCCCCATTTCCATCACCTATGTCACTGTTATACCAAAATCTTGTCACCATCATGTGATAAGACATTTGACATACCTACTTGCCCTGAATCCCAACTTATGGAGTGGAAACTAAATGGTTTTTCATCAATTTGTCATACAAATTCCCAGCACAGCGCATGCCCCTTTATCCAGGAGCGGTACCCCTGCTCGCACCACCTTTCATCGGTTGTCCACAAGCAGTGCCACCGCCCATTTCCCTTGGTCCATAGGCGGTTATTACTAGAACCGCTCTGTCATAGAAGGAGAAACGCGGTACCTTGGGTAACAAGGGAAAAAGGGAAGTTTCTCGAGGCTTCTAGATGATAAGCCTCGTGTAATGCCTTATCCCTACTATTGTGGGTTGGTTGAGCTTGAGATCCCTCATCCTAGGATCTTAGAGGCCACCTCACCCACTAATTTCTCAACCATCTCTATCCATTAAAGCCCTATAAATATGAGCTCATAGCCATGGTTGAGGACAGAACATTGAAGGTATTGTTATGCTGTTGGATTTATTCTTGGCCCAAGATCATTTGGAGAGAGCATAGAGAGCTAGAGTTGGAGCTTTTGAGGACGAAGAGTTGGTTTCATGGAGATGCATGTCAACACCAAGGCTTGGTTGTAAACTTCTTCATATTTCTAATGCAAGTTTATTTCTGTCCCACGTATGATGTTGTTGTTGTGATTTCGCAAATATATGTTGCTAGATTCCTTAGTCACTAGCATAGATTAGCAGATCATATTCTGGTTTCTTTGATTCATTTCGTGTTGAGATTTTTTGCAGGTACACAGGTGAACTGTCAAAGCCTTGTATTCCAGATATCTACAGTGTCTAGGGAGAGTCTTCAACCTCTGTCCTCTATTTGTTCTGGATCTGAACCATTCAGACCAGTGGAACACCTTGCTGTCCATAGGAGGTGAAATATTCCAACTAACACATCTGGTGACTCCGTTGGGGAATTAGTGTATCAGTTGTTCTGATCTTCCTCAGTCTGCAACTCTTGTCCGAATCCAGGCTTGATTTTCTTCAACTCTTTTTAGTCAGATCTACTTTCTGACTTGCATTATTTGGGTTTGAAATTTCCAGATCTGTTCAGATCTGAGTCATGTCAGTATTTTATGCTCTGTTTCCATACTCAATTCAACATTATTTTCCTTGATCTAGCCTTTTTCTGACTGGATCCTTCATTCTTCTTATGTTTTGGATTTACATAGGGAACTGCACATGTTCTGTTGGCAAGGAGCAGTGCCACCGCCTGAGTCCAGTTAGCTAGACGTGGTGCCACCGCCTGAGTCCAGTTAGCTAGACGTGGTGCCACCGCCTGAATCCAGTGAGCAAGAAGCGGTTCTGCCTCAAAACCGCCTATCAGCAGCTTCATCTACGTGGTGCTAGGTAGGCCCTGTTCTAGACTTTGTATTTTGATTTTTGTGTGTTTTTGAATTACTTTTTGATGAAAATGAAGTGTACTTTCGAAAAAAATAGCTCCCTCACGGCCGAGAGGGGCCATGAATTGTATATTCTTCAGTCGCTTTGATTGTTGTATTATTTATGCATTCAAAGAGAGTTTGTGTTTCTTGCATTAGATTTTATATTCTTTTCTTTGCTTGAAACCTCTTTCTCTTTTCTGTAGATATTATTCATTGGAATTGGAAATATACATTTCATTTTCATGAGTAGGTTTCGGTTTGTTTTGGACTTGGAATGCATGAGTGATCCATGTTGTTTTGAGTCTTTCTTTTCTTGGGTGATTCTTGTTTCCTTTTGCATGCTGATTTTTTTAGTGCTTGGTATGAAAGATTGGTTCTTCGTTTCCTTGTCTGTTTCAAAGAGAAGTTTTAGTTTTCTCTCTCTTTTGCTTTATCCGCAAGCTTGTTAAATGATTTTCTTCTTGTTTTGTGCATGATTGTTTGAAATTCTAGATCTTACTTTCATTGAGAAGAAACATCTATTTTCAGCTTTGCGTGCATTAGAGTTAGATTTGTTTGGAAACGTTAGTGAAATCATCTTTCCATTAAGTTTTATGCATCTTTTTCAAGCATTAAAAGATAGGAAACATTTTGATTTATGTTATATGTTCTCTAGATCTCTTTCTTATTTTCTTTGAAGATTGTTTGGGGTGCATTGATATTTCACTTTTTGTTTGAAAAGATAGAATTGCATTTGCATTCGGGTGTGTATTTTTGGGAAGAAAAGTAAATCTCTCTCCCTCTCTTAGGTAGAATTTCATTGAAGAGGAAAACTTGCATTATCATATAGATCAGTGTGCATCTTCTTTAATTTCAAGTTTTCACTCCATGGTTCCACCTAAACGCACAAAATAAAATTAATGCTAGTACTAGGTTAAAAGTTTTAGCAATTTGAGTGATAAGTTAGAGACATGTTCAGGCGTCGTTAAGTGTAGGAGATGTCGTTACTTGTTTGCATTACATACCGGGACTCGCGCGGTTCTTCCACATACCATCAGTATATCGAACGGCCTTTCACGTACCCTTGAGGTATATAGAAAGGTACTTCACATACTCAATTGTATATAGGAAGGCCCCTTGTGAACGGTTATGCACTAGATAGCACTACTACCGATTTGAGCTCCCTCGTACCTTGTGCATATCAGGAGAACCTTTTAGGAATCCTAAAACCATCTAAGTTATCCTTTTGGCCTATCCTATGAGATTCCTGAATCTTATCCACTCCTTTCACATGTTTGCTTGTTGCTTTTAGTTTGAGTAATACTTGCTTGTGTGTGGTAGTTAGGGGGTTATTAGAGAGTTTAGAGATGGCATACTCATCTGGGACTACCACTCAAGAGGTCCCTTTCCAAGGTGTACCATTTGTATTCCCTCCAAGTGAAGGTATTGGTCCTCCCTTTATTGCCACTCTAAATCTTCCTGGATTAACTATAGGATTACCGGTCTGGCTATTTAATTCAGTAATTCCTGTTACACCTAATGTATCAAATGTCACCTCTCCTCTGGGAGAGGATCAACGTCAACCTAATCCATCTCCTTCTTTGTCGGTTGTTGCTTCACCCCTTTCTTCTTCTTTGCTTGACCAAAGCTCTGCAGTTAGTAGTCATGTGGATAAGAAGAAGACGAAAGGGAAGAGTAAGAAGAAGAAGGATAAGAAAGAGAAAAAGAAGCAACCATCTGCTCTTGATGGTGCTCGTTCTAAGAGAACACCTAGAAAACCCAAGTTCCCTTATAAGCTTTGCAAGGGGGACCACCTTCTTAAGGAGTGTCCTGGTCTCTCCCATGTACAAGAAGAGTGGTCTAAAAGATCCAAACCGTCTATGTCATCAACCTCTGATCATCATGTTGATGATACTCCCTCAACCAGTGACCCATTGGTAAAAGGTTGTAAGGGTAAAGTCTTGTATTCTTGTTTGATATGAAAGGCTATACATCATAATTTTCTTTGTCTAAGCATGGATGAAGCTTCACGTTGGTTGGAAAATATTGTTGATCATCAACAGGTGATTCCAACAAGTGATAGTAAGTTATCTCTCGATCCCCCACTGGTTGACCAAGTGGTCAATTCATATTTATCGGTGGTTGATCCCACTCTTCCTTTGGAGAGTGAAGTTAAAGTGTTCGATTTGGTGTCATTTCCACCCGATCCCACTCTTTCATTAGAGAGTGTTAAGACTGAAGTAGTCTCTTTGACCAAATCTTCGTCTTGTTCTTCTCTTCCAATAGAGAATGAACCAAAACCTACCGAAGTTGTTATGCTTCACTTTGATTGTTCTTGACAAGAGGAAATTTTGTCCATTTTGATAGAACCCTCTCCGAGTAGTGAGGTTATTTCCTTTGACTGGAGTAACCTAACAGAGTCTCATCTTCATTCGAGTGTTCCTTTCCAGATAGTTGTGAATGTTACTGCTAGGCGGATACTTCACACTATTGTTGACGGAGGGGCTTCTGTTAGTATTCTATCCTCAACTGCTTGGCAAGCTTTAGGTTCTCCTCATCTTGTGCCAGCCACCGATCAGATACTAGCTTTTAAGCCTAGGCCTACTACACCTTTAGGGACCCTTCCTTGTTTGCCTATTACATTAGGAGGGAAAACTGTCAGTATTGATGTTATGGTGGTCCAAGGTCCTTTAGATTTCAATATGCTCCTTGGAAATGATTATGTTTATGCCATGAAGGCTGTTGTGTCCACACTCTTTTGAGCTATGCATTTTCCCCATGATGGGAACATTGTGACCATTGATCAGCTTTCCTTTGTTACACCTGACGATCACATTAATCCTAGTAATTAGACTGCCCTGAATGTGCCACATGTTCTTGTGGTTCCTTCCCCTTGTTCCAGTTAGCTTCTTCCCATCATAGGTAAAATGGGGGGCATGGATCTAGTCTATGGACATCATAATGGAACTAAGTCACTAGCTTTTATGAAATGGGGACAACCTACCAACCTCTGGATATCATGTTCGGTAGGAGCAGGTTTGCGAGCATAAGTTTACGCTTTTGGTTTCAAGATTGCATAAAAATGAAATCATGTCTGGAGCATAGTTTACTTTTTGTTTTAAGCTCGTTAAAAAATAAAACCACTCCTTAAGCATAGTTTACGCTTTTGGTTTCAAGCTTGCATAAAAATGAAACCATGTCAAGAGCACAATTTACCCTTTTGGTTTCAAGCTTGCATAAAAATGAAACCATTTCTGAGCAAAGTTCTTATTCTATATCAAGCTTGTTTAAAAATGAAATAGCACCTAACCATCATGTCAGGTTTTGGTCATCATGTCAGGTTTGGAGAGCATAGTTTACCTTTTGGTTCTAATCTCGTTAAAAAATAAAACCACTCCTTAAGCATAGTTTACGCTCTTGGTTTCAAGCTTTCATAAAAATGAAACCATGTTCTGAGCAAAGTTCCCATTCTATGTCAAGCTCGTTAAAAAATGAAATAGCACCTGACCATCATGTCAGGTTCTGGCCATCATGTCAGTTTTCCCTGAGCATAGTTCCCATTCTATGTCAAGCTCGTTAAAAAATGAAATGGATCTCCTCAAGCATAGTCTACCTTTTGGTTTCAAGCTTGCATAAAAATGAAATCATTCCTGAGCATAGTTCATTTTCTATTTCGAGCTCATTAAAAAATGAAGTAGGTTTCCTTAAGCATAGTTTACCTTTTGGTTTCAATCTTGCATAAAAATGAAACCATGTTCCAAGCATAGTTACCTTATGTTTCAAGCTTGTGTAAAAATGAAACAGATCCCCTTCCCTTGATTCGAGTCTTCCCTTTAGTGTTAGAACTTGAACATTCTTTTCACCTGCCCGATTCTTGTTCTTCCTACCCCCCTGGTGAACATTTTTGCATTAGTAACCAGGTTTTTAGGTTGGGTATGGAAGAAGAATCGTCAAATGAAACGAATCTTGGGGGCATGTCGAGCCCCTAGCAACCATGCTAGGGGTAGGATTTGCTAGCAATCATGCTGGGGGTAGGATTCCAACCTCTGTATGTCATGTTAATGGGATTTTTCAAGCATAAGTTTACCCATTTATTTCAAGCTTGCATAAATATGAAACCAATCCATGAGCATTCTTTCAACTGATCTTCGAGCTCGTTAAAAATAGTAATATGGTGTTGAGCTTACTTTTCATTTTTCATGCTCTGGTTAAAACATGAAAAGTGGTTTGAGCTTAGTTTATTACTTTTTCATGCTCTGGATTCAAACATGAAAAGGTTAATGGAGTTCTCTTTAAACTTTTTTCAGGATCCCTAAATATGAAAAGATCGTCGAGTGATCTTGTCTTCTTCATGCTTGTTAAAGTATTTGAAGAGTCATCCGTCCGACTGTAGGTTATCTCTTTTTCGGTTCGGATAGGACTATTTACAAAAAAGGAACACTCTAGCCAATCATGACTGGAAGAGTTCTTTAAGGTATGATTTTATACTTTTTCGGGCCTTAGAGACTAAAACATACAAAAAGGGCCCCTTTGGAGTCTTCTTCCATATTCGTTTAGACTCTCTAAACATGAACGATATCGAGTTTTCTTTCAGTGGACTCTTTAAAATTAAACATTGAGAGACCCGTTTTGGGATTGAACCCCTCTTCTCTCAAGTTTGTAAAACATATGAGTTTGGACTTGTATTTTGACAAGCTATATTGAGTGTTTGTTACCCTCTTTGAGCTCGTAAAACTGAAAAGAGGCACTCATCAATCATGATGGGGAAAATGGGAAGGGAATCATTTTATAAATAATGGTAGTTGTTTGTCATTACCTTTAAACATGGCATTTGTCTGCACAATCATGTCAGTTAATTGGGTATTCAGCTAATCTCCATGACAATCCACTTTCATGAGTCATGTCAATCCTTTGAGTCTTTCAAAAGAATGCATTGTCCACTGTCGCATTGTGTATCTGTCCTGTTTAGTCATGATGCCAAGTCATTTTGTCGTGCCGCCCGATGTTTAAAGGGGATCTGAATAATTTTTACCTCTGTAGTCTACACAGTCTTTGTGTCGGTATCTTTGAGTCATTCATATGGTTACTACATTCACATCATTGACCTTTGATCGATATAATCGACTGGGTGTTCATGTTGGAGACATTTACCATCATACACACTCTTTTTGGTCAAATTGGCCTAGTTAAACCACTACCCTAAGTATAATTGAAATTAATTGACATTAGTGGAGCATTAATTGCCATCATCCAGTCACACCCACGCCTACCTACAGTCAAGGAGGCTAAATTAGCCTTCTCCTACAGTCAAGGAGGCTAGCTGGAGCACTCCAAGGGTGATCTGAGTGACATTAATGCACCTAATTGCTAACTGGTGGTTACAATCAGTTCAACTAGTCACTTAAGGTGCCTCCTCTCATTAAATATATTATTTAATGATTATTTATTATTATTTAATGATCTGGAGTCAATAGGGTGCCTCCACCAACTTCTGATGGCCAGTTCAGCTTCAGTTAACCTCATCGGGGTTCATTGAAGTCATGGAGCACTAGCACTTGATGGTTGGCTTGCTATGACATGTATTTGATCTCCTTAAGTTGAGATTCAGTCATTTATTGTACTCCCACTTTAGTTAGGGTTTGGTGAGTCAATTAGGATTTTGGTCAAGTGGTTAACTGAGTGTGAACCTATGGTTGAGAGTCAGTTAAGCTAGACTCACTCATTGAATTCAATTTGTCTCCTTAGTTATTCGAATTCCTCATGGATTCAAGCTATTGCTTGTCATTGGTATTGTAACCATTCATTGTTTATTAAATATACAGAGAGGAAACCAATTTCAGTTTCGATTAACACCATTTCATGAGTTATTTGTTGATTATTCTTTGATGAGATTGATGCTTTGTTCATAGATCAATGTGCAAGAATAAAGTGGTATCAGAGCATACGGCGAGACAAAGATCTATCTCTCAAAAACAATCTTTTTGACAGATTTCTCCATGAAAAGTGAGCAATAGCTCAAAATTCCAGCACTGCACCAGAAGTGAAGGCTTACCACTCAATATCCCAAGTAAAGAACTTGTTGGTCAAGATTTCTTGATTGACTATGCTGGGTGTGATGAAATCCTAGAATGTGCAGGCTATTCGACCTTATTTTGGCCTTTCTATTTTGATTTTCAGGTTTCTACAGGTGAAGCATTCGCTACACCATATCCAGATGGCCTCCTCACTAGATCTCTTGACTCCATACAATTTCCACTCATGGAAAAATAAAATGGAGATTCAGTTGTTCTCCAAAGGACTCCATAGAGTTTCCATGGACACTGAAGTTAAGCCTGGACCCGCCATAGAAAAATCAAGATTCTTGAACAAGAAGGATGAAGCCTTCGGTTTCTTGTGCTTCTCTATTTCCGAAGACCTTCTCTTCCATCTTATGGATCTGAAGACACCAAAAGAAATATGGGACAAATTGGAATTGCTATACAGAAAGCATGATGACTTGAGAGTTTACCAATTCAAAAATGAACTCATGTCTCTCCAACCTTCCAATTTCGAGACTCTGAATGATTTCTTTACAAAGTTCAAGCATACTATTTTACTCTTGAAGCAATGAAAAGTGGAGAAGGAGGATGATCAACTCATCCTTGCCATCCTCTCCAAAATTGGGGCTGATTATTCAGTTTTTGTTTCTACATTCCGTGCGGGGAAGCTCACAACCCCCGAATGAAATATGCCTACACTTAATGCCTTCATTGAGTCCCTAACTAATGAACATGACAAGCTTGTCCAGATGGGGATCATTCGATCTTCCTTTGATCAAGCCCTCCATGTCTCAGGGCCGAAAGATCTAAAGGGTAAAGGAAAGCAGCAGAAAAATCAGAAAAATAAATTTGATGCTCCCAAGCCTAGAGTTGAAAACCAGTAGCATGATAAATCTTTCGGCTCAAGGAAGAACAAAGGAAAAGGGCACAATGGGAAAGAAAAAGTTAGGTGTTCTTACTGCGGGAAGGGTTTTCACCCTGAACATGCCTGTATGAAGAAAAATCTTGATGAAGCAACCTCTCTCCTTGAGAGGAATCACATCAATCTTTCGGAGAGCTTTCGAAGGAGAGATCACCAAGATCGGGAACCATAGCATGAGAAAGGTCATGCCCTCAAGGAAAGCACTTCGAAGTCCAAAGCACTGCTGATTGACAGTGGAGGTTTGAATCACATGATGGCTGAAAAAGACTCCTTTTCATCCTTGGAGACTAGAAAATCCATCCCCATCCACATGGGAGATGAATCCACCATCATTTTCGAAGGACAAGGTACTGTAGATCTAGAAAATGGTTTTTTCTCTAATGTTTTGTATGTACCGTCTCTAGCAGAAAATATCCTTAGTGTCTATCAGATGACACATACAGGAATTCCTAAGAGAGTCTCTTTCAGCCCAAATGATGTTGAGATAATAGAAATTGCATCTGGGAAACTCATTGCAGGCCTTGCAAACCTTCATGCAAAAGCCTATGAGTTCTCTCACTTTGTTGTGGATGCAAAGCCCATCGCTCTGCTATCTCATGGAAATGAGGTTAGTAGGATGTGGCATGAGAGGTTTGGCTATCTTAATTTCAAATATTTGCAGCAATTACAGAAAAAATCCATGGTTGAATGCCTCCCAGTCATCAAGGAAACCACGGGAGTCTGCAAGGGCTGTGTGATTGGAAGACACCCTGAGCACAAGTTCGATCGGGGGAAGGCAAACCGAGCTACAAGCATATTGGGGCTGATACATTCTGATATCAGTGGTCTGATGCCTATCACATCCATGAATGGATCAAGGTACCTCATTACTGTTATTGATTATTTTTCAAGGTATACATGGGTTTTCTTTCTCAAAAAGAAATCAGAAGTATGTGAAAAATTTTCTGAATTGAAGGCCTTGATCGAAAATGCCTTTGGGATTAAGATCAATATATTGAGATCTGATAATGGATGGGAGTATGTAAGTAATTATTTTTTTTACATATTCTACCAAAGTGGTATTCAGGTCCAGCATTCAATTCCCTACACTCCCCAGCAGAACGGAGTAGTGGAAAGGAAGAACCAGTCTCTCCAGGAGATGACCACCTGTATGTTGGAGTCAAAGAAGCTTGCTGCAAATTTGTGGGCTGAAGCCATGCATGCTATATAATACATTTAGAACAGGGTGCCACATTCATATATGAAAGGAAATACTCCTTTCTAATCATAATTCAAACACAATCTAGATGTGTCGAACCTACGGGTGTTTGGGTCCACTGCATGGGCCCGGATTCCGCTTGATAGAAGAAGGGCTTTGCAACCGCAGAGCATAGAATTTTTGTTTATTTGGTATTATGATGAATATAAAGGATTCAATATTCTATATATCAATACCAAATAGATCATCATCGAGAGAAGTGTCAAGTTCGATGAGCCTCTTTAGGAGGTGGAACTAGTGAAGGAGAAAACTGCTGAATTTCCTTCCTATTCCACTGAATATTTGGATGATGAAATTTGGGGTGATGACCTTGATTTGGATCCTTTGATTTATGATATCAATGTGTAGTAATCATCATATGCTGAATCATAACCTTAAGTGCAAAATCATCTTCCTACATGGGCCCAACAGACACTCTCCTTCGTAGGAGACAACATTGGAAATTCGGATGATCCAAGGAGAACTCGATCTGATTTCTAAAGAGCAGGTATTGCGCTCTATTGTTCTGATAATTTGCTGTTTGAAAATTGCTATTTGATGATTATTTAAGATCCAAAATTCTACTACCATTCTTGGAATGATCCGATATGGCAAGTTTCCATGGATGAAGAGATGAATTCTCTTCAGAAAAACACTACTTGGGAGCTAGTTTCTCTTCCTCCGGGAAGGAAATTGGTTCAATGCAAGTGGGTGTTTCAGAAAAAGGTTGATGCTGATGGAAGAACCTAAAAATATAAGGCAAGGCTGGTAGAAAAATGTTTCTCTTAGGTCCAAGGAGTGGACTACCATGAGACCTTTGCACCGGTTGCAAAAATGGACTCCATCCGCCTTGTTTTGGCTATTTCAGCATCCAAGCATTGGGAGGTGCATCACATGGATGTTAAGTCAGCCTTTATGCATGGAGATATTCATGAGGAGATACACATGAATCATCCTAAGGGCTACATCACTGATCCATCTTTGGTTTGCGAGCTAAAGAAGTCACTGTACGGGTTAAAATAGGCCCCAAGAGAGTGGTATTCCAAGATGGATGCCTTCCTTCTCTCGCAAAAATTTTAGAGATGTAGATCAGATCCAAATGTGTATTTAAAACAGCATGATGGTCATATAATTATAATTGTTTTATATTTTTATTACTTACTTATAACAAGTTGCATAGTTGCCTCCATTTTAGCCATCAAAACTACTCTCCACAATGCCTTTGAAATGAGTGATTAGGGGCTTCTAAAACAATTTTTGGGGCTCAAAATAGAGCAAAATTCTGATGGGATTATGGTCAATTAGTCCAAATAAATTTCAGACCTGTTATTCAAGTTTAACATTGTTGAATTTAGGCCTGCACCATTCCCTTTCCTTTCAGGGATCAGCCTTGAAGAAGGAAAACACACACCTCCCATGGACTACACTATCTATTGACAGCTGATTGGTAGCTTGTTGTACTTGACACATTCTAGGCCTGATATTTGTTATGACATGAATGCTGTATCAAGATACATGCAGTAGCCTCATGATATTCATTGGAAGGCAGCCAAGAGGATCCTCCAGTACATTCAGGGAACCGGGACCTATAGCATTCACTATGCTGCAGACTCCGAGCTAGAGCTGGTTGGATACACAGATTCTGATTGGGCGGGTGATTCTATTGATCGAAAGTCAACTTCCAAATATGTATTCATGTTTGGTGGTGGCCCTATTTTCTGGTCAAGCAAAAAGCAAGCTTCCATAGCACTATCTTTAGCAGAGGCTGAGTATTGAGGAGCGGTGAATGCTTGCATCCAAGCAGTTTGGTTGTAAGGCATTCTTTTAGAGTTTGATCTTGGTAGTACTTTGTCCACTGTCCTCTTTTGTGACAACCAAAGTGATATTAAGATATCCATGGATCCATTTACCAGGTAGAGGACCAAGCATGTAGAGATTCACATGCACCACATTAGGGAGCTAGTGCATGACAGGACCATCATTCTGCAATACTGCCTGATTGATGAGTAGATTGCAGAAATATTCACCAAGAGCTTTTCATAAAAGAATTTCACTTTCCTCCGTTCACTATTGGGGGTGATTTCATCAGGGTTATCCATACTACTTTCAGTGTTCAGCTTGAGGGGGGGGTTTTCCCACTGGGTTTTCCTTCTATTCCTCACTTAGTTTTTTTTGAGCATTGTTTCAGCTTCAGCATTGTACAGGGTGACCTATGGCCTTAGTTTCCAGGCCCTAGCATTTTTATGCATCTATGTTTTCTAACTCTTCTTGAGTATTGCTTAAGGGGGGGTGTTGGAGACATTTACCATCATACACACTCTTTTTGGTCAAATTGGCCTAGTTAAACCACTATCCTAAGTATAATTGACATTAATTGACATCAATGGAGCATTAATTTCCATCATCCAGTCACACCCAAACCTACATAGAGTCAAGGAGGCTAACTTATCCTTCTCCTACAGTCAAGGAGGTTAACTGGAGCACTCTAGGGGTGATCTGAGTGATATTAATGCACCTAATTGCTAACTTGTGGTTACAATCAGTTCAACCAGTCAGTTAAGGTGCATCCTCTCATTAAATATATTATTTAATGATTATTTATTATTATTTTATGATCTGGAGTCAACAGGGCGCCTCCACCAACTTCTGATGGTCAGTTTAGCTTCAGTTAACCTCATCGGGGTTCATTGAAGTCATGGAGCACTAGCACTTGATGGTTGGATTGCTATGACATGTGTTTGATCTCCTTGAGTTGAGATTCAGTCATTTATTGGACTCTGACTTCAGTTAGGTTTTGGTGAGTCAATTAGGGTTTTGGTCAAGCGGTTAACTGAGTGTGAACCTATGGTTGAGAGTCAGTTAAGCTAGACTCACTCATTGAATTCGAATTGTCTCCTTAGGTATTTGAATTCCTCATGGATTCAGGCTATTGCTTGACATTGGTATTGTAACCATTCATTGTTTATTAAATATCCAGAGAGGAAACCAATTCCAGTTCCGATTAACACCATTTCATGAGTTATTTGTTGATTATTCTTTGATGAGATTGATGCTTTGTTCCTAGATCAATGTGCAAGAATAATAGTTCGACATCAGGACATCTATTCACACTCAGTAGATTGTACTAAGGTACCTTGGGAATCATTGACATTAATGGTGATCTCCCTCACACTTGTTAACGGTTCACATCATTGACCGGTAATCAAGTGGTTTCTACCATGTTCGACTTTAGATCATTGTAATCACATGGATAGAATCGTACTTTGTGGAAGACGAGACGAATACCCTGGGAATTTGTTTAAAGCGCTCATTGCTTTTCCCCAGGTTGCGATGGAGTTTTATATATCTAGCATGGATCCACATTTGTATGGTCATGGCTATGCTCAAATTTGCGTCTGTATGACATAGATCTACGTTGTATGTCTGGTAGCTATGCCCAAGTTTGATCTACACTGTATTCTAGTAGCCATGGATCTAAACTGTATTCTAGTAGCCATGCTTGTTTATTCCACTCATGGACCTACCTTGTATTGGTCTACAGCTATGGGTTTGGTTACTTGTGTCTATGAGTCAACATATTGATCATACTACATATGCCTACTTGACTCCATACTCTGATCAAGCCGACATTTTCATCTCCTGGCGATGAATTGTTCTCAAAGCTCTTGTTTATCGTATAACTATAAGACTCATGCTTTGGGGGGCATCTTGTTATACCAAAATCCTGTCACCATCATGTGATAAGACATTTGAAATACCTACTTGCCCTGAATCCCAGCTTCTGGAGTGGAAACTAAATGTTTTTTCATCAATTTGTCATACAAATTCCCAGCACTACGCATGCCCCTTTATCCAGGAGTGGTACCCCTGCTCACGCTGCCTTTCATTGGTCGTCCACAAGCAGTGCCACCGCCCATTTCCCTTGGTCCATAGTAGGTTATTACCAGAACCGCTCTGTCATAGAAGGAGAAACGCGGTACCCTGGGTAAAAAGGGAAAAAGGGAAGTTTCTCGAGGCTTCTAGATGATAAGCGTCGTGTACTACCTTATCCCTACTGTTGTGGGTTGGTTGAGCTTGAGATCCCTCATCCTAGGATCTTAGAGGCCACCTCACCCACTAATTTCTCAACCATATCTATCCATTAAAGCCCTATAAATATGAGCTCATATCCATGGTTGAGGGGAGAACATTGAAGGTATGTTATGCTGTTGGATTGATTCTCAGCCCAAGATCATTAGGAGAGAGCATAGAGAGCTAGAGTTGGAGCTTTTGGGGATGAAGAGTTGGTTTCATGGAGATGCATGTCAACACTAAGGCTTGGTTGTAAACTTCTTCATATTTCTAATGCAAGTTGATTTATGTCCCACATATGATGTTGTTGTTGTGATTTCACATATATATGTTGCTAGATTCCTTAGTCACTAGCATAGATTAGTAGATCATATTCTGGTTGCTTTGATTCATTTCGTGTTGAGCTTTTTTACAGGTACACAGGTGAACTGTCAAAGCCTTGTATTCCAGATATCTATAGCGTCTAGGGAGAGTCTTCAACCTCTGTCCTCTATTTTTTCTGGATCTAAACCATTAGGACCAGTGGAACACCTTGCTGTTCGTAGGAGGTGAAATATTCCAGCTAACAGTCACAATATGACCTCAACGGTATGGCCAAGAATCGAATAAAAGTCAAAATTTGATCCTAATTGTTATTGTTTGTATTTTTCTTGGGATTCCATGACTATGTGTTGAAATAAAAACCTTAAAAATGACAACATAGTCCCAAAACCATACTTTAGTAATCCTTTATTTCTATACACATTCCAAAAAGATGTAATGGTTGAAAATAAACTTTCTCTTTTTGTTATTGCTAAAAATAACATCTGATTTGGTTTCTAAAACCTATATTTTCCACTAAACCATCAATTAAAAGGGGATCATTCAAATTAGATCTATATTTAAGAATTTTCCACCTGCTATCCTATAACTAAATCCCTCAAGGTTTTTCCATAAGATCCACCTACAATTGTAAGGTTAAGTTATAAAATTACCTATAAAATTGAGAGAATCTCCATATTTTTAATTTCACAATTTGGGATCCACCTTCTACATCACTTGGACAGAATTTCAGCACAAGGGAAAACAAGAACCCTCCCTTGGGTCAGCTGTAGAAGTCCTTACATTCTACAACTAACGAAAAGGTGTCTCTATCTCTAGCCGTTATTTATGTTAATATAAATCAATATTCTTTCCATGTGTTGATTTGTCATGTTATAGTTATTTGTCTCTCCATTTATATTACATGCATATTAAGGGATATTGTTCATTTAGCTTAGTTTTCCCTATTTCCATTATATCTATTACTTAGGATTACAAAACCCTTAAGTAGGCACATTTGGTACCTGTTGGTTAAAAAGCATCAACGGTAAGAAGAATTATAGAAGTAACTCATAAGAGAATATGAACAATACAATAGAAGAGAAATTATCTCTCACATAAATTCAAGAAAGTTGGTTAATAAATTAGGCCATGTTTTTTCTTCAAATAATTAAAGGCCATTGTTTGCATAGCATTGAAAATAATGTCATATCTAACCTATAGTGAATACAACATATACATATAATTATATAAAGAATAAATATTATTGGAAGGAAAAACATGTGGTGTTCCAAATATTCTCAAGTATGCAATTGTTCCAATATTTGGTACTAAAAAATTATGATAGAAGAAACAATAATAAGTTATTACAAACCTATAAGAAATGTTGATGCATTCAATAATATTCAATATAAATTATACTCATGATATTACAAGGATATTTAGAGAAATGAAAAGACACTTATGTTTTTCGATGATAGAATATCAAGCAATCATTTAAGCAATAGCAATTTCCACTTAACCATAAACAATTTATTGTATATTCCATCCCATAGCTAGGATACCACCATAGTGAATGAGGTTATATAGATTTATCGGGGCGATTTCTCCGTCTCAAGAAGACAGAAAGAATTTACCAAGTATCTCACTATTGAATTATTAATTTTGACCAACTATTTGGTACACAAGAAAAAAATTCTTGCTTCTCTACTAAAAAATCTCTTAGAAGTCCCTCCCTATAGTGTTCCAATGTTACATATAAAGGTCTTGTCATGTACCCATCCAAATAAGACTACTTGCAAACAATGTTTAGCCAACCTACTAGTTCCCTAGGTTGAGATGGAAACATAATTGTAATAAGAGATCCATGGGACCCAAAAGGACTTTAGTTTACCATATTCACATTAAAATGGGTCCACATAAATAATAAGTGCTAAGAAGATAAGGTGGCATTGGTTCATGAAGACACCTGGAAGCTTGTGGAGCCTTTGGGTGACTAGATTCCCCACACACTTGGAATGACCTTCATCGAAATTCGAGCCCAAGGGGAATGTAACAATTTTGGAGGTTGATGTGTTTTTACATAGCCTACCATGAGCCAAGGAGTTCGAATTAGGAGAGGAGAGTAACTCCCATGGAAGAGGAAGAGATTAGAAATACATGGTGTTCCACTTAGAAGAATATTCCATGCACTCTATGAAAACAAATGATGAAATATTATATGGAACATATAACAAATTCAGACCTGATTGCATACCTATGAAAAATATAACATGAAAGGGATAAAAATGGCCACCAACAGGGGGCATTTGGGAGTTAGGGGCATCCATTCAAAATTGGGAAAAGAGTTGGAGCATGAAGAAGTAGACAAGTGTCATATGAGTTACTAAACCACTAAGTTAAGTTGGAGGAATCCTATGGAGGGAAATTCGACCTTTGGAGGCCTCATGAAGTTAAGGAAAGGATGTCTTAAGGAAGGATAATGGATTTTGATCATTTGTTAATTGGCCATGAAAATTTGGATGAATGAGGAGGCGCTGTATGGGTGGTTAGGAGCACAAAAATGACTATATTTGGAGAGTCGATCAACCACAACCAAGATTACGGTCTTCCCTCTAGATTTAGGGATCCCCTCATTGAAATCCATCGAAATATATGTCCAAATCCTTGTAGGGATGGGAAAGGGTTTAATCAGTCCGGGAAGGAGTGCCGTTTCACCCTTCTTGAACTGGAAGGTATCACGTTCAATCACCATCTATTGAATTTCCCATTTCATTCCCTTCCAAAAGAATTTACGTTGTGCCCACTCATATGTTTTTAGGAACCCACAGTGCCTTGCTGATGGAGAAGCATGAAGTTCATAGAAGACAACCCATTGAATATCTATGCTTTGCTGAAGCTCCAGAGGACCCTTGTATCTCAGAGAAGAACCATCCCAAGAGAAATGCAGTACAACAGAAGGGTTATTGGCCAACCATTGGATGATTTTAGACAATGAAGAGTCATTAACATAGCCTTCTTGAACATATCATAACCAATTTGGAATAGGCATAGAAATAGTTGAAAGAGAAACATGGTCATCAAATGTGCGAGAAAGAGCATCTTCCACAAGATTGTCCTTACCCTTCATGTAAGTAATCTCATATTCATAACCCATGAGTTTTCTAACCCATTTACATTGTGTTCGGGATGAGACGCATTGTTCTAGGAAATATTTCAGACTCTAGTGAGAAGTCTTGATGCATAAATGATTCCCTAATAGGTATGGTTTCCACTTTTGTACTGCATGAAAAATAGCCATCATGTCCTTCTCATATGTGTAGGCAGCTAAATTCTTAACAGACAGGGATTTGCTGGTGAATGAAATGGCATGTTTATGTTGAAGGAGAACAACACCAATTCCATTGTCGCAAGCATCGCTCTCAATATTGAACGACTTGAAAAATTGGGTGTAGCTAGAGAAAGTGTGGTACAAATAGTTTATTTCATACTTTTAGTTTGTCAAATGCACAATCAATATCATGTGCCTATGTAAAAGAGTCCTTTTTCAATAGAGTTGTTAATGGAGATGCAATATTCCCATAATCCTTGACAAGCTTGCAATAGTATCCAGTTAGTCCCAAAAATCCACGAAGGCTCTTGAGTATCTTAGGATGTAGGAAATTTCTCATGGCATCTACTTTGGCAGGATCTACATGAACCCCTTGTGTTTAAACAAATTCCCAAGATACTCTACTTCCTCCTACCGAAAAACACATTTAGACTATTTGGCTTGGAAATGATGATAACATACAAGTTGAAGTACAAGATCCAGATGATGGATATGCTCATCCCATGTTTTACTATATATGAGGATATCATTAAATAAGACCACAATGAAGTTTCGTAAGTAGGGCCAGGATAGTTTATTCATCAATGCCTTAAATGTGGAAGTAGCATTCATGAGGCCAAAGGGCATGACCAAAAACTCATAGTGTCCGTCATGTGTGGAGAAATCTGTTTTAGGGATATTATCCTCATGAACCAAAATTTGGTGATACCTACAACAAAGATCAAACTTTGAGAAAAAATGAGCACCATGAAGCTTGTAACGACCCCAAAATATACACCAGAAATTTCTAATCAATAAAAGAAACATAAACAAGTATAAGGAAGGTTAGAGTCACCTGCTTGAAGATATTTTTGAAAATATACTTGGAGAATCAATTCCTCCCAACCATAAGAGAGGACCGCAAAACTACAATCCCAACTCCACCCCTAAGCTGGATCACCACCATGCACACTAGAACATCAAGTAAAAATTCCACGCGACACTCTCTCTCAGAGTCCAGAGAAAGCTCAATGATGTGTTAGATTTTTAACATTGAGCTAACATTCTATTAGGATCTTTAACTGAGAGAATAACAAGCATAGAAATCAAACACAAGAGACAATGAACACAGTGTTTTTCCTCGGGGAAACCATAAATGGAGAAAACCCCGCAACTTCCTCATAGATAGAATCAACACCAAAAGTAAAACCCAAAACAGTAAGATGGTCTCCCAACAGTAATAGCCTCTTTCTTTCTAGCCCCAACAACTTCTCCCTCAGTTATGCACTACAACTGAGTGTGAGTGAGTGTGTGATAAATAGAGAGACTCACTCTCTATTTATACTAATTCTTGAATTGACAATGACTCACTAGGGTTGACTTCACTAGGTGAGTCTAACAACTCTAGGGCCCCGAAACTGTGGGGACTTTAACCCTTGAACAATAGGAGGGTTACCCACATTGACTTGACATGACTTGTTTACATTATAGAAACTCCCTATTGGAACATCGGGGCATGACATGACTCAATTACATTACAAACACTTCCCGCAATAAACAT